>WNGS01167486.1:0-19185 GCA_020271785.1 Procambarus virginalis | reverse complement strand
CTCAACCCACGGAACAGCTTCCCACACCATTAGAATACTCGCCAAGAAAGGGATATGTAAATGAACAGAAGAAAGTGAGCTTCAAGGCACTGTACACTAACATAGATGGGATTACAAATAAAACTAGTGAACTTGGAGAGTGGGCACTAGAAGAAAACCCAGACATAATAGCACTCACAGAAACAAAGCTAACGAAAATCATAACAAATGCAGTGTTTCCACAGGGCTACTATGTAGTGAGGAAAGAGAGAGAAAGGAGAGGAGGAGGTGGTGTGGCTTTGCTACTAAGAGAAGGTTGGAGTTTCGAAGAGATGGTAATTCAGAACTGTGAAGGTTTAGGGACTACATTCAGGCACCATTGCAACTGGAGGACAGAAAATTATAATAGTAGTCATATATAACCCCCCACCGAATGACAGAAGACCCAGACAGGAATATGATAGAAACAACTTGGCCACCATCAATATAATAGAGAGAGCAGCTTCTGTGGCTAGCAGGAACGGATCCAGACTTCTAATCATGGGAGACTTCAACCATGGGAAGATAGATTGGGGGAACAGAGACCCACACGGAGGCCCAGACACATGGAGAGCTAAGCTGCTGGATGTGGCAACAAGAAACTTTCTAAGTCAACACGTCAAGGGACCGACAAGAATGAGAGGAGGGGATGAACCAGCCTTGCTTGATCTGATATTTACCCTAAATGAGTCGGATATAAGGGAAGTTAAGTTGGAAGCCCCCTTGGGAATGAGTGATCATAGTGTATTGAGCTTTGAGTACCTGGTTGAGCTAGGAATTATCACCCCCAAAAAAGAACTGGGAACCAAAGGGCTGGCGTACCGAAAGGGAAACTATGAGGAGATGAATAAATTCCTATGGGATATACATTGGGACACAGAACTCGGAACCAAGTCCGTACAAGACATGATGGACTATGTCACCCAAAAATGTCAGGAGGCTGTAAGCAGGTTTGTCCCAGCCCAACAGGAAAAAACAGAGAAGCAAAGGAAGAATCCGTGGTTTAATAGGGAATGTATGAAAGCAAAGGAGCTGAACAAAAGGGCATGGAGGAACTTCCGTAATAACAGAACACCAGAAAGTAGAGAGAGATACCAGAGAACCAGGAACGAGTATGTCAGTGTGAGAAGAGCAGCTGAGAAAAGGTATGAAAATGATATAGCTAATAAAGCCAAGACTGAACCAAAGCTACTACACAGTCACATCAGGAGGAAGACAACAGTGAAGGAACAGGTGATTAAACTTAGGGTGGGCGAGGACAGGTACACAGAGAATGACAAAGAGGTGTGTGAAGAACTCAACAAAAGGTTCCAGGAGGTCTTTACAATAGAACAGGGAGATATCACGGCGCTGGGAGAGGTGGCAGCAAACCAGGTGACCTTGGATAGGTTCGAAATTACAAGAGATGAGGTCAAAAAGCACCTATTGGAGCTGGATGTGAGAAAAGCTGTTGGGCCGGATGGAATCTCGCCATGGGTATTGAAAGAGTGTGCAGGAGCACTTTGCTTACCACTCTCCATAGTGTATAGTAAGTCACTGGAAACGGGGGACCTACCAGAAATATGGAAGACTGCTAATGTAGTACCAATATACAAAAAGGGTGACAGACAAGAGGCACTGAACTACAGGCCAGTGTCCTTAACTTGTATACCATGCAAGGTGATGGAGAAGATTGTGAGAAAAAACCTAGTAACACATCTGGAGAGAAGAGACTTCGTGACAACCCATCAACATGGGTTCAGGGAGGGTAAATCTTGCCTTACAGGTTGATAGAATTCTACGATCAGGTGACAAAAATTAAGCAAGAAAGAGAAGGGTGGGCGGACTGCATTTTTTTGGACTGTCGGAAAGCCTTTGACACAGTACCCCATAAAAGGTTGATGCATAAGCTGGAGAAACAGGCAGGAGTAACAGGTAGGGCGCTCCAGTGGATAAGGGAGTACCTAAGCAATAGGAAGCAGAGAGTTACAGTGAGGGGTGAGACCTCAGACTGGCGTGAAGTCACCAGTGGAGTCCCACAGGGCTCTGTACTTGGACCTATCCTGTTTCTGATATACGTAAATGATCTCCCAGAGGGTATAGACTCATTCCTCTCAATGTTTGCTGACGACGCCAAAATTATGAGAAGGATTAAGACAGAGGAGGACAGCTTGAGACTTCAAGAAGACCTGGACAAGCTGCAGGAATGGTCGAACAAATGGCTGTTAGAGTTTAACCCAAGCAAATGTAATGTAATGAAGATAGGGGTAGGAAGCAGGAGACCAGATACAAGGTATCATTTGGGAGATGAAATACTTCAAGAGTCAGAGAGAGAGAAAGACCTGGGGGTTGATATCACGCCAGACCTGTCCCCTGAAGCTCATATCAAGAGGATAACATCAGCAGCATATGCCAGGTTGGCTAACATAAGAACGGCCTTTAGAAACTTGTGTAAGGAATCTTTCAGAACATTATATACCACATATGTCAGACCAATCCTGGAGTATGCGGCTCCAGCATGGAGTCCCTATCTAGTCAAGCATAAGACTAAACTGGAAAAGGTTCAAAGGTTTGCCACCAGACTAGTACCCGAGCTGAGAGGTATGAGCTACGAGGAGCGACTGCAAGAATTAAACCTCACTTCGTTGGAAGACAGAAGAGTTAGGGGGGACATGATCACCACATTCAAGATTCTCAGGGGAATCGACAGGGTTGATAAAGACAGGCTGTTTAACACAAGGGGCACACGCACTAGGGGACACAGGTGGAAACTGAGTGCCCAAATGAGCCACAGAGATATTAGAAAGAACTTTTTTAGTGTCAGAGTGGTTGACAAATGGAATGCATTAGGAAGCGATGTGGTGGAGGCTGACTCCATACACAGTTTCAAGTGTAGATATGATAGAGCCCATTAGGCTCAGGAAACTGTACACCTGTTGATTGACGGTTGAGAGGCGGGACCAAAGAGCCAGAGCTCAACCCCCGCAAGCACAACTAGCTGAGTACAACTAGGTGAGTACAGGTATACCTGCCTGTGTCATCCTCAACATTCAGGTATACCTGCCTGTGTCAGCCTCAACATACATGGTATACCTGCCTGTGTCAGCCTCAACATACGGGTATACCTGCCTTTGTCAGCCTCAACATACGGGTATATCTGCCTGTGTCAGCCTCAACATACAGGTATACCTGCCTGTGTCAGCCTCAACATACAGGTATACCTGCCTGTGTCAGCCTCAACATACAGGTATACCTGCCTGTGTCAGCCTCAACATACAGGTATACCTGCCTGTGTCAGCCTCAACATACAGGTATACCTGCCTGTGTCAGCCTCAACATACGGGTATACCTGCCTGTGTCAGCCTCAACATACAGGTATACCTGCCTGTGTCAGCCTCAACATAGGGTATACCTGCCTGTCCCAGCCTCAACATACGGGTATACCTGCCTGTGTCAGCCTCAACATAGGGTATACCTGCCTGTCCCAGCCTCAACATACGGGTATACCTGCCTGTGTCAGCATCAACATACGGGTATACCTGCCTGTGTCAGCCTCAACATACGGGTATACCTGCCTGTGTCAGCCTCAACATACATGGTATACCTGCCTGTGTCAGCCTCAACATACGGGTATACCTGCCTGTGTCAGCCTCAACATACAGGTATACCTGCCTGTGTCAGCCTCAACGTACAGGTATACCTGCCTGTGCTAGTCTCAAGAGTCATGTGAGTGAGCACGCCGGCATAAAGCTAATGCCCTGACGGAGACCATTGGTATTAAAGTTTCTGTCCATGTGCCTGTATTTCAGCAGCACAGCTGCTGTGCTAATAATTATAATAATGTAATTATTATAATTATAATAATGTCAGCCAGCTGACGTTATTGTCATCCAGGTCTTACGTCTCTGGCCCCTCAGAACAGCTTACAATGAATTGCTAATGATATCTGCAGTCTGTAACTGAATACAAAAATTTTATTTCTAGGTCAGATATTCTGTAATTTATAATCTTTTCTCAATCTTCCAGGACATTCAATCAGCACAATCAATTTCTCTTCAATTCTTAAATCCTCTTCAACTTTACATCTCTATTGCTGTTCAACTTGGAGGTTCATGTAAACAGAACAATGCCAGCAGCATACGCTACACAAGCAAAAGTCAGAACATCACTTTAGGAATCTTAAGAAGGAGATATTTGTAATGTTGTACACCGCCTACGTGAGACCACTGTAGAGTACGCAGCCCCGTCATCCAGTACTCATCTAAAAATAAACAGTGAAGGCAACTGGACAGGGTTGAGAAGTTTTCAATAAGCGCCGTCCCACAGTTGTGAGGGATGATGTATGAGGAAGCATTGAAAGAACTAAGCGTGACGACGCTAGAAAACATGAGACCTGAAAGATAGACTGACAGAGTGGAAAAGAAGAAATGTTCACAATGAACACCAATAGAACAAAAGGGTCGGATGGAAGCTTGAGACTCAGATGTATCACAGAGATGTTGGAATGTTTTGTTTAGAGTAAGAATAGTGGGAAAATGGGATGAGTTAAAGGAGCAGTTGTGGAAGCAAACTCTTTCATAATTTTTTAAAGTTTTTTTTTTTAAATTTAGAAAAAAATAATTTTTAGACCAGAGGGAAATAAGTCAGGAGTCATTGCATTAGACAACCGGCGGATAGAAAGGCGGGGTCCCAGAGCTGATGTCCAATCCTGCATAGTGAAAGTTAATAAGATAAACGCCAGCACATTAAGCGAGCACAGTACAAGGGAACCCAGTGAACCACGGACACGTGGTGGCCAGGGCTTATGGGAGCCACCCGTGACCCCCTCTCCCCTCACCTGCTGCTGGCACCTGCTGGCTGCTGCTGGCACCTGCTGGCTGCTGCTGGCTGCTGCTGGTCATGTGGGCTAGAGGATGCGGCCAGCAGGAGGGCGCGGGCCCAACATGACCCAGTGAGAGCAGGACAGGAAATCAGACACATTGATAATAATATGATTATGACTCAACCCTGCTTTAGTAAGCACTTAGTTCTCCCACACAATGTGACTGCTTATTAGCGCGCTTCTTCACTTAATTCTCTGAGTGTGCGCGTGTATTGACGTGTTCCCTGATGTAGTTCCCGCACGGTGTGACTGGTGACCACGTGTCCCCTGGTGTAGTTCCCGCACGGTGTGACTGGTGACCACGTGTCCCCTGGTGTAGTTCCCGCACGGTGTGACTGGTGACCACGTGTTCCCTGGTGGAGTTCCCGCACGGTGTGACTGGTGACCACGTGTTCCCTGGTGTAGTTCCCACACGGTGTGACTGGTGACCGCGTGTTCCCTGATGTAGTTCCCGCACGGTGTGACTGGCGACCACGTGTTCCCTGGTGTAGTTCCCACACGGTGTGACTGGTGACCACGTGTTCCCTGGTGTAGTTCCCGCACGGTGTGACTGGCGACCACGTGTTCCCTGGTGTAGTTCCCACACGGTGTGACTGGTGACCGCGTGTTCCCTGATGTAGTTCCCGCACGGTGTGACTGGCGACCACGTGTTCCCTGGTGTAGTTCCCACACGGTGTGACTGGTGACCACGTGTTCCCTGGTGTAGTTCCCACACGGTGTGACTGGTGACCACGTGTTCCCTGGTGTAGTTCCCACACGGTGTGACTGGTCACCACGTGTTCCCTGGTGTAGTTCCCGCACGGTGTGACTGGTGACCACGTGTTCCCTGGTGTAGTTCCCGCACGGTGTGACTGGTGACCACGTGTTCCCTGGTGTAGTTCCCACACGGTGTGACTGGTGACCACGTGTTCCCTGGTGTAGTTCCCGCACGGTGTGACTGGTGACCACGTGTTCCCTGGTGTAGTTCCCACACGGTGTGACTGGTGACCACGTGTTCCCTGGTGTAGTTCCCGCACGGTGTGACTGGTGACCACACCACCTACGAATGACTTTAAAGAAACAGAAAAGAAACAAGACACATAAATCAGTGAGGTGATGTACATGAATGAGAACCTTCCGTGGGGCTGTGAGGCGGTGCGAACCACCGAGCAACACATTGCCAGGATCATGTGTCTGTGGAGTTGTGGCGGACGGTGTTGATGCCTTGACCCTGACCCCCGAGTGCCTGGGGTCACACATAATGCTTCGACTGGCTTCAGGAGCGACCTCCACACTTCCTGTGATTTCAGTAGAAATCCGGTTGTAAGATTTTGGCAAGTCAGTTGAGGTACAGTGGTAGAGTAAGCGGCGGCCAATATCTTGGTCGCAGGTTCGCGACGCCTCACAACACCAGTGAATTTTCTCAAAAACAGAAACAATAACACAAGAACGTCAGGTTGTTGTAAGATTCTGTAATAAAGGTGTTAAGTAAAGGTAAAGTTGTCGGTTAACAGCGCATCCCAGTGAAGCAATCTTCTATTTCTTAAACAATTGAGAAATATATATATGAAGTTATTAGTAATAAAACGAGAAAATGTTGGCAGATGTGTAGTGAGTCTGGGATCACGTGTGGGACATCTCTAGGGATGTGTAGGGAGTCTAGGATCACGTGTGGGATATCTCTAGGGATATGTAGGGAGTCTGGGATCACGTGTGGGACATCTCTAGGGATGTGTAGGGAGTCTGGGATCACGTGTGGGACATCTCTAGGGATGTGTAGGGAGTCTGGGATCATGCGTGGGGCACCTTTAGGGATGTGTAGGGAGTCTGGGATCACGTGTGGGACATCTCTAGGGATGTGTAGGGAGTCTGGGATCATGAGTGGGACATCTTTAGGGATGTGTAGTGAGTCTGGGATCACGTGTGGGACATCTCTGGGATGTGTAGTGAGTCTGGGATCACGTGTGGGACATCTTTAGGGATGTGTAGTGAGTCTGGGATCATGCGTGGGGCATCTCTAGGGATGTGTAGTGAGTCTGGGATCACGTGTGGGACATCTCTGGAGATGTGTAGTGAGTCTGGGATCACGTGTGGGACATCTTTAGGGATGTGTAGTGAGTCTGGGATCATGCGTGGGACATCTTTAGGGATGTGTAGTGAGTCTGGGGTCCCGTGTGGGACATCTCTGGGGATGTGTAGTGAGTCTGGGATCACGTGTGGGACATCTTTAGGGATGTGTAGTGAGTCTGGGATCACGTGTGAGACATCTCTAGGGATGTGTAGGGAGTCTGGGATCATGCGTGGGACATCTTTAGGGATGTGTAGTGAGTCTGGGATCACGTGTGGGACATCTCTAGGGATGTGTAGGGAGTCTGGGATCATGAGTGGGACATCTTTAGGGATGTGTAGTGAGTCTGGGATCACGTGTGGGACATCTCTGGGGATGTGTAGTGAGTCTGGGATCACGTGTGGGACATCTTTAGGGATGTGTAGTGAGTCTGGGATCATGCGTGGGACATCTGTAGGGATGTGTAGTGAGTCTGGGATCCCGTGTGGGACATCTCTGGGGATGTGTAGTGAGTCTGGGATCACGTGTGGGACATCTCTGGGGATGTGTAGTGAGTCTGGGATCATGCGTGGGACATCTTTAGGGATGTGTAGGGAGTCTGGGATCACGTGTGGGACATCTCTGGGGATGTGTAGTGAGTCTGGGATCCCGTGTGGGACATCTCTGGGGATGTGTAGTGAGTCTGGGATCACGTGTGGGACATCTTTAGGGATGTGTAGTGAGTCTGGGATCACGTGTGGGACATCTCTTGGGATGTGTAGTGAGTCTGGGATCCCGTGTGGGACATCACTGGGGATGTGTAGTGAGTCTGGGATCACGTGTGGGACATCTTTAGGGATGTGTAGTGAGTCTGGGATCATGCGTGGGGCATCTCTAGGGATGTGTAGTGAGTCTGGGATCACGTGTGGGACATCTCTGGAGATGTGTAGTGAGTCTGGGATCACGTGTGGGACATCTCTAGGGATGTGTAGGGAGTCTGGGATCATGCGTGGGACATCTTTAGGGATGTGTAGTGAGTCTGGGATCACGTGTGGGACATCTCTAGGGATGTGTAGGGAGTCTGGGATCATGAGTGGGACATCTTTAGGGATGTGTAGGGAGTCTGGGATCACGTGTGGGACATCTCTGGGGATGTGTAGTGAGTCTGGGATCCCGTGTGGGACATCTCTGGGGATGTGTAGTGAGTCTGGGATCACGTGTGGGACATCTTTAGGGATGTGTAGTGAGTCTGGGATCACGTGTGGGACATCTCTTGGGATGTGTAGTGAGTCTGGGATCCCGTGTGGGACATCACTGGGGATGTGTAGTGAGTCTGGGATCACGTGTGGGACATCTTTAGGGATGTGTAGTGAGTCTGGGATCATGCGTGGGGCATCTCTAGGGATGTGTAGTGAGTCTGGGATCACGTGTGGGACATCTCTGGAGATGTGTAGTGAGTCTGGGATCACGTGTGGGACATCTTTAGGGATGTGTAGTGAGTCTGGGATCATGCGTGGGACATCTTTAGGGATGTGTAGTGAGTCTCGGGTCCCGTGTGGGACATCTCTGGGGATGTGTAGTGAGTCTGGGATCACGTGTGGGACATCTTTAGGGATGTGTAGTGAGTCTGGGATCACGTGTGAGACATCTCTAGGGATGTGTAGGGAGTCTGGGATCATGCGTGGGACATCTTTAGGGATGTGTAGTGAGTCTGGGATCACGTGTGGGACATCTCTAGGGATGTGTAGGGAGTCTGGGATCATGAGTGGGACATCTTTAGGGATGTGTAGTGAGTCTGGGATCACGTGTGGGACATCTCTGGGGATGTGTAGTGAGTCTGGGATCACGTGTGGGACATCTTTAGGGATGTGTAGTGAGTCTGGGATCATGCGTGGGACATCTGTAGGGATGTGTAGTGAGTCTGGGATCCCGTGTGGGACATCTCTGGGGATGTGTAGTGAGTCTGGGATCACGTGTGGGACATCTCTGGGGATGTGTAGTGAGTCTGGGATCATGCGTGGGACATCTTTAGGGATGTGTAGGGAGTCTGGGATCACGTGTGGGACATCTCTGGGGATGTGTAGTGAGTCTGGGATCCCGTGTGGGACATCTCTGGGGATGTGTAGTGAGTCTGGGATCACGTGTGGGACATCTTTAGGGATGTGTAGTGAGTCTGGGATCACGTGTGGGACATCTCTTGGGATGTGTAGTGAGTCTGGGATCCCGTGTGGGACATCACTGGGGATGTGTAGTGAGTCTGGGATCACGTGTGGGACATCACTGGGGATGTGTAGTGAGTCTGGGATCACGTGTGGGACATCTCTGGGGATGTGTAGTGAGTCTTGGATCACGTGTGGGACATCTCTTGGGATGTGTAGTGAGTCCGGGATCCCGTGTGGGACATCACTGGGGATGTGTAGTGAGTCTGGGATCACGTGTGGGACATCTCTTGGGATATGTAGTGAGTCTGGGATCACGTGTGGGACATCTCTGGGGATGTGTAGTGAGTCTGGGATCACGTGTGGGACATCTCTGGCGATGTGTAGTGAGTCTGGGATCACGTGTGGGACATCTCTGGCGATGTGTAGTGAGTCTGTGATCACGTGTGGGACATCTCTAGGGATGTGTAGTGAGTCTGGGATCACGTGTGGGACATCTCTAGGGATGTGTAGTGAGTCTGGGATCACGTGTGGGACATCTCTAGGGATGTGTAGTGAGTCTGGGATCACGTGTGGGACATCTCTAGGGATGTGTAGGGAGTCTGGGATCACGTGTGGGAAATCTCTGGGGATGGTGAGAGATTTTAGAATGTATATATAACAAAAAAGGCGCGTGAAAATAAAGTCATTGCATTAAAATACTGATGGCCGCCTCTGCAGGTCGTAGGTCTAGGCGCATACAGCAAGGATGTGTGTGTGAGTGCGCGCACACACGCACACACACACACGCACGCACGCACGCACGCACACGCCTTTGTGCGTGTGCGTGCGCACATAAACCCCATAAAAGGTTTATGCATAAGCTGGAGAAACAGGCAGGAGTAACTGGTAGGGCGCTCCAGTGGATAAGGGAGTACCTAAGCAATAGGAAGCAGAGAGTTACAGTGAGGGGTGAGACCTCAGACTGGCGTGAAGTCACCAGTGGAGTCCCACAGGACTCTGTGCTTGTACCTATCCTGTTTCTGATATACATAAATGATCTCCCAGAGGGCATAGACTCATTCCTCTCAATGTTTTCTGACGACGCCAAAATTATGAGAAGGATTAAGACAGAGGAGGACAGCTTGAGGCTTCAAGAAGACCTGGACAAGCTGCAGGAATGGTCAAACAAATGGCTGTTAGAGTTTAACCCAAGCAAATGTAATGTAATGAAGTAATGTGGTGGAGGCTGACTCCATACACAGTTTCAAGTGTAGATTTTATAGAGCCCAATAGGCTCAGGAACCTGTTCACCCGTTGATTGACGGTTGAGAGGCGGGACCAAAGAGCCAGAGCTCAACCCCCGCAAGCACAACTAGGTGAGTACATACACACACACACACACACACACACACACACTTGAGAATGAGTGATCACAGTGTATTGATCTTTGAGTACCTGGAAGGAGAATTATGAGGAGGTGAGACGTTTCCTAAGGGAAATACCTTGGAACACAGACCTCAGAGCTAAGTCTGAACAAGACATGATGGACTATGTCACCCAAAAGTGTCAGGAGGCAGTAAACAGGTTCATCCCGGCCCAAAGGGAAAAATCCGAGAAGCAACAAAAAAATCCATGGTATAATAGGGCATGTATGGAAGCTAAGGAACTGAACAAAAGGGCGTGGAGAAACGTCTGGAATAACAGAACACCAGAAAGCAGAGAAAGATACCAGAGAACCAGGAACGCGTATGTTAGTGTGAGAAGAAAAGTAAAGAAAAATTATGAAAATGATATAGCAAGCAAAGCCAAGACCGAACCAAAGCTACTCCACAGTCACATCAGGAGGAAAACAACAGTGAAAGAACAGGTAATGAAACTTAGAACAGGCGAGGACAGGTATACAGAGAATGACAAAGAGGTGTGTGAAGAACTCAACAAGAGGTTCCAGGAGGTGTTCACAATAGAACAAGGTGAGGTCACTGCACTAGGAGAGGGGGCAGTAAACCAGGCGGCCTGATTTACTGTCCCGAACCCAGGGAAGGGTTCGATATTACGAGAGATTAGGTCAAGAAACACCTGTTGGATCTGGATGTGAGAAAGGCTGTTGGTACAAACGGGATCTCACCATGGGTATTGAAAGAGTGTGCAGAGGCACTTTGCTTGCAATACTCCCATAGTGTATAGCAGGTCACTGGAGACGGGAGACCTACCAGAAATATGGAAGACGGCTAATGTGGTCCCAATATACAAAAAGGGTGACAGACAAGAGGCACTGAACTACAAGCCAGTGTCATTAACTTGTATACCATGCAAGTTGATGTAGAAGATCGTGAGAAAAAACCTAGTAACACATCTGGAGAGAAGAGACTTCGTGACAACCCATCAACATGGGTTCAGGGAGGGTAAATCTTGCCTTACTGGCTTAATAGAATTGTACGACCAGGTGACAAAGATTAAGCAAGAAAGAGAAGGATGGGCGGACTACATTTTTTTGGACTGTTGGAAAACCTTTGACACAGTACCCCATAAAAAGATGATGCATAAGCTGGAGAAACAGGCAGGAGTAACTGGTAGGGCGCTCCAGTGGATAAGGGAGTACCTAAGCAATAGGAAGCAGAAAGTTACAGTGAGGGGTGAGACCTCAGATTGGCGTGAAGTCACCAGTGGAGTCCTACAGGGCTCTGTACTCGGACCTATCCCGTTTCTGATATACGTAAGTGATCTCCCAGAGGGTATAGCCTCATTCCTCTCAATGTTTGCTGACGACGCCAAAACTATGAGAAGGATTAAGACAGCTTGAGGCTTCAAGAAGACCTGGACAAGCTGCAGGAATGGTCGAACAAATGGCTGTTAGAGTTTAAACCAAGCAAATGTAATGTAAAAAGATAGGTGTAGGAAGCAGGAGACCAGATACAAGATATCATTTGGAGATGAAATACTTCAAGAGTCAGAGAGAGAGAAAGACCTGAGGGTTGATATCACGCCAGATCTGTCCCCTGAAACTCATATCAAGAGGATAACATCAGCGGCATATGCCAGGTTGGCCAACATAAAAACGGTCTTTAAAAACTTGTGTAAGGAATCTTTCAGAACTTTGTATACCACATATGGCAGACCAATCCTGGAGCATACGGCCCCAGCATGGAGTCCATATCTAGTCAAGCATAAGATTAAGCTGGAAAAGGTTCAAAGGTTTGCCACCAGACTAGTATCCGAACTGAGGGGTATGAGCTACGAGGACAGACTACCGGAATTAAACCTCACGTCACTGGAGACAGAAGAGTTAGAGGGGATATGATCACCACATACAAGATTCTCAGAGGAATTGATAGGGTAGATAAAGACAGACTTTTTAACACAAGGGGCACACACACACTAGGGGACACAGGTGGAAATTGAGTGCCCAAATGAGCCATAGAGACGTTAGAAAGAATTTTATCAGTGTCAGAGTAGTTGACAAATGGAATGCATTAGAAGTGATGTGGTGGAGGCTGACTCCATACACAGTTTCAAGTGTAGATATGATAGAACCCAGTAGGCTCAGGAACCTGTACATTAGTTGATTGACAGTTGAGAGGCGGAACAAAGAGCCAAAGCTCCTCCCCCGCAAGCACAAATAGGTGAGTACACATACATACTCACACACACACACACAACACACACACACACACACACACACACACACACACACACACACACACACACACACACACACACACACACACACACACACACACACACACACACACACAGACATGAGAAGGATTAAGACAGAGGAGGACAGCTTGAGACTTCAAGAAGACCTGGACAAGCTGCAGGGAATGGTCGAACAAATGGCTGTTAGAGTTTAACCCAAGCAAATGTAATGTAATGAAGATAGGGGTGAAGCAGGAGACCAGATACAAGGTATCATTTGGGAGATGAAATACTTCAAGAGTCAGAGAGAGAGAAGACCTGGGGGTTGATATCACGCCAGACCTGTCCCCTGAAGCTCATATCAAGAGGATAACATCAGCAGCATATGCCAGGTTGGCTAACATAAGAACGGCCTTTAGAAACTTGTGTAAGGAATCTTTCAGAACTTATATACCACATATGTCAGACCAATCCTGGAGTATGCGGCTCCAGCATGGAGTCCCTATCTAGTCAAGCATAAGACTTAAACTGGAAAAGGTTCAAAGGTTGCCACCAGACTAGTACCCGAGCTGAGAGGTATGAGCTACGAGGAGCGACTGCAGGAATTAAACTCACTTCGTTGGAAGACAGAGAGAGTTAGGGGGACATGATCACCACATTCAAGATTCTCAGGGGAATCGACAGGGTTGATAAAGACAGGCTGTTTAAACAAGGCACACGCACTAGGGGACACAGGTGGAAGCTGAGTGCCCAAATGAGCCACAGAGATATTAGAAAGAACTTTTTTAGTGTCAGAGTGGGTGACAAATGGAATGCATTAGGAAGCGATGCGATGGTGGAGGCTGACTCCATACACAGTTTCAAATGTAGATATGATAGAGCCCATTAGGCTCAGGAAACTGTACACCTGTTGATTGACGGTTGAGAGGCGGGACCAAGAGCCAGAGCTCAACCCCCGCAAGCACAACTAGGTGAGTACAACTAGGTGAGGTGGTACCACACACCACACACACACACACACACACACACACACTTGTGCTGTGACCATCGTGTTGGGTGGACGTGGGTTGGGAGCTCCTGGTTCACTAGTGGAGTGGGATGGGTAATCAGGCAACTTCGAAGTGAAAAAGTGTGTACAAGTGAATGAAAAAAACCTTGGGTTTTGACCAAAGCCATAAGGTAGTGAAGAAAAACAGTATACGTAGTATAATTGAAAATAGTTGATGAAGTACTGTGGCAGTGTGCAGTGTGGAGCAGACCTCACCGACCTCTGACCGTGACTTCACCCCACCGGCAGCAACCTTCCCAACACCATGTGGGAAGTCGCTTGGAGATTCACTCACCTATTGTGTTAGCAGGGCGGTAAGATACTTGGAACTCCTGTGGGTAAGGTTCGATTATAGCAATGACTAGGTCAGGAAGGGCGTCTAGGTCCAGCAGTATTATGACTGAAAAAGATAGGTTTGTGGAGAAGATGATTGGGAAATTTGTAGAGAAGAGAGATGTTTGGATAGATGATCTAATCCAGAGGATTAAAAGTGAAATCTTTAATAAGATACAGGACGAGGTTCAAAGACTCAAACAAGAGTTTATGGATTATATTCAAGAGGAAATCAGGAAGAGCAGGGTAGAATGGCAAAGAGAAATAACTAGGCTTACTAATGAATTTGGCAGGAATAGGGGAGGCTTTGCAGGGGAAGGGGGAGTAGTAGAATGTGGAGTAGCGGGAGTGGGAGGGGTGGGGGTCAGCCAGGGAGGTGGCCACCAGCATGAACCTGAACTGAGAAAGAGGACAATCATAATCCATGGATTGCTTGAAGCCAGGGCACCATCGAGGCAGGAAAGGATGGAGATTGAGGATTTGGAGCTACAGGGGATCTTGAGAGACATGAGAGCCCATATGGCAGGGAATGGGGTGCAAGCCCACCGACGCATTGGGCCATACAACTGTAACAGGAAACGATCTGTCCTGGTACAGTTCACTAACGAAGAGGCAGTGGACTACATACTGCATCACAAACACTTACTCAGAGGTAGCGAAAATTACTACAACATATATATTGACAAATTCATGACGAAGGAGGAGCAGATAGCCCACAGAGCAAGCAAACCACAATACGACTTCCCATTTGAGCGTAGCTACACACCCCAGTGCTAATCCACCCCATGCTAACCAGCTCACACCTGCTTCTCAGGTCACTCCCTCCCCAAATCAGCCCTCCCTGCACTGCTTATCTCCCCAACACCTCCCTTGACCCCTCTGACCCCACTGCAGTCAAATTCATCCCACATTCCAAGGACAACCTCATCCCCTCAACCCCCAAAACCCGTCCAGCCCTCATCCCCTCAACCCAAAAACCCACCCAGCCCTCATCCCCTCAACCCCCAAAACCTACCCAGCCCTCACCCCTCCTCATCCCCTCTCCTTCCATGTGACCCCCACCCTTGCGAGGAGGGTGGGAGGTTCCCCCACCCCCTCTATCCTTCCCCCTCCCAACCTCTCAACCTCTATCTGACTCCCCAACTTACGCTATCTCCCAACCCCTCTATGCCTATCAGACCCTCCCTAATCTTCAGACCCAGTATGCCCTTCCTACTCCCAGACCTACCTACCCAGGCCCAACCCCAGACCCTCCTACCTACTTCCTAGAAGCCCAGCCCCCATTAGCCCCCCAAGCACCCTCCCGACCTCTTTCACCCCCCATACACCCCGGACCCCCTCCAGACACCCCCGGATCCCCGGACACCCCCGGATCCTCTCCGCCCCAGTCATCCCCCAGACAACCCCCCAGGTCCCCCTGCCCCCAGACCCCCCCAGACCCCCAGACCCCAGAGAAAGGAAGAACCCTGGTACAGGAGTTTCCATGAAGAATCTCAAGGTTTGGTACGCCATTGCTGAGGGGGTATCTAATAAAGCAGAAGAGATAAAAGAAAGAGTGATTGAGGCAAATCCTGACATAGTTGCAATTGTGGAAACTAAAATTAATGGCATGATCTCAGATGCAATCTTTCCTGAAGGGTACCAGGTGATACGAAAAGAGAGGACACAGAGACAGGGAGGGGGAGGGGCACTCCTAATAAAGCGGAAATGGAAGTTTGAAGACCTGGGAAATCGGGTTACAATGAGTGCACAAGCTTCATACATGGAACTCTGACAGTAGATGGGAGGAAGATTGTGATCTTGGTAATCTACAATCCCCCACCAAACAGTAGAAGACCCAGGCAGGAGTATGATGACAACAACAAGGCATGCATAGATGAACTGCAGAAGGCAGCAACACTAGCCCACAGAATGAGAGCGAAGCTGCTGATCATGGGGGACCTAAATCATGGAGAGATAAATTGGGAATCAAGGAATCCCCATGGAGGGGACGAAACGTGGGGAGCAAAATTAGTAGATGTTATAGACAGGAATTCCTAACACAGCATGTGAAGGAAGACACAAGGGAAAGAGGAGGAGATGCACCGAGCCTATTAGACCTGATTTTCACCCAGAACGCAGAAGATATCGAGAATTTGGAGCATGAAATACCTCTAGGGGCCAGTGACCATTGTGTCCTAGTCTTTGACTACATGATGGAATTCAAACTTATGACCATGGGACAAGAGATCTGGGAAAGGAGAGTTGACTACAGGAAGGGGGACTATAGGAGGATAAGGGACTATCTGGGAGAAGTGCAGTGGGAGAAGAAATTAGAGGAAAAACAGTCCAAGATATGATGGACCTAGTCATACAGAAATGCCAAGAGGCCGAAGAGAGATTTATACCAACAGTAAAGGGAAAAATAAGAAGGAATATAATATCCCATGGTTTAATAGACAGTGTCAGGAAGCAAAAATGGCCAGCAGGCGGAGTGGAGGAAGTACAGAAGACAAAGGACAAAGGACAACAGGATCAGATGCAACAGAGCTAAGAACGATTACATTAACATAAGACGACATCGAAAGGGACTATGAGAACGATATTGCAATCAAAGCGAAAAAACAACCTAAGTTACTACACAGTCATATAGAAGAGAAAATGTCGGTGAACGACCAAGTGACAAGACTAAGGAAGGCAGAGGGGGCATATACTGAAAGTGACAAGGAAATCTGCGAGGCACTGAATGCCAGTTCCATGGAGTGTTCACTACCGAGCCTGAGCTGCTCCCATTGTTGGAAGGGGTTACCCTAGATGAAAGACTATCAGATATGGAGGTGACAGCAGAGGAGGTATGAAACAGTTGACAACTCTGGATGCACTAAAGCAGTTTGACCAGACAAAGTATCACCTTGGATACTAAAAGAAGCAGCGCAGGCCGTCAGCATGCCTCTGGCAATGATCTTTAATGAGTCACTTATGTCGGAGAATTGCCTAGTTGCTGGAAGAAGGCAAATGTCGTGCCGATCTTCAAGAAGGCGATAGGGAGGAGGCACTTAACTATAGACCTGTATCACTGACAAGCATCCCCTGTAAAATACTGGAAAGAATAATTAGGCTACGACTGGTTGCACACCTGGAGAACATTAGGTTTGTGAACAAACATCAACATGAGTTCTGGACAGGGAAATCGTGCCTAACAAACCTTCTGGAATTCTATGATAAAATAACGACGATAAGACCGGACAGAGATGGTTGGGCAGACTGCATATTCTGGACTGCAAAAAAGCCTTTGATACAGTACCGCACATGAGACTGCTGTTCAAACTCGAGAGGCAGGCGGGGGGGGGGGGGGGAAAGGTCCTAGCATGGATAAGGAACTACCTAACAGGAAGGAGCCAAAGAGTTACGGTAGGGGCGAGAAGTCGGACTGGCGAACAGTAACAAGTGGAGTACACAAGGATCGGTGCTGGGACAATTCTATTTCTGGTATATGTTAACGACATGTTTACAGGGTGTAAAGTCCTACACGTCGATGTTTGCGGATGACGCAAAGTTGATGAGAAGAGTTGTGACAGATGAGGATTGCAGGATCCTCCAAGAGAACCTGAACAGGTTGCAGAGATGGTCAGAGAAATGGCTACTGGAATTCAACACGAGCAAATGTAAAGTTATGGAAATGGGACTAGGAGACAGGAAACCAAAGGGACAGTACACAATGAAGGGGAACAGCCTACCTGTGACGATGCGCGAAAGAGACCTGGGTGTGGACGTAACACCTAATCTATCTCCTGAGGCACTTATAAATAGGATAACGACAGCAGAGTACTCTACACTGGCAAAAGTTAGAACATCATTCAGAAACCTAAGTAAGGAGGCATTTAGGGTGCTTTACACTGCCTACGTGAGGCCAGTCTTAGAGTATGCCGCCTCATCATGGAGTCCCCATCTGAAGAAGCATATAATGAAACTGGAAAAGGTTCAGAGGTTTGCAACGAGACTCGTCCCAGAGCTACGAGGGATGGGGTATGAGGAGCGCCTGAGGGAACTGTGCCTTACGACACTAGAAAGAAGAAGGGAGAGGGGGGACATGATAGGAACGTATAAAATACTCAGAGGGATTGACAGAGTGGACATAGACGAAATGTTCACACGGAATAGTAACAGAACGAGGGGACATGGATGGATGTTGGAAACTCAGATGAGTCACAGAGATGTTAGGAAGTTTTCTTTTAGCGTGAGAGTAGTGGGAAAATGGAATGCACTTCAGGAACAGGTTGTGGAAGCAAATACTATTCATAATTTTAAAACCAGGTATGATAGGGAAATGGGACAGGAGTCATTGCTGTAAACAACTGATGCTCGAAAGGCGGGATCCAAGAGTCAATGCTCGATCCTGCAGACACAACTAGGCTAGTATAACTAGATGAGTACACACACCGCCCCTCATCCCAATATCGTCTGAGACCCTGTTATCCACCTCACAGGTCCTCACACCCATGGAACAGCTTCCCCCACCAGCAGAACACTCACCAAGGAGGCGATTTGAGAAGGGACAGAAGAAAGTGAGCCTCAGAGCAATGTACACTAACGAAGATGGAATTACAAATAAAGAAATGAGCTTGGAGAATGGGTACTAAAGGAAAACCCAGATATAATAGCCCTCACAGAAACAAAACTAACGAAAACGATAAGAAATGCAGTGTTCCCACAGGACTATTATGTTATGAGGAAAGAGAGGGAAGGAAGAGGCGGTGGTGGTGTAGCTCTGCTGGTAAGAAAAGGCTGGGATATTGAGGGGATGGTTATTCAGGGCTGTGAAGGTTTCAGTGACTACATAGCAGGTACCATAACAAATGGAGGGAAAAAAAATTATAGTCGTACTCATATATAATCCACCACCAAATGACAGAAGACCCAGACAGGAATATGATAGAAACAACATGGCCACCATTAACATAATAGAAAGAGCAGCTTCTGTTGCTAGAAGGAATGGATCTGGACTACTAAATATGGGAGACTTCAACCATGGGAAGATAGATTGGAAGAGCAGAGACCCACATGGGGGACCAGAAACATGGAGAGCTAAGCTGCTGGACGTGGCAACAAGAAACTTTCTAAGCCAGCACATCAAGGAACCAAC
>WNGS01167484.1:5628-18806 GCA_020271785.1 Procambarus virginalis | reverse complement strand
CTCAGGCTCGGGTTGTGAACACTCCCATGGAAATTTGTCATTCAGTACCTCGCAGATGCAGCTCCATTGTTAGAAGCGATTACCCTAAATAACAGACTATCAGACATAGAGGTGACAGCAGAGGAGGTAATGAAACATTGACACACTGGATGCAACAAGCTGTTGGACCAGACAAAGTATCACCGTGAATAAAGAGGCAGCGCAGGCTCTCAGTGTGCCTCTGGCAAGATCTTTAATGAGTCACTTATGTCGGGAGAATTGCCCAGTTGCTGGAAGGAGGCAAAGTCGTACGATTTTCAAGAAAGGTGACAGGGAGGAGGCACTTAACTACAGACCCGTATCATTGACAAGCATCCCCTGCAAATACTTGAAAGAATAATTAGGCTAAGACTTGTTGAGCACCTGGAGAGCATTGGGTTTGTAAACAAGCCCCAACATGTTTCTGGACAGGGAAATCATGCCTACAAACCTTTTAGAATTCTATGATAAAGTAACAAGGATAAGGCAGACAGAGAGGCTGGGCAGACTGCATATTCTTGACTGCCAAAGGCCTTGAACAGTACCGCACAGGAGACTGCTATACAAACTTGAGAGGCAGGCAGGAGTAAGCGGAAAGGCCTAGAATGGGTGAGAACTACCTAACAGGAAGGAGCCAGAGGGTAATGGTAACGGGCGAGAAGTCGGACTGGGAACCAGTTAACAAGTGGAGTCCTCAAGGATCGGTGCTGGGACCAATCCTCTTTCTAATTTACGTAAATGACATGTTTACCGGAGTGGAGTCATACATGTCAATGTTTGCGGATGACGCAAAATTAATGAGAAGAGTTGTGACAGACGAGGATTGTAGGATCCTCCAGAGGACTTAAACAGGTTGCAGAGATGGTCAGGGAAATGGCTACTGGAGTTTAACACCAGTAAATGTAAAGTGATGGAAATGGGATCAGGTGATAGGAGACCAAGGGACAGTACACAATGAGGGAAAGCCTACCTGTAACGATTCGAGAAAGAGATCTGGGAGTGGATGGACACCTAATCTAACTCCTGAGGCACATATAATAGGATACGACAGCAGCGTACTCTACACTGGCGAAAATTAGAACTCATTCAGAAACCTAAATGAGGAGGCTTTTAGGGCGTTACACTGCATACGTGAGACCCGTCTTAGAGTATGCCGCGCCATCATGGAGCCCCCACCTGAAGAAACACATAAGGAAACTGGAGAAGGTTCAGAGGTTTGCGACGAGGCTTGTCCCAGAGTTACGAGGGAAGGGATATGAAGAGCGACTGAAGGAACTGAACCTTACGACACTAGAGAAAAGAAGGGAGAGAGGAGATATGATAGGGACATATAAAATACTCAGGGGAATTGACAAAGTGGAAATAGATGAAATGTTCACACGTAATAATAACAGAACGCGGGGACATGGGTGGAAACTGGAAACTCAGATGAGTCACAGAGATGTTAGGAAGTTTTCTTTTAGCGTGAGAGTAGTGGAAAAATGGAATGCACTTGGGGAACAGGTTGTGGAAGCAAATACTATTCATACTTTTAAGACTAGGTATGATAGGGAAATGGGACAGGAGTCATTGCTGTAAACAACCGATAGCTGGAAAGGCGGGATCCAAGAGTCAATGCTCGATCCTGCAAGCACAGATAGGTAAGTACAGATAGGTAAGTACACATGCTCTCTACCAATTTCCATCTTGATGAAGGTTTAGCACACGCACCGAGGATTGGGGCGACGCCCCCCGAGGGGAGAGGGGGGGTGTGAGGGAGGGGAGAGGGGGGGGGTGAGGGGGTGATGGAAAGGGGAGATAGTAGAGAGGGGGCAGAAGGGGGCGCTAACCCCAGACAACTCAGATAACTAACAAACCAATCGTTCCTCAATTATGGCAGCTTTCTTTACATATATTAAGCAGTGTTATACCCGAGGGTCAGGCTACCTCGACCGGGACAGGAAGCCGTCGGCTTGTCAAAGGTGTCCCCCCCCCCCAGGGCGACAGCCGCGGAACAGGTCGGCATGAACAATGGAGCTGTACAGCTGATAAAACTTCTTTCAACACACTTTATTACAGAGAAACGCCAGACAGCTGAGAGACACTTAATGGTATAACCCTACATAATGGGTGGGTACAAGGACCACCTGTGGCACTGGTGCCAGGGGCCACCTGTGGCACTGGTGCCAGGGGCCACCTGTGGCACTGGTGCCAGGGGCCACCTGTGGCACTGGTGCCAGGGGCCACCTGTGGCACTGGTGCCAGGGGCCACCTGTGGCACTGGTGCCAGGGGCCACCTGTGGCACTCCCTACCCAGGTAAAGGAAGCCGTAACTATGCCCCATGCTTATTGGTTTCCTCTCCGACATGAGGAAATAAAATGATTTATCGAGGAAAATATAAATCAGGGAGAGAGGGGTTGAATAGGGGAGGGGTTGTGGAGAGAGGGGAGGGGTTGTGGAGAGAGGGGAGGGGTTGTGGAGAGGGGGGAGGGGTTGTGGAGAGGGGGAGAGTGAACAGCACCTGAAGGTGGGGGGGGGAATCAGGAGTACCAACGTATGACATTAATCAAAGGACCTTAAGCATGCAGGCAGTCAGTGTTACCAACACAGCAGGAAGGAACCTATCAGGGGGAAAGCGCCAAGCCATTACGACTATATAGCACATGGAAGGGGTCAGGATAAGAATTTGGGATGGGACGGGGGAAAGGAATGGTGCCCAACCACTTGTGGATGGTCGGGGATTGAACGCCGACCTGCATGACCCGAGACCGTCTCTCTACCGTCCACCCCAAGTGGTTGGTCCAACAACACAGCAGGAGCAACACCACTCAACAGGATTCGAGTCCATACACTGTCCCAAAATACATGTTCGCATGTATTGAGGGACGCCAGACACTCGTGAGGGACACCAGACACTCGTGAGTGACACCAGGCACTCGTGAGGGGCACCAGGAACTCGTGAGGGACACCAGACACTCGTGAGGGACACCAGACACTCGTGAGGGACACCAGACACTCGTGAGGGACACCAAACACTCGTGAGGGACACCAGACACTCGTGAGGGACACCAGACACTCGTGAGGGACACCAGACACTCGTGAGGGACACCAGACACTCGTGAGGGACACCAGGCACTCGTAAGGGACACCAGGAACTCGTGAGGGACACCAGGCACTCGTGAGGGACACCAGACACTCGTGAGGGACACCAGACACTCGTGAGGGACACCAAGCACTCGTGAGGGACACCAGACACTCGTGAGGGACACCAGACACTCGTGAGGGACACCAAGCACTCGTGAGGGACACCAGACACTCGTGAGGGACACCAGACACTCGTGAGGGACACCAGACACTCGTGAGGGACACCAGACACTCGTGAGGGACACCAGACACTCGTGAGGGACACCACACTCGTGAGGGACACCAGACACACGTGAGGGACACCAGACACTCGTGAGGGACACCAGACACTCGTGAGGGACACCAGACACTCGTGAGGGACACCAGACACTCGTGAGGGACACCAGACACTCGTGAGGGACACCAGACACTCGTGAGGGACACCAGACACTCGTGAGGGACACCAGACACTCGTGAGGGACACCAGACACTCGTGAGGGACACCAGACACTCGTGCGGGACACCAGACACTCGTGAGGGACACCAGACACTCGCGAGGGACACCAGACACTCGTGAGGGGCACCAGGCACTCGTGAGGGACACCAGACACTCGTGAGGGACACCAGACACTCGTGAGGGACACCAGGAACTCGTGAGGGACACCAGACACTCGTGAGGGACACCAGACACTCGTGAGGGACACCAGACACTCGTGAGGGACACCATACACTCGTGAGTGACACCAGACACTCGTGAGGGGCACCAGACACTCGTGAGGGACACCAGACACTCGTGAGGGACACCATACACTCGTGAGTGACACCAGACACTCGTGAGGGACACCAGACACTCGTGAGGGACACCAGGCACTCGTGAGGGACACCAGACACTCGTGAGGGACACCAGACACTCGTGAGGGACACCATACACTCGTGAGTGACACCAGACACTCGTGAGGGACACCAGACACTCGTGAGGGACACCAGACACTCGTGAGGGACACCATACACTCGTGAGTGACACCAGGCACTCGTGAGGGACACCAGACACTCGTGAGGGACACCAGGCACTCGTGAGGGACACCAGACACTCGTGAGGGACACCAGACACTCGTGAGGGACACCAGACACTCGTGAGGGACACCAGACACTCGTGAGGGACACCATACACTCGTGAGTGACACCAGGCACTCGTGAGGGACACCATACACTCGTGAGTGACACCAGGCACTCGTGAGGGACACCAGACACTCGTGAGGGACACCAGGCACTCGTGAGGGGCACCAGACACTCAAATGTTTGCCATAACAGCTACAAGTCTGAAGGCAGTTTAAACTTAGACGTAAGATAATTTAGTCTAACTTTAATAATCAGTCAAATGACTAACAGACAGTAAGCTAACTTGAGCATTGAATCACTCCGTCAACGGCGACTGACAGGGACAGGAAGGACGGGGGGGCCCGTATTAGACTCATCGAAACCCTAAGGTGAACAGAGGCGTCAGGTGAAGCGACTGTTCCTGGTGTCCCATTGTATAGTATATTACACCCAACTAGCTATGGGTGCTAGTTGCTGTACAAGAATGTTAGAACTATTATATATATATACTTAAAAAAATTTAATATCTGGAATAGTAGTAATTGAAATGTTACTTGCGTGCTCCGTAGACTTTTATTGTTTGTGAACAAGGCACAAAACGTAGTCCAGTGCGACGCACCGCTTTGATGGGATCAGGTGGCTACCGTTACCTGTGGCAGGGTAGTGGACCCCATACCCATCCTGAGGGCGGTAGTGGACCCCATACCCATCCTGAGGGCGGTAGTGGACCCCATACCATCCTGAGGGCGGTAGTGGACCCCATACCCATCCTGAGGGCGGTAGTGGACCCCATACCCATCCTGAGGGCGGTAGTGGACCCCATACCCATCCTGAGGGCGGTACTGGACCCCATACCCATCCTGAGGGCGGTACTGGACCCCATACCCATCCTGAGGGCGGTACTGGACCCCATACCCATCCTGTGGGCGGTAGTGGACCCCATACCCATCCTGAGGGCGGTACTGGACCCCATACCCATCCTGAGGGCGGTACTGGACCCCATACCCATCCTGTGGGCGGTAGTGGACCCCATACCCATCCTGAGGGCGGTACTGGACCCCATACCCATCCTGAGGGCGGTACTGGACCCCATACCCATTCTGAGGGCGGTAGTGGACCCCATACCCATCCTGTGGGTGGTAGTGGACCCCATACCCATCCTGAGGGCGGTACTGGACCCCATACCCATCCTGTGGGCGGTAGTGGACCCCATACCCATCCTGAGGGCGGTAGTGGACCCCATACCCATCCTGAGGGCGGTACTGGACCCCATACCCATCCTGTGGGCGGTAGTGGACCCCATACCCATCCTGAGGGCGGTAGTGGACCCCATACCCATCCTGTGGGCGGTAGTGGACCCAATACCCATCCTGAGGGCGGTACTGGACCCCATACCCATCCTGAGGGCGGTACTGGACCCCATACCCATCCTGTGGGCGGTAGTGGACCCCATACCCATCCTGAGGGCGGTAGTGGACCCCATACCCATCCTGTGGGCGGTAGTGGACCCAATACCCATCCTGTGGGCGGTAGTGGACCCCATACCCATCCTGTGGGCGGTAGTGGACCCCATACCCATCCTGTGGGCGGTAGTGGACCCCATACCCATCCTGAGGGCGGTAGTGGACCCCATACCCATCCTGTGGGCGGTAGTGGACCCAATACCCATCCTGTGGGCGGTAGTGGACCCCATACCCATCCTGAGGGCGGTACTGGACCCATACCCATCCTGTGGGCGGTAGTGGACCCAATACCCATCCTGTGGGCGGTAGTGGACCCCATACCCATCCTGAGGGCGGTACTGGACCCCATACCCATCCTGAGGGCGGTACTGGACCCCATACCCATCCTGTGGGCGGTAGTGGACCCCATACCCATCCTGAGGGCGGTACTGGACCCCATACCCATCCTGTGGGTGGTAGTGGACCCCATACCCATCCTGTGGGCGGTACTGGACCCCATACCCATCCTGTGGGCGGTAGTAGACCCCATACCCATCCTGAGGGCGGTAGTGGACCCCATACCCATCCTGAGGGCGGTACTGGACCCCATACCCATCCTGTGGTGGTAGTGGACCCCATACCCATCCTGAGGGCGGTACTGGACCCCATACCCATCCTGTGGGCGGTAGTGGACCCCATACCCATCCTGAGGGCGGTACTGGACCCCATACCCATCCTGTGGGCGGTAGTGGACCCCATACCCATCCTGAGGGCGGTACTGGACCCCATACCCATCCTGTGGGTGGTAGTGGACCCCATACCCATCCTGAGGGCGGTACTGGACCCCATACCCATCCTGTGGGCGGTAGTGGACCCCATACCCATCCTGAGGGCGGTACTGGACCCCATACCCATCCTGAGGGCGGTAGTGGACCCCATACCCATCCTGAGGGCGGTACTGGACCCCATACCATCCTGAGGGCGGTACTGGACCCCATACCCATCCAGTGGGCGGTAGTGGACCCCATACCCATCCTGAGGGCGGTACTGGACCCCATACCCATCCTGTGGGCGGTAGTGGACCCCATACCCATCCTGAGGGCGGTACTGGACCCCATACCCATCCTGAGGGCGGTACTGGACCCCATACCCATCCAGTGGGCGGTAGTGGACCCCATACCCATCCTGAGGGCGGTACTGGACCCCATACCCATCCTGAGGGCGGTACTGGACCCCATACCCATCCTGTGGGCGGTAGTGGACCCCATACCCATCCTGAGGGCGGTAGTGGACCCCATACCCATCCTGAGGGCGGTAGTGGACCCCATACCCATCCTGAGGGCGGTAGTGGACCCCATACCCATCCTGAGGGCGGTACTGGACCCCATACCCATCCTGAGGGCGGTACTGGACCCCATACCCATCCTGTGGGCGGTAGTGGACCCCATACCCATCCTGAGGGCGGTACTGGACCCCATACCCATCCTGAGGGCGGTAGTGGACCCCATACCCATCCTGAGGGCGGTACTGGACCCCATACCCATCCTGAGGGCGGTACTGGACCCCATACCCATCCTGAGGGCGGTACTGGACCCCATACCCATCCAGTGGGGGTATTGGGAAAAATTACAGAACCCTATAATGGGCTCAGGGACTGAACCCCCAATATTCACTTAGCTAGCCTATTGCAATCTTGATGAAGTGGTTACATCGATTAGCAAACTATTATATCAACAATGGCTTCGAGACCAACCACAAGTACAGTCTCTTAAGCTAACCTTCTTCAGATGCACTCACCATCAAGAGGAACCACTCACCATCAAGAGGAACCACTCACCATCAAGAGAAAACTCACCATCAACAGGAACCACTCACCATTCAAGAGGAACCACTCACCATTAAGAGGAACCACTCACCATCAAGAGGAACCACTCACCATTCAAGAGGAACCACTCACCATCAAGAGGAACACTCACCATCAAGAAGAACCACTCACCATTCAAGAGGAACCACTCACCATCAACAGGAACCACTCACCATTCAAGAGGAACCACTCACCATTAAGAGGAACCACTCACCATCAAGAGGAACCACTCACCATTCAAGAGGAACCACTCACCATCAAGAGGAACCACTCACCATCAAGAGGAACCACTCACCATCAAGAGGAACCACTCACCATCAAGAAGAACCACTCACCATTCAAGAGGAACCACTCACCATCAAGAGGAACCACTCACCATCAAGAGGAAACACACCATTCAAGAGAAACCACTCACCATCAACAGGAACCACTCACCATCAAGAGGAACCACTCACCATCAAGAGGAACCACTCACCATCAAGAAGAACCACTCACCATTCAAGAGGAACCACTCACCATCAAGAAGAACCACTCACCATCAAGAGGAACCACTCACCATCAAGAGGAACCACTCACCATCAAGAAGAACCATCACCATCAAGAAGAACCACTCACCATCAAGAGGAACCACTCACCATCAAGAAGAACCACTCACCATCAAGAAGAACCACTCACCATCAAGAAGAACCACTCACCATCAAGAGGAACCACTCACCATCAAGAGGAACCACTCACCATTCAAGAGAAACCACTCACCATCAAGGAGAACCACTCACCATCAAGAGGAACCACTCACCATCAAGAGGAACCACTCACCATCAAGAGGAACCACTCACCATCAACAGGAACCACTCACCATCAAGAGGAACCACTCACCATCAACAGGAACCACTCACCATCAACAGGAACCACTCACCATCAACAGGAACCACTCACCATCAACAGGAACCACTCACCATCAACAGGAACCACTCACCATCAAGAGGAACCACTCACCATCAACAGGAACCACTCACCATCAAGAGGATCCACTCACCATCGAGAAGAACCACTCACCATCAAGAGGTACCACTCACCATCAACAGGAACCACTCACCATCAAGAGGAACCACTCACCATCAACAGGAACCACTCACCATCAAGAGGAACCACTCACCATCAACAGGAACCACTCACCATCATAGGAACCACTCACCATCAAGAGGAACCACTCACCATCAACAGGAACCATTCACCATAAAAAGGAACCACTCACCATCAAGAGAAACACTCACCATCAAGAGGAACCACTCACCATCAACAGGAACCATTCACCATCAACAGGACCACTCACCATCAAGAGGAACCACTCACCATCAACAGGAACATTCACCATCAACAGGAACCACTCACCATCAACAGAAACCACTCACCATCAAGAGGAACCACTCACCATCAAGAGGAACCACTCACCATCAAGAGGAACCACTCACCATCAAGAGGAACCACTCACCATCAACAGGAACCATTGACCATCAACAGGAACCACTCACCATCAACAGGAACCACTCACCATCAAGAGGAACCACTCACCATCAACAGGAACCATTCACCATCAACAGGAACCACTCACCATCAACAGAAACCACTCACCATCAAGAGGAACCACTCACCATCAAAATACAACAGTAACACATCATAACACACTCCACTTTCAACACTAACACAAGCTATGCTAATTCGCAACCATTTTCCAAGTAATATTTACCAGCGTCCATCTGGAGCAGCCAGCCTCGCCCTCTCGAAAGGTAAACAGAGATTCAGTGGGAAAAAAAAAAAAAAAAATAATGGGAACTCCGGCAACATTCGCAAAACAGCATCGAGAAGCTCTGAATCAGAGAGAAGCGTAACAGAGCAGAGGAGCACAGCAGAGAGCAGCATAGCAGCTACAGAGCAGCAGAGCAACTGCAGAGCAATGCCACTCTCAGGTCCACATGGTTGCCAAAGAATGTACGTGATGAAATGTACTTTTTGGTAATAACTTTTATGATATTTATTTGCATAAATGTGTGAGAATGAGTCTTTCCGTCCGCCTGTACGTGCGCTCACACGCGTCGCACAGCACGCTCAAGTAAATGGTTCTCTCTCTCTCTCTGTCTCTCTCTCTCTCTCTCTCTCTCTCTTCTCTCACTCTCTCCTCTCTCTCTCTCCTCTCTCTCTCTCTCTCATGAGGAATAGATCATGAAGGTATAGCCCTGAGAAATTGCATGTGCAATTTTTCAGACCTACACCTTCGTGACATATTTCCTTCCCCCCGGAAAGCAATACTGGCAGAAAAAAAATGTCCACGGTGCTGAATACCAATAAGACTATGTCAAACATAGACCTGCACAGAGGGCAAATACGTTGGCCTCATCATGCAAAAACAGGCAAGGAATAGACTCCCCACGCGGGAAAGACTTCGGGAGCCCGGCTGGTACTTCGAAAGTATCTTCGGGAAAGACTTCAGGGGCCCAGATGGTACTTCGGGAGATCTTTGAGAAAGACTTCGGGAGCCCTTTCATTGAATTTGCTTGCTTAAGGCTTTCATGACTGGGGCAGCCATCAAGCCTAAGCAAGCACAATCAATGAAAGGAAGAGTATACAATATCTCTTATACTGAGAGGAAGAACTGAAGAATCCGCCACACTAGACTTGATCTTCACCCTCAATCAAACATAAGAAAGATAAATTTACCAAAAGTAGATTATAACAAATTTGGTAAGATATGCGAAAATGAAGTGGAGATGCGATTGTGACATGGAAGGCAAATGTATATATAAGGAATATATATATATATATATATATATATATATATATATATATATATATATATATATATATATATATATATATATATATATATATATATATATATGCAAGGACGCATAAGATAATTCATATCTGGAATACAATGTAAAAACGAAATCTTGAGCCAACACAACCAATATGACGAACTTAACACACTAAATTGCTTGAAAGCAGCAGATTAATTTCAGCTGAAAGCAGAGTGTAAATAGAGTCCTTGACCTAAGTGAGAACGCCAGCAAGGAGAAGAACGAGAAGTATAGAAATGTTGAGAACACGGAGGTAGGAGGTAAGGAAATGAACACCTCTGAATACGAAGAGAAGCAGAGAGTCAGTTTTGAAACGGTTTCAACCCAAATCCCAAACAATGCTAGAGAGTCCAGGATAGATTCAGAACAGACCTGGCGAAATATTGCTTTGAATTAGGGTTGTTAAGCAGAGAATAAGTAACAATAAAGAGGCTGAAACAACTCTCAAGTGAAATTTAAGTCGCGACGTTTCGATCCATCCCGGACTCTTTTTTTATGGAACAGATTAACACGATACACGCGGCAGCGCTGCATTTTTGTCGAACGTAGATTAGGTGTATATATGAATGAGCTTTGCTAACTGTAATCCAGAGTCACAGCCCCGCTCCTGTGCCAGGTAAGGCCACTACGGGCTCACCATAGCCCGTGCTACTTGCCCCGCTCCTGTGGCAGGTAAGTCCACTACGGGCTCACCATAGCCCGTGCTACTTGCCCCACTCCTGTGCCAGGTAAGTCCACTACGGGCTCATCATAGCCCGGGCTACTTGCCCCGCTCCTGTGCCAGGTAAGGCCACTACGGGCTCACCATAGCCCGTGCTACTTGCCCCGCTCCTGTGCCAGGTAAGTCCACTACGGGCTCACCATAGCCCGTGCTACTTGCCCCGCTCCTGTGCCAGGTAAGTCCACTACGGGCTCACCATAGCCCGTGCTACTTGCCCCGCTCCTGTGCCAGGTAAGTCCACTACGGGCTCACCATAGCCCGTGCTACTTGCCCCGCTCCTGTGCCAGGTAAGTCCACTACGGGCTCACCATAGCCCGTGCTACTTGCCCCGCTCCTGTGCCAGGTAAAGTCCACTACGGACTCACCATAGCCCGTGCTACTAGCCCGCTCCTGTGCCAGGTAAAGTCCACTACGGGCTCACCATAGCCCGTGCTACTTGCCCCGCTCCTGTGCCAGTAAAGTCCACTACGGGCTCACCATAGCCCGTGCTACTTGCAACTTTGTGTAGCTGAATCTTCAACATAGTAACAGGCTGTAATCAACCAGAAGCCGTATCGCGTGGCCCAAACGGCTCTCTGCAGTTTACTCAATCCTTATAAAGCACTTTTTCCTGGGGATCCCACAAGAGTGAAACAACACAGGTCCCTGTGAGTGGGAAGCCCATGAAAAACCTCTACGAACCACCCTACCGGTCCCTAGTCTGTCAAATTGTTAGGTCATTCGTGTTGGGAAAATTAGAATCACTGGTGAGGATTTCACTAGAGTGAGTCCCGCCCACCCCACACCTGAAGACACGAGCGGCTGTGGGACAGAATGAGAACAAGAGAGATAAAGAGACGTGAGTGAGATCAGAGAGAGGAAGAGGAGAGGAGAGGTAAAACAAAGCGAAGGAGATAAGGCTTACGAGACAGGAAGGTAAACAGACCTAGAAGGAGCATAGTCTGTGTGTTTGTTGTGTGTGTGTGGGGGGGGGGGGCAGTAGAGAGGCGGGCCGAAAAAGCAGAGCTCAACCCCCGCAAACACAACTAGGTGAAAACAACTAAGTGTACACACACACACACACACACACACCACACACACCACACACACACACACACACACACACACACACACACACACACACACGCACGCGCGTGCCCTCGGTGACAAAGGCATCAACCTGAGATACCCCGGAGCGAGGTTTCCCTTCACACCTAGACTTGAGTTCAATGCCAAAAGAACATTAAAATCTCTCTATAAACAACAGCCAAGTGATCAAGGATGTACACACTTTACATTTGATGGCTAAAATAGCTTTGAGAGCGAGTTAGCGTTGTGCGCGCGCGCTCATCAAGCTCCAAATTTCTAAACTCATCATCTCAACTGTGCAAATCATCACAGACACCTGGGCTCATCATCTCAGGTGTGGGCCTATCAAATCCCTATCTGTTGTATCTTCCACGACCTACTGCCCAACCACTTGGGCTGGACGATAGAGCGACGGCCTCGCGTCATGCAGGTCGGCGTTCAATCCCCGACCGTCCACAAGTGATTGGGCACCATTTCTTCCCCACCCCGTACCATCCCCAATCCAATTGGGATGGTAAGGAGGTTGAAAGAGGAGCAGGAGGTGATGTTAAGCAAAGGGAATGATACCAGCATGACTCCCAAAGCCCCCTCCATTACACATTCTTCTCGGCAATCCCCGTGTAAGTTCCTCATTTTGGAGAGTAAAAATTCCCACGATAATTCCTACCTGCGGATTTAAGTTTTCAAAACAAGTCTAAAATGTCAACACACGCACTGCCGCTCACAAGCAAAATTATTCTCATGTTAAAACTTGCAGAAAATATATATTTTTTTCACTTTATTAATTAAATCTTAAGCTTAAAATAGTATACTACTGGCTAATTAATGGCAAAGAGGATATAAATGGTATTATTTTCTCAGAGCGAAGTGAAGACGTTTGAATAAATACATTAATGGTTGCTCGGGCCTAGTTTGATCGTTAAGGGGTTTGGTGGTTTCTGAGCCGGTTTTAACTCACTCATTTTGTATTATTATTACCTCTCTATAATTTAAAGCCAAATCGACACAA
>WNGS01167482.1:157213-170842 GCA_020271785.1 Procambarus virginalis | reverse complement strand
CTGGCGATTCTTTGCCGGAACCGCAGAGTTTCTCTTAGGTTGACCCTGGGGTTGGTTCCTTAGAGTGGCTCGTTTGCTGGACTCGGGGTTTGGCTCACCGTGAGGTTCATGTCCGGGGTGTGTCTTGCGTCCTGGCGGACAGCTGTCTCGTTCATTCCTCTGTTCGTGGTTTGGCCAGTCGTCATAGACTTGTTTGTTGGCTCTGCCGGACGTATGGACTACTGGCCATGGACGTCTTCGAGTTGACGTGGTCTAGGCGTCACCCATTTTATGTGGCACCCTTACCCGCCTGCGAGACGTTCACGGTGGATGCTTTTCGGCAGAACTGGTCGAGGTGGGGGTACCTGTTCCTCTTCTCCCGGTCCAGCTGTTGCTTCGGGTTCTAGCTCGGTTGGAGCCTTTCCCACGAGAGTAGTCCTTATGGTTCCTTGGTGGCCGGCCCAGCTTTATTTTCAGACGCTGCTTGATCAACCTGTCCTCTTAAAAAGAACGTCGCTTTTGGCCGTTTGCCCGTATGGCCGATTTGGACGTAATTTGAAAATGAAAAAAAAAATGAAAATAAATTTGGGATTTTTTTTTTCAACAACAGTAAGTTAAGGGTCCTCTGATAGGTTAGGTGGGCAGGAATTCTCATAAAGTTTCAAAACGTTATGAAAAACGTGAATTTAAAGTGTCCTCTACTAACCTCTGCGCGTACGCAGGACGACTCTCATAGAAAACGGAACAGAACATCACTTTTGTGAGTCAATTTCATTTCAAATTATGTCCAAATTTGGCCATATCGCGCATACGAGCGAAAAGTGACGTTCTTTTTAAGAGGACGGGTTGGCTTGATAGGTGTCTGAACCCGGGCCGTTTTACCCCGGCTCCATGTCTTCGGCAGGTCGGATCAGTCCTGTATGTGACTGGTTCAGCCTTTTCCTCAGCTCTTCGTGTCTGGTATTTTGACGTGGGTATCACCATCTGTGTGGTGATTAGGTGGCTTTGTTGACGGTGTCCCACCTGCGAGCTTCGTCTTGGCGACAGTATGAGATTTCTGGTGTTTCTATGCACTTTTTCTTGCTCTTCGTAGGTTGTCCTCTCTTTCGCATCGGGTTGTCTTGTCCTTTCTTGGGTTTTCAGGACTACAATTATTTGATGTTTCATACTGTTGCGTCGTTTTGTGCAGCGCTGGTGGAGCCGCTCCGGCTTGCGTTCGGGGTGGACGTCACTTCTGCCCCATTTCATACACTTTCTCGTGTTTTGTTTCACCTCTGGCCTGCTCATGCATCGCCTGAGCCGTCCTGGTCCTTGATCAGGGTGCGTTCTTATCTTCTCCTATGTTTGTGGTAGCCCCTTCGGTTCAAGTTTCTGCTCTTTGGTACTTGTGGTAGGTTTGTACATTTGCAGCCTTTCTCCGTCCTCGCAACAGTCGAGACGGCTGCATTCCGGAGGGGTTCTTGGGTTATTGATGCTTGATTGGTCTGGCCAGGGGAGCATCCTGTGTTGTCTGATTGCGCTTTTTGCAGTTACCTGCGTACCGTGTCTGGGGATGCGCTTTAGGTTGTTCCGGTTCCCCTCATTCCCTGTTTCAGGGCTCGGGTTTCCCAGGTCGTCCGCAGAGTTTTTCCGTCTTCCAGCCTGCGGTCTGTCCTTGCACCCTAGCTGTTCAGACGTTTGCAGCTTTTGCTGTTGTGTTGGTGATGTCTAGGTCTCATTTCGGGCGCAGGGATTTGAGGGTCGCACAGGTTCTTGGCCGCCCATTCTTTATGCGCGCTGTTTTCTCGGCTTCGCGTTGCGGAGTTTGTGGCGGCCGCCTCCCGGGTTAGCCCTTTCTTTTCCTTCTCTATGGGTATGAAACTCCCGGGAGCCATAGGGGCTCCCCACAGAAAACCAATGTTGAATGTAATGAAACACCATTTTCTGGATGAGTCCCGGAGGCTCCCTGGCAACCCTCCTTCCCAGCGGTCGGCGTTTTTTTCGCGTTGGTTGAAGCTTAGCGTCCGAGCTGAAGCTAGTCAGCCAGCGCGGTGTGCCCGGGGCTTCCCCCCTCCCCCTCTCGGGGCGGGGAGGGCTGCGCAGATGATCGGCGCAGCAGTAAAGTGTGATGTTTGCTTGTTTCCTTGGGATTGTAGGGAGTTTCTACCTCTCTGTTCGTTTTTTGTTTTAGTTTTTTACCATGTGGGGTTTGTTTTGTTATGCCTACCTTTCTGGGTGCCTAACCTCGATCGATGGCATAAAAGGAAAACCCCAACCACAAGGGGGTTTTCCAGGACCACTGCTACCTGAAACCTCTCTGAAGGGGCCAGGTTCTGGCGGTGGTCCCTGGTAAGTCTGAACTCCTTAGCTAATGTCCCGGTCTAATATAACATACATTAGCCCGATAAGCTCCAGGGAGCCTCGGGGGCTCACCCAGAAAATGGCGTTTCATTACATTCAACGCTGTTTTTTTTTAGGTTCAGATAGATGTAGTCAACCTAACCTTTTCTTTCCTGTAAAATTTCTGTGGCTCGATCATAGAAACTGAGTAAATTCATTACACAGGATCTTCCAGATCGAAAACCATACTGTCTGTTTGATATTATACCATTTCTCTCTAGGTGTTCTACCCATTTAGTTTGTATTATTTTTTCCAATATTTTGACTATTACACTTGTCAATGATACAGGTCTATAATTGATGGGGTCTTCCCTGCTGCCACTTTTGTAGATTGGAACTATGTTAGCCTTTTGTTAGGAACTATGAACTATGAGAACTATGTTAGGAACCATGTTAGGAACTTTTCTTCAACAAATCTGCTACGACTCCTGTACACAGGGATGGCTGAAAAATCAGCTGAAGTGGAATGCTGAGCTCAGGTGCACATTCTCTCAGAACCCATGGTGAAACTCAATCTGGGCCAACTGCTTTGTTCTTATTTAGTTCCTTGAGCATTTTTTTTCCACTTACCTCACTTCCATTTACATTGTAATTACCTAAGTGTAGTTACAGGATGAGAGCTACGCTCGTGGTGTCCCGTCTTCCCAGCACTCTTTGTCATATAACGCTTTGAAACTACTGACGGTCTTGGCCTCCACCACCTTCTCCCCTAACTTGTTCCAACCGTCTACCACTCTGTTTGCGAAAGTGAATTTCTTATATTTCTTCGGCATCTGTGTTTAGCTAGTTTATATCTATGACCTCTTGTTCTTAAAGTTCCAGGTCTCAGGAAATCTTCCCTATCGATTTTATCAATTCCTGTTACTATTTTGTATGTAGTGATCATATCACCTCTTTTTCTTCTGTCTTCTAGTTTTGGCATATTTAATGCCTCTAACCTCTCCTCGTAGCTCTTGCCCTTCAGTTCTGGGAGCCACTTAGTAGCATGTCTTTGCACCTTTTCCAGTTTGTTGATGTGCTTCTTAAGATATGGGCACCACACAACCGCTGCATATTCTAGCTTTGGCCTAACAAAAGTCGTGAACAATTTCTTTAGTATATCGCCATCCATGTATTTAAACGCAATTCTGAAGTTGGAAAGCGTGGCATAGGCTCCTCGCACAGTATTCTTTATGTGGTCCTCAGGTGATAGTTTTCTATCTAGAACCACCCCTAGATCTCTTTCTTTATCAGAATTCTTTAAAGATTTCTCACATAATATATAGGTTGTGTGGGGTCTATGTTCTCCTATTCCACATTCCATAACATGGCATTTATTTACATTAAATTCCATTTGCCAAGTGGCGCTCCATGTACTTATTTTGTCCAGGTCATCTTGAAGGGCATGATAATCATCTAAGTTTCTTATCCTTCCTATTATGAAATGGCTTACCTCCTGCGCTTACCTATGTGGCTTACCTCCTGCGCGACCCGGACTTTGCCTCTATAATGGATCCGTTATGCTTTAGGATTGGGTCTTTGTCTCCATACTGGGTTCGTTATGAGGTTCCAGAGTCTTGCTGACTGCTTGTTGTTGTCATTGGAGGCTTGGAGTACTTTCTGTCGTACCCGCATGCTTGAGTGGGGCGAGGCATTGACAGTAGTCCAGGTTTACCTGGGGGGGGCAACTTTGAGCACCTCAATTCATGTTTGTTCACCCCTGCCTTTCTGCAGGATGTTGGCACGGTTCAGCTTCATGTGCAGGTTCCCTCCCTGTCAGCTGGGCTGGTGGCTGAGAACTTGCCTTCTCATGGCCTGCTGCTTTGGTCTTGCATTTATTTTCCCTTCTGGAGCTGTCTTTGGATTGGCTTGCGGAGGATGTAGAGGTGCTTGGGGCCATTTCTGGGGTTTGGTGCCTTGGTCTCGGTGGCTCGTGCGTCATCTGCGCTGCTAAAGCTGTTGGCGTCGATCTTGCAGGATGCGATATTGCAGTTTTTCACTGCGCGTGTCGGCAGGTTGTGCTCTCCTCCTCTTTGGAATCTGCTTAGGCCCTGGCTCTTAGAGTTTTTTGCTTTTTTGCCTTTTGCTGTTTGCAAATTCTGCAGTGGGGTAGTTTTCTGCAGGCGGCCTCGGTTAGTTGTCATCCGATGTTGGACTTATTGGTACTTCTGGGGTCCCGGGGGTTCTTCCCGGAAGGATCGTGCTAGGGCTCAGGGTTCCGCTCGTCGTGGTATGCCACAGGTGCCAGTTTCGGAACCGTGTGATCCGTTTCACAAGCTGTCTTATGCATTGTTTTACCTCCGGCCTGCTCATGTGCTGCTTGAGCTGTCCTGGTCCTTGGATCGGGTCCTCTCTTATCTGTCTTCTCCACGATTTGCTGTGGCCCCTTCGGTTCAAGATTGCTTTTTCAAAGCTCTTTCTTGTTGGCTTTGGCCACTGGGGTCGGGTCAGGGAGCTTCATGCTCTCCTCCGGCGCAGGGGTTTCTGCTCTTTTGGTTACGGTGATAGGTTTGTTCATTTGCAGCTGTCTCCTTCTTTTCTGGTGAAGAATAAAGAATGCTTTCCAGAGGGGGGTTATCTTGAGGTTATCTTGAGATGATTTCGGGGCTTTTTTTTTTTTTAGTGTCCCCATGGCCCGGTCCTCGACCAGGCCTCCACCCCCAGGAAGCAGCCCGTGACAGCTGACTAACACCCAGGTACCTATTTTACTGCTAGGTAACAGAGGCATAGGGTGAAAGAAACTCTGCCCATTGTTTCTCGCTGGCGCCCGGGATCGACCCCGGGACGACAGGATCACAAGTGATCGCTGGACCAAAAAGGCAAAGCTCAACCCCTGCAAGCACAATTAGGTAAGTAAGTAAGTACAAGTCCAGCTTGCTGTCCGCTCGGCCGACCGGCTCCCATCCGGGTTGTTGATGCTTGGTTGATCAGGCCGAGAATGCATCATGGGTTGTGTCCGGTTGCGGCTCTCCGTCGTTATTTGCATGCCACAGCCTCTGTGACCGGAGACGCGCTTTGGGTTGATTCGGTTTCTCTTCTTCCCTGTTCCCAGGTTCGGGTCTCACAGATCATCATCCGCAGGGTTATTCGATCTAGCTAGTCTGCGGTCTATCCTCATGTCCTTGACATATGTAAGTTTGCTGTGCTTGCTGCAGTCTTCAGTAACATGTCATAAGCTGACATTCGGGCATTGGGTTTTTAGCGGTCAAACAGAGTCCTGGCTGCATGCTACTTCGTAAATGTTCCTGGGTGTAGTCGGGCCTGTGTTGCTTTGGGTCGGCTGTTGTAGCCTGTTGTCTCGACTTCGAATTGAGGGGCGAATGCCAGCTGCCTTCCGGGTAAGGCCCTCTTATTTTCATCTTTTGTGATGTAGCTCCGGAAGCTGAAGAAGCTCCCCACAGAAAACCAGCGTTGAATGTAATGAAATGCCAGTATCTGAGTGAGACCCCGGAAGCTCTCTGGCAACCCTTCCCCCTCCTCGGTCGGTGTTTTTTCATGTGTTTTGAAATCCAGCCTCAAACTGACAAGTAGATAGCCGGCGTGAGGGGTCTGGGACTCCCCCTTCCTCCTCTCAAGGAGAGGGGGGGGGGACTGCGTAGACAAGCGGCACGACAATTGTGACGTCATGCTCGTTTTTCATTTGGGGAGTTCTATCCACTCTTTAGCTTTCAGTAGTAGTTTTAACCAAAATAGGGGTTTATTTTGAGGTGCTTACTTTTGTGGGTGCCCGGCCTGGTCGATGGCAGACATAGAATGCTCCAAACAAATGTGCATTTCTATTGGACAGTGCTCCTCATGCCTCTCTGAGAAGGCCAGGTTCTGGCTTGTGGTCCCTGGTAGGCCTAGAATTCCATTCACACTGACTGATGCCAAATTCTAATACTATACATATCAGCCTGGATATTTTCTGGGGAAGCCTTCAGGTCTCGCCCAGAAAATGGCGTTTCATTACATTCAACGCTGGTTTTTTGGACTTGCTGGTAAGAATTCCTGCATATCTGGACGTCTGGATTAACTGGTGACGGGTGGGGGCCCCCTGTAATATGAATAAATGAGAGTAGACAGTACTGTCATTAAATGAATGTTTAATTAACCAATAACATTTAGAGTTATAAAAGAAAATATAGCAGAGTCATTAACCCTCAAACTACTACGGGCCCAAATGGAATTCACACCCACAGGCGCAAAAAAAAAAAAAAAAAAAAAAAAAATAAAAAAATTCTTTCGTCTTATAGAAGTGTCATTTCTGGGGGGCCCCTACGGCTCCCGGAGCTATCCATGGCTGATATGGATACCCTAACTATTTTGCATCAGTCGATGTGGGTGGAGTTCTAGGCCTACCGGGGACCACGAGCCAGAACCTGGCCCCCTCAGAGAGGCACGGGGAGCAATGGCCCATAGAAATGCACATGTGATTTGGAGCATTCTATATCTGCCATCGACCGGGACAGGCACCCAGAAAGGTAAGCGCCACAAAACAAACCCCTATTCTGGTTAACCACAAAATTGACAAACGAGTGGACAGAACTCCCCCAGGAAAACGAACTAACAAGCATGACGTCACACGAGCCGCGCCGCATGTCTGCGCAGCTCCCCCCTCCCCGGGAGGGGGAAGGGGGAGCCCCAGACCCCCGCGCCGGCTATCCACACCCAGTTCCTCGGCTGATGGGATCTTGCAGTCGGTGTGTGGCTCCAGCTCCGTCTTGTTTCAGTGCTGTGACTTGTTTTCAGTGCTGCTCTTACGGTGATCGTGTGAGCTGGGAGTAGTATTCTCAGGTACTCGGGCTGCATGTGCTTAGGGTCACCTTCCCTGAGTGCCCTGTAAGTACCGCCCTTGGGGCTTGGGGTTATCTTCCACAAGTCACCTCGGGTCTACCTCTGTTGGCTTTTCGCTGCTTGGCGTTTGGCCGCCCGAGTGTTTGGGAGTTTTACTCCCTTGTTACCTTGGGGTAAGTGGTAGTTATAGCACTGGTGGGGCGCAGGGCACTGCGTAGCTAGTTTTCACCTATGACAGCGGCCGGCTCTGTTCCCTCTGGGTACGTTGTCCACTTGTGTGTTTTTTTTTTATATTTGTTTGTGCCTGGTAGGGGGGTCTGCCTTGTCCCCATCCCCCTTATGTTAGGTTCGTTGTGTGGTGGCACCCCTGCTTCGCCCTCGCGACACGTCCCGTGGGTTCAGCTTTAGCAGTTTGCTTGGTAGTTTGGGGCGCCGGTTAGCAGTGCCCTGCCTGGGATAACCCTTAGCAGACCCAGTCTAGGGGCCCTGGAAAACCCCCCGGGGGCTCTCGGGTCCGATTGTGGAGACCCTTGCGTCCCCTCTCGCTTTGTGCGAGTTGAGGGTTGCTCTGTCCCTTTGTCTCAGGGTGACTCTCCTTGTTTTTGCCTCCGTCATGCTGCCTTTGGGTCGGTGACACATTCGACCCTGAGTCCTGCGAGCTTTGTTGCTTGTTCGTGACTCCCGTCACCCAGTCTGCTGATGAATTCCCGTGGGTGCAGGCAGCTCGCGCGTTGCAGGGTAGGTTGGTTGCAACGCGCTCAGGTTTGTCGCTTCCCGGACGCCCCGATGCTGCCCCGCTTGTGTAGGGACACATTTGGGGGTTTTGGTCGTTTTCGGCCTTGGTTCTTCCACGCCCCTTGATTTTCCCCTCCTGCTTCCGGCCCCTACGCATCTGTAGGCTTTGGGGTCGGGGCGGGGTTCGAGGTTCTGAGACTTGGGCAGTTTCGGGGGTTGCCCCGTCCGGGGTAGCTGCGGAGGCATTCGAGTCTGTTCCTCCTGCCGATGCTCCGGGGTCTGACCAGTGGGCCCCTTCTCTTCCAGCTCTCTCGGCTGCCCCGGCTTTTTCTTGTGGGGCCGGGGCTTTGGAGGTCGACTCGGCCCCGGGGCCTAGTGTAGAGGCTCCTGGGGTTGGGGAGGAGCGACCTTGGGGGCTTTGTGCTCCATTGCGCCCCGCCTGGATTCCGTCCTTCTGAGCGGGGCTTACTGTTGCGAGGAGTGGGGTTTTTCTTTCCCCCCTCTGCGTACGACTTGGGCTTGGGTTCTGCTCCTCCCCGGGTTCGGTTCCGTGTCCCTGTGGTTCCTTCGGTTCCGTCTTCCGGAGTTTTTCGGCTAACCGCATCTCTTCGTCTGCGGTGCCGTTGGCCTTTGCGGCTTACCTCCTGCGTGTCCCGGAACTTGTAGCAGTTTTAGGCTACTTGTAGCAGTATTGGGCTACTTGTAGCAGTATTGGGCTACTTGTAGCAGTAGTATTGGGCTACTTGTAGCAGTATTGGGCTACTTGTAGCGGTATTGGGCTACTTTCGCCTTTGGGCTACTTTTCTTTCGCGTCCTGCGCATGCGCCGTGAGTTTGTTTTGGTTCCGGGCGGTGTGCACATGTGTTGTGCTTCCATTTCTCGGGGGGCTTCGCCTCTCGCTCTTCATCCCATCCGTGCCCCGTTGTGGGGGTTGTCTGGGGTGCTGCTGTACTCTCCTAGTTGTGTTTGCGGGGGTTGAGCTCTGGCTCTCTGGTCCTGCCTCTCAACAGTCAATCAACAGGTGTACCGATTCCTGAGCCTATTGGGCTCTATCATCTCTACACTTGACTCTGTGTATGGAGTCAGCCTCCACCTCATCCCTTCCTCATGCATTCCGTTTGTCAACCACTCTGACACTAAAACAGTTCTGCAGGTGAGTTGGTGCGGTTTGGCGTTTCCTTCGTCCTGACGCTGTTTTTGGGCGTAGGCATGGGTGTACGTACGTACTTGTGACAGTGGTCCGTATCGCCCGAGGTGCCTGCTGCTGGGCTATTAGCCCATATTGGGCTGCTCTTGTTCTCTCCACCTGATTCCTTCCTCGGTTCACGGGTGTCTGCGGGTGGCCTCTTGGCCCTTTCGAGGCGACCCTGCCTGTACTCCTGCCCTCTCCTATGCTTGTCTCACCTGGCTTGAGTTCGGGGCCCCGCCTCCACCTTGTTCCACGGTGCAACGGTGGGGGTGCCTGTGTGGTGGTACGTTTCCTGTGTCGAGGGTGTTGTGTGCTTGCGGGGTTGGGTTCTGGCTCTTTAGTTCCGCCTCTCCCCTGTCGTTTGCCTGTTGAGCGGTTCTGTGCTTCATGGGGCTCTCGTCTCTGCTCTTGGGGCTGTGTATGGGATCAGCCCATGTTGGGCTGCCCAATGTGTTCCTTCGGTTGCCTGTTACACTGCACACGTTTCTCCTACCGTCCCTGTGGCTCGGTTGGGTGCTCGGTTTCCGCCTGTGTCCCCTTGTGTGCCGCTCGTGTACGATTTATCTATCTTCTCTGTCGCTCCCTCGGGGAGTGTGGGGACGTTTTGCTGCGGTTTTGGTACTGCAGCTGTGTGTCGGGGTTGGTTGTGGCATTATGTTCGGCCCTTCCGTGCTCCTTTTGGGGCCCTCCTTCCTTGTCGGTCTTGCTGTGCTGGGCCTGGTTTTCCAGGTTCCTTGGATTCTGTTTGTCCTTGCCTCATTGTGCTGGTTGGGGATGAGCTTGGGGTCTTCGTCTCGCCCCTCGCTTTTTCCTCCGGTTTCCGTTCAAGTTCCGGAGCCTAGTGGGCTCCCTTCCTTGTGTTTTTCACGGCTGCCCGGGGTTTTCTTGACGCTGGGGCTTTGAGGGGACAGCTCGGCCCCGGGGCCTGCAGGGTGGGTTCCCGGGGCTGGGGTGGTGCTAACGTAAGGGGCCTTCGGCCCGTTGGTCCCCGCGGGGTCTTTCTACCCCTCTGGGCCAGGCTTACGGTTTTGTGGTGTGGGGTTTTTCCGTCCCCCCGCTCCGCACGTGTTGTGGGCATCGGTCCCTCCCTGGGCTCGGTTTTCCTTGTCCAGCGTGCCCGTTGTTTCCGTCCTGTCGGTGGGTGTTTTTCTACAGTCTTCGCACTTTTTCCAGGACGGGCCTTCTCAGTCATGTCCCCCTCTTTTGGGGTTCTGCATGACTTTTGGTCTCGGGTGCGACGGAGTTTTTGTGCCTTCGTTCTTTGTTTGCTGCTTTTGTTTTCGAAGGTTTGGGACTGTTTTGGGGTAGCTTGGTAGCTGCACCCAATTGCCGTGGGAAAGGAGAAAGCGGATAAACAGAGGGGAGTTCAACACCCACTGTGTGACGTTGACATGTCAGTCAGTCCTAGCGCGTATACTGCATGGTCATCTGTTGGGGCTCGTGACACCCGTCAACGACATCTTTCTTCCTTGTCCCGGTCGCTCCGTGGCTTCTGGCACCCACACCATAGAGAGAATGCAGCGGCGATGACACTGCTGCTCCTCTCGTTGACGGGGCCGGCGCCTGCTACTCTGGCGGCGTCTTTGTGCTGGGTTTTCCTTGACACACTTCCCAGTGGGCCCCTCCTCCTTCACTCTCCTGTAAACGTACATGTACGTGTGCGGCGGAGAAAAGGGCAGGAATAATGAGAGAGAGTGGGAAAGTGCAATTCTGTGTCTTCTAACCCCAGTCAGCTCTTTCCCATTTTCTGGTACGTCTGTCGTCATTCGGTTGAGCTTCCCTCCGGTCCTTTCTAGGGCTTGTGGGTCCTCTTCCCGGCAGTTTCTGGATGTTTGGCCTTCTGGTTCTTTTGTGCATATATCTCCTCTTCGCGCTGTCTCGGCGCTCCTCGTTTTCCTGTGGGCGATTTTGCTCCTTTTACTGAGTCTTCGCTCCTGCCCTTCTGCCGGGGGTTGGTGCGGGGCGGCTCCTTATGCAGGTTCCTTCCCTGTCGGCTGCACTTGTGGTGGTGGCCTTGCACGCTTGTGGCATTTTGGTTTTGGTCCTGCGTTTTCTTTTCCCTCCTGGGGCTGTCATAGGATTGGCTTGCAGAAGGTGTAGAGGCGCTTGGGACTGTTCCTGGGTCTTGCACCTTGGTTTCTGCTGCTAGCTTTCGGTATCGATGTTCCTTCTGTGCCGTTTCGCAGGCTGTATCGTGCATTGTTTCACCTCCGGCCTGTTTCTGCACTGCCTGTGCCGTCCAGGTCTTTGGACAGGGTGCTCTCCTGTTTTTCTTCTCCTGGTGGTTGTGGCTCCTCGGGGCCAGGTTTGCTTTGCCTCGGCTATCTTTTGGCATTGGCCTCTGGGGGTCGTGTGGCAGTGCTTCATGCTCTTCTCAGGCGCAGTGGTTTCTTGGCTCCTATGATCTTGGTCATAGTTTCTTCTTCTGTGTCTGTGGCCGTTCTTTCTGGCGAATGTTGTGCCTGCTGCTTTCCGGAGGGGTCCTTTGGTTTTTGTCTCGACTTGGTTGAGGGTTCACCGACCGCCTCCCGGGTATGTCCCCTTGTTTTCTGTCGTGTGTTTGGTGAGGTAGCTCGGGGAGCCGTAGGGGCTCCCCCCAGAAAACCAGCGTTGAATGTAATGAAACGCCATTTTCTGGGTGAGTCCCGGAGGCTCCCCGGCATCCCTCCCGCCCTCCGGTCGGCGGGTTTTCGTGGTTTTGATATCCAGCCTCGGAACTGGGGTGTGGATAGCCGGCGCGGGGGTCTGGGGCTCCCCCTTCCCCCTCCGGGGAGGGGGAGCTGCGCAGACATGCGGCGCGGCTCGTGTGACGTCATGCTTGTTAGTTCGTTTTCCTGGGGGAGTTCTGTCCACTCGTTTGTCAATTTTTGTGGTTAACCAGAATAGGGGTTTGTTTTGTGGCGCTTACCTTTCTGGGTGCCTGTCCCGGTCGATGGCAGATATAGAATGCTCCAAATCACATGTGCATTTCTATGGGCCATTGCTCCCCGTGCCTCTCTGGGGGGCCAGGTTCTGGCTCGTGGTCCCCGGTAGGCCTAGAACTCCACCCACATCGACTGATGCAAAATAGTTAGGGTATCCATATCAGCCATGGATAGCTCCGGGGAGCCTCCGGGACTCACCCAGAAAATGGCGTTTCATTACATTCAACGCTGGTTTTTTTGTTCCCTGATCACGGAAAAAAATAACAAAAAAATGTAGGTGGCAATTTTAGCCACAGTTAGGGTAGGAAGTGTGGTAAAAAAAAGGAGGCGTGCAGAGCCTTCGCCAGACGGCAGGTTGCCACAAATATATTATTACCTAATATTCATGTCTCTGATGATTTTTTCTTAGTTTTTTGCAGTAATATTATTCCATAAGTGAATTGTGGTATATTTATATAATAAAATGTGTGAACCATCGCTGTACTCAAATTAAGGTGTGCATATAAGTGATTCAATTATTATGTTCATGAAACAAAAAACAAATAGTTTTGCTGTTGTTACACTATATACACAGGTTATATATAGTATCTGCATGTTTTGTTCACCATAACGAACTACTAAATTGGTCTTGTGAGTCAAAAAGCACGAGGAGTGGCCGCCACACACACAGCGAGCCACTCACTGCCACTCCCTCATCAACACCACCTCACTCACCCTCATTCACCTCCCACAATACTGTTTTTGCATTTATTCACTATACACAGAGTTATATATACGTATTTACATGTTTTGTTCACCATAACTGTACATCTAAGCTTGTATGGTGAGTAAAGGCACAAAGACGTAGCTACTCACACAGTCAGCTGGTGGCGGCCGCCCTCAAGGCCAGACACACTAATATTTCTCCTCCAAACAATTATTGTGGTGTTATTATGCTATATACACGCATATATATAAGTATCTACCTGTTTTATTCACCATACCTGTACAAATAAGCTGGTATGGTGCCCAAAGACCATAGTGGCCATCAGTAAACAACATGCCAAGTCAGCAGACGACGCTCCTCCTTCACCAAAATGGCGGCTCCCAACCTACTCCTCTCGCTGTTATCTCACACTATACACACGTTATATATAAGTATCTACATTTGTGCTCACCATAGGAACCACTAAGCTGGTATGGTGAGTGCAGTCAATAAATGGTGGCCACACACAGTCGAAGAAGACCCACAACCCTCCCTCCACAGCCTTACTCCTCCCTCCATGGAGCACAGCGCTAAATATCACCACAATCATGCTATTATCAGAATCCTGGTCAGTTTTATCACAGTCAGGGGGCTTCAGTAATACTATCACTGCTAAATAATATAGCAGTATCATTATATTATGGCATTTGTAGGCGATGCTGTGGTCACAAGCTGAACAGCGGTGCTGTGAGCTCGTGCTGCGTGCGCCAGCCTTGGTGGCTTGCTCAATACTGACGCTCTAACACCAAGAATGTTGGCCTGGATTTTTTTTCTAGGTGGCATCTGGCAACTATCGGTTGTGGCTTACTGTTACTATATCTGCCTCTATCCTAGGCGGGGCGTTTAAATTATAGCGCTAGACACGAAAATAATATATATATGATGTGCGCGGTTTTCGGTTTTGTCACTGATATCATATATAT
>WNGS01167482.1:144056-156213 GCA_020271785.1 Procambarus virginalis | reverse complement strand
GTAATTATTATATATCACGCCATGAGTCCCAGGAAGTCAGTGGGTAGGCCTCAACATATGAACCCATTTAAGGATGACCATAGAGCAGAAACAAGAGTACAGAATGTCTCTCTCCTCAACAATTAAGAAAATGTGTGCAGCATGGGAAGAATTGCAACCTTTGCTGAAACGACTCACCCAAATCAAGCTGCAGTAGGTCGTTGCCTTAACCTATTCATTGACACTGTGATGCATCATTACAGACAAATGTTAAAATGAAGGGAAAAACAAATATCTCTTGACAAATTTGTAGTGAGACAAACAAGCACTGAACCACAACCCGGTCCTAGTGGTATTCAGGCAAAACGTAAGAGAGAGAGTACCAAGAGAAAACATCACTGCCTGATGTGATAATGGAAGGGGACTCCCCTTCCAAATAGTAACAACTCTCCTCCTCCCCCTCATCACCATCTTCCATACGCCATTAAGAGCCCTCCATAAAGGTAAGAGAAACTTGGTACTGTATTGTAGTTAGAAAAAACACTGTATTCAGTATAAAATGTATTGTATGTTAATATTTTGGAGGGTGGAGAACGGATTAATTCAATTCCCTTTATTTCTTATGGAAAAAATCGCTTCGACATACGATATTTCGACTTACGATCCGTCTCTGGGAACGGATTAGCATCGCAAGTCGAGGCCCCATTAACTCTTGTTTTTCAGTTCCGGAAGCCATTTTTTAATTTAACATGCCATTGCACCTTTTCCAGTTTATTTATGTGCTTCTTAAGATTTGGGCACCATATAACTGCTGCATGTTCCAATTTTGGTCTCACAAAAGTCATGAACAGTTTCTTTAGTATTTCAACATCAATGTTGTTGGTTTTTAGATTTGGTTACTCAAAACAAAAGTTCCAAGTAGCATGGGCTATGGTGAGCCCGTAGTGGACTTACCTGGCACAGGAGCGGGGCTGTAACTTCTTCACCATCCATATAATTAAAAGCAAGTCTGAAGTTGGAAAACGACACATATGTTCCTCTCACAATGTTCTTTGTGTGTTCCTCTGGCGACAGTTTTCTATCCAAAACCACCTCTAGGTCTCATTTTTTATTAGAGTTCTGTAATTACTTTCTGCCTAATTTGTAAGTTGTGTGTGATCTATTTTCTCTGATTCTACATTCCCTAACATGGCATTTATTCACATTGAATTCCATTTGCCACTTGACGCTCCAAGCACTTACTTTATCTAGATCAATTTGAAGGGCATTACAATCGTCTGCGTCTCCTATCTTCCCCAGCATCATCCACAAACATGTTCATATAATATTGTATTCCATCTAGTAAATCGTTTATGTAGACAATGAACATTACTGATGCAAGAACTGGACCCTGTTGTACTTTACTATTAACACTCCTCTAATCAGATACATTGTCTCTAATTACTGTCCTTATCTTTGTCAGTTAGAACAGTTTTTCATCCATGTCAGAAGTCTCCCTGCCACCCCTCCAGTATGTTCCAGTTTCTAAAACAGCCTCTTGAGTGGGACTCTCCTGTTGCTGGGAATCAAAAGCCTTTTTTGGTCCAGATAGACACAGTCAACCCAATCACCTTTCCTGTAGTATCTCTGTAGCTCTATTATAAAAACTAAGAAGATTTGTTACACAGAATGTTTCTGTTCGAAAACCATACTGTCTGTCCGTTATTATGATACTACTCTCTAGGACTTCAACCAGAGCAGCCAGCAACAGGAGACCCACCTCAGACCCACCAGAAAGAGGTATTTTATTACATTCTATTCTTTTTCAGAGGCAAGAAATGGAAGCCCTCATGGCTGAGAAGCGAGGATTAAGCATTACCAGGGCTGATCTTGAGTCTCAGGTGAGTCATCATTAAAATTCTGAATATTACTGTTATTACATGGTAGGCTTCCTTGGGGATAACTGGCCATCTGCACTGGCAGTACCTCCACCAGACCTGCCTGTACAGACAACTCCAAGACTTCTACATCATTCCACCCCAGCTTAGGACTCCACAACTATCTGGCCAGCTCCCTCCTGAACCACTAAGTAGGCTGGCACCCCTTTCTGGAGTGTTGTCAGTGCACAAGTGTGCTTCCACCGACTTGGTAGACAGATGGACTGCTCCCCAGAAATCAGACAACTCTTAGTCCTTTTTCTGGGGGGAGGGGGGAGCCTCTTTGGCTCCTTGGAGCTCTCCAGGCTGATATGTATATTATTAGACTTTGGCATCAGTCAGTGTGAATGGAGTTCAAGGCCTACCGGGGACCATGAGCCAGAACCTGGCTCCCCTCATAGAGGCACAAGGAGCAATGGCTTATAGAAGGGCACATGTGATTTGGAGCTTTCTATGGCTGTCATTGACCAGCCAGTCACCCAGAGAGGTAAGCACCTCAAAACAAACCCCTATTCTGGTTAAAACTGCTACTGAAAACTAACGAGTGGATAGAACTCTCCAATTGAAAAATGAGCAAATGAGCATGACATCACATTTGCTGTGCCGCTTGTCTGTGCAGCTCCCCTCTTCCTGGGAGGGGGAAGGAGGAGCCACAGACCCCTTGTGCCGGCTGTCCACACCTCAGATCTCAACTGATGTAATTGTGACTCGGTCGTGTGGCTCCAGCTCCTGATTCTCTCTGTGTTGTGCTGTGCCTTGTGTCCAGTACTACTATTACGGTGACGTGCGAGCTGGGAGTAATGTTCACAGGTACTGAGGCTGCATGTGCTTAGAGTTACTTTCCCTGAGTGCCCTGTAAGTACTGCCCTTGGGGCTTGGAGTTTTCTTCCACGAGTCACCTTGGGGTCTACCTCTGTTGGTCTTTTGCTGCTCGATGATTGACCGCCCTGGGAGTGTTGAGGGGTTTCCTCCTCCCTTGTTTACCTTGGGGGTAAGTAGTAGTTTTGCACTGGTAGGGGTGCGGAGTACTGCGCAGCTAGTTTTCACCTATTATAGCGGCCGGCTCTGTTCTTCCTGGGTACGTTGTCCTCTTGTGAGGTTTTTCTTGTCATTTTTGTTTCTTCCTGGCAGAGGGGTCTGCTTTTCTTCCCCTAACCCCCCCCCCCCAGTTATCTTATGGTTTTGACCTCCTGTGTTCAGTGGTACCTCCTGCTTGGCTCCCGTGAGTGTATATGTCCTGGGGATTCAGTTTTAGAAATTTGATTGGTTGAATTTGGCACCAGTTAGCAGTACCTTGCCTGGGCTTACCCTTAGCAAAAACAGCATAAAAGGTCCTGAGAAACCCCGAGGGGATGCAAGGGGGTCTGATGGATGTGACCCCTGGGTCCCTTCTCGCTTTGTGCGAGTTTGAGGGTTGCTCTGTCCCCTTGTCTCAGGGCGACGCTCATTGTTTTTGCCTCCATCATGCTGCCTATTGGGTCGGTGACGCTCTCGACCCAGACAGAGTACTACGAACATTGTTGCTTGTTTGTGACTCAGTTCACCTAATGTACTGATAACATTATTCGGGTGCAGGCAGCTCAGGGATTGCATGCTAGGGAGGTTGCTGCAATGTGTTAGGTTGGTTACTTCCCCAGATGCCCCGAGGCTGCCCCATTTCGCTTATAGGAACCCGGATTTGGAGATGTTAGTCGTTTCGGCCTTGATTCAGTTCGCGCCCCCTCATTCTTTCCCTGCTGTGGTTCATTCTGCCCCCCCCCCCTTCCCTTGCTGCCTGCTCCGAAGCATCTGAGGGCTTCGGGGTCGGGGTGGGGTTTAGAAGATTCTGAGACTTGGGCAGTTTGGAGTTTGCCCCGCTCTCCGACCGGGGAGCCGGTCGGCCGAGCGGACAGCCCGCTGGACCTGTGGTCCTGGGTTCAATCCCAGGTGCCGGCGAGAAACAATGGGCAGTGTTTCTTTCACCCTATGCCCCTGTTACCTAGCAGTAAAATAGGTACCTGGGTGTTAGTCAGCTGTCACGGGCTGCTTCCTGGGGGTGGAACTCCACCTGGGTTTTCCAACCTTCTGAGCGGGCCTTTTTGTTACAAGGAGTGGGGTTTTGCTCTTCCCCCTCTGTGTACGAGTTGGATTTGGGTTCAGCCCCTTTCCGGGTTCGGTTCTGTATCCCTTCGGGTTCTTTGGTACCGTCCATCTGTAGGTTTTCGGCTTCCAGCGTCTTGCCTACTGAGGTGTGGGCGGCCATTTTAATTACCTAAGTGTAGTTACAGGATGAGAGCTACGCTCGTGGTGTCCCGTCTACCCAGCACTCTTTATCGTATAATGCTTTGAAATTACTGATGGTTTTGGCCTCCACCACCTTCTCACTTAACTTGTTCCAACCATCTACCACTCTGTTTACAAAAGTGAATTTTCGTATATTTCTTCGGCGACTTTGTTTCGTTAGTTTAAATCCATGACCTCTTGTTCTTGAAGTTCCGGGTCTCAGGAATTTTTCCCTATCAATTTTATCGATTCCTGTTACTATTTTGAACGTAGTGATCATATCGCCTCTTTTTCTTCTATCTTCTAGTTTTTGCATATTTAATGCCTCTAACCTCTCCTCTTAGCTCTTGTCCTTCAGTTCTGGGAGCCAATTAGTGGCATGTCGTTGCACCTTTTCCATTTTGTTGATGTGCTTCTTAAGATATGGGCACCATACAACCTCTGCATATTCCAGCTTTGGTCTAATAAAAGTCGTGAACAATTTCTTTAGTATTTCTCCATCCATGTATTTAAAAACAATTCTGAGGTTAGAAAGTGTAGTATAGGCTCCTTGCACAGTGTTCTTAATGTGGTCTTCAGGTGACAGTTTTCTATCTAGAACCACCCCTAGATCTGTTTCTTTGTCAGAATTCTTTAAAGATTTCTCACATAATTTATAGGTTGTGTGGGGTCTATATTCTCCAATTCCACATTCCATAACATGGCATTTATTCACATTATATTCCATTTGCCAAGTGTTGCTCCATATACTTATTTTATCCAGGTCTTCTTGAAGGGCATGACAATCATCTAGGTTTCATATCTTCTCTATTATCTTAGCATCATCAGCAAACATGTTCATGTAATTCTGTATTCCCACTGGTAGATCATTTATATAGACAATGAACATTACCGGTGCAAAAACTGAACCCTGTGGTACTCCACTTGTAACATTCCTCCAATCCGATACCTTGCCTCTGATTACGGCCCTCATTTTTCTGTCAGTTAGGAAATTTTTCATCCATGTTAGTAGCTTACCTGTCACTCCTCCAATATGTTCCAGTTTCCAGAACAACCTCTTATGGGGAACTCTGTCGAAAGCCTTTTTTAGGTCCAGATAGATGCAGTCAACCCAACCATCTCTTTCCTGTAAAATCTCTGTGGCTCGATCATAAAAACTGAGTAAGTTCATTACACAGGATCTTCCAGATCGAAAACCATACTGTCTGTCTGATATTATATCATTTTCCTCCAGGTGTTCTACCCATTTAGTTTTAATTATTTTTTCCAATATTTTGACTATTACACTTGTCAATGATACAGGTCTATAATTAAGGGGGTCTTCCCTGTTTCCACTTTTGTAGATTGGAACTATGTTAGCCTTTTTCCACACATCAGCTACAACTCCTGTACACAGGGATGCCTGAAAAATCAGTTGAAGTGGAATGCTGAGCTCAGGTGCACATTCTCTCAGAACCCATGGTGAAACTCCATCTGGACCAACTGCTTTGTTCTTACTTAGCTCCTTGAGCATTTTTTCCACTTCTCTCTAGACACCTCTATGTGCTCTATGTTGTTCCTGGAATTCTTATTGTGTCTGGTTCCCTAAAGATTTCATTTTGTACAAACACACTTTGGAACTTTTCGTTTAGTGTTTCACACATTTCCTTTTCATTTTCTGTGAATCTATTTCCCATTTTCAACCTCTGAATATTATCCTTTACCTGCAATTTGTTGTTTATGAATTTATAGAATAGACCTGGTTCTATTTTACATTTGTCTGCAATCCCTTTTTCAAAATTTCTTTCTGCCTCTCTCCTCACTGCCGTGTAGTTATTTCTCGCATCTTTGTATCGCTGGTATGTTTGGGGGTTTGGCCTCTTCCTGTATTGATTCCATTTTTGTGTCTTTTGGTCTCTGGCCCTCTCACAATTTCTATTGAACCAATCCTGTTTCCTAGTTCTGCATCTCTGTTTTGGTGTCAATTTTTTTGTGCCTTTATCATATATTTCACAAAACTTATCATACATCACATTCACTTCCTTGTCTAGCATCAAGTCTGTCCAATTATACTCACTAAAAAAATTTCTAAGGTGGCCATAATGTCCTCTCCTGAAGTCAGGTTTTTCAACTGCTTCAACCTCCTTATTTTCTTCCACATTATAATGCATTGCATATTTTATTCCCAAAAAGACATGGTCACTTTTACCCAAGGGAAGAAGGTACTGAATGTCAAATATCTCTTCCTCCTTCCTGGTAAATATCAAATCTAGCATGGAGGGAACGTCCCCTTCCCTCATCCTCGTAGCTTATTTAACATGTTGATACAAGAATGTTTCCAGGATGAGGTCTACAAATCTACAGGTCCAAAAATCTTCTGTTTTAGCTTCATATGCTTCCCAGTCTATGGATTTCAAGTTGAAATCACCGACTATCAACATCTGATCTATCGTTATCCGCTCTTGCTATAATTTCTCTCATTATTGTTATAAGACCTTCGCGTTTACTATCTAGCTCCTCCTTTGACCATGTGCTGCTTAGCGGTGGACTATATGCATTTATGATCATTACTTTATCATCATCATGGCAGATCTCTAGTGCTATTATGTCAACTTCTTGTGGATTGGCAGTCATTATTTCTTTCACCTTTAGGTGTTCTTTCACCAGCACAGCAACGCCACTGCCTTTCCTAATTTTTCTGTCCCGTCTCCAAATTGAGTAGCCCCTTGGGAATATGATCTCATTTAAAATAACATCAAGTTTTGTCTCCGTGAGTGCAACAATGTCTGGTGTCTGCAGCTGTATTACATCACTTAACTCCAGTACCTTCGATCTCTCTTCATCTATGTTGGTGTATGCAATCTTCAGGAATTTGTTCCCCCTCTCCTTATTCTTCACTCCCCCTCTCTCTATTGATTTTGTTGGTTTGCCATTATGTACCACTTTACTGGTCTGCCTACCCCTATCACTTTGTAGAAAAAAGAATTGATTTCTTCTTCATTCCTGCTCTCATTTAAACTTTTTGCCTCGGAGAGGTTCAGTTTCAGCTTCTCTCTGTCTTCTTTTGAAAGATCTCGTCTTAACGACCACACTTTCCCATCCTCATCACTTGTTAATTCTCTGGCATTCCTTAGTACTTCTTCCATCTGTTTGGCACCATTTAAGGTGATCCTCAAAGGTCGATCTTTCCCTTTTATGTATCTGCCTATTCTCCTATAGTCGCACACATTCTCTATGTGCTTCTTAAGATATGGGACTATACAACTGCTGCATATTCCATCTTTGGTCTAACAAAAGTTGTGAAAAATTTCTTTAGTATTTCTCCATCCATGTATTTAAAATCTATTCTGAAGTTACAAAGTGTAACATAGGCTCCTCGCACAACGTTCTTTATGTGGTCCTCAGGTGATAGTTTTCTATCTAGAACCACTCCAGATATCTTTCTTTATCAGAATTCTGTAAAGATTTCTCACATAATTTATAGGTTGTGTGGGGTCTATGTTGTATTCCACATTCCTTAACATGGCATATATTCACATTAACCCCTTAATTGCGCGGCCTCCAAATATGACCTTCCCCCCAAGTGCGCAGGAAATAAAATCTCTGGAAAAATTATTTTCTGTTTTAAAAGTGTCAAAACCCCTTCCCTGAGTAAGGGTATAGTAACAGAAGATCGAAATTGTAAGTACTTTTGCTGCTATGGAGTCTGTAAGTTCGTGCGTGACGTCATCATTCCCTGGTCGCCCGTGGCAAATGCCCCCGGAGCCGGTAGGGCGGTCGGGGTAGGATGCGTGAGTTGCTGTGAATATATTTTTGTTCATTATCTGGGCACAGTTCCAAATACATTTTATATGCTTTTATGTGCCAATCCTATGTATAATGAACACGTACACTATATTATGGCAGTAGAACATCCGTACTGTCCGAACACACTGTGTTACGTGCATGACACATGTGTACACATATCCGGCACATGTTTCCATTGTATTATGCAAATTTATGTATATATACAGTCTGTGTATACACTATACACTATCACACACTATATACATTCACCATCAACACACTCAGAACTCCGTGAGTGTCAGCTGCCACACCCTCACTCCTCCAATATCCAGTCTCTCCCTCATTCCTCCAACATCTTACTCGCCAACATTGCTCCTGCCACCGTACTGTTATTGTTTGTATTACACTATTTACACATGTATACCTATGTACATGTTTTATTCACCACAACTATGCAAGTAAGCCGGTATTGTGTCCAAACTTTACAGTGGCCACCATACACTGTATGAGAAATCACACAGCAGCCAGCAGACGACGCTACGATTACGTCACCTCCCTCACCAAAATAGCTCCTCCCAACATACTCCTGTTGCTGTTACTACTCCATATACACACACATTGTATATACCCATGTACAAATGTGTTCACCATAGCGAACCACTAAGCTAGTATGATGAGCAAAACAAGAGTGGCTGCCACACACACAGTGAGGCTACCTTGATCCTCTCCCTCGCTCCCTCACCACAATTACTCCTCCCACAATACTACACACAGTGCATATTATCACCACAGTCCTGCTGTTATCACAATACTGGCCACTAAATCCTGTAAATACATAATTGACCACAAGTTTATTTTGTAAAGGAACCTAAGAAGTCGTTTGAAGATTCCTAGATGGACGAAATAATGCTGTGGTGCTGTGGCTAGTGCAGTGATCATTGTGAACAGCATTGAATCACTAATATTAAAACATTGTACACAGTCATTATCACACTCAGGCTCTTCTGTAACACTATCATGGCTAAGTAATACAAGTTATATATATATTTTGACATTATTAGGTGATGCAGTGGTCACAAGCTGAACAGCAGTGCTGTGAGCTCATGCTGCATGCGCCGGCCTTGGTTGCTCACTCACTACTGAGGCTCTCACACCCGGGAATGTGGACCACAATTTTTTTATAGATGGTGTCTGTTTACAAGAGCCCTGAGGAAGCTGATGTGAACCCCATGTAGCCGCGGGAGTTTTGAATGGAACGTGAAAAATACAAATACCCGGAAGCACGTAGCGCACCCCAGACATGGGCCTGTACGTGCGTTGTGCAGTTAAAGGGTTAAATTCCATTTGCCAAGTGGTGCTCCATATACTTATTTTGTCCAGGTCTTCTTGAAGGGCATGACAATCTTGTAAGTTTCTAATCTTTCCTATTATCTTAGCATCATCAGCAAACATGTCCATATAATTCTGTATTCCATCTGGTAGATCATTTATGTAGACAATGAACATCACTGGTGCAAGAACTGAACCCTGTGGTACTCCACTTGTGACATTCCTCCAGTCCGATACATTGCCTCTGATTACTGACCTCATTTTTCTATTAGTTAGAAATTTTTTCATCCATGTTAGAAGCTTGCCTGTCACCCCTTCTATATGCTCCAATTTCCAGAACAACAACTTTTGTGGAATTCTGTTGAAAGCCTTTTCTGTGGGGAGCCCCTACGGCTCCCTGGAGCTTATCGGGCTAATGTATGTTATATTAGACCGGGACATTAGCTAAGGAGTTCAGACCTATCAGGGACCAGCCCCAGAACCTGGCCCCTTCAGAGAGGTTTCAGGGAGCAATGGCCCTGGAAAATCCCCTTGTGGTTGGGGTTTTCCTTATCTGCCATCGACCGGGGTTAGGCACCCAGGAAGGTAGGCATAACAAAACAAACCCCACATGGTAAAAAACTAAAACAAAAAACCGAACAGAGAGGTAGAAACTCCCTACAATCCCAAGGAAACAAGCAAACAAGCAAACATCACACTTTAATGGCGCGCTGATCACCTACCGCGCCGGCTGCTTAGCTTCAGTTCGTAAGCTAATGTCAACCGGGATAGACGCTTCTCTGGCCTCAGTTTCCTAGGCGGTGTTTGCCTTGTGTGACGTTCACTGCCATATGTTGTGTTGTGCGATGGCCAGAAGTACCTCATCAATGCCGGGGCTGCATGCGCTTAGGGACTTCCTTCCATAAGCGCCCTGTGAGTACTGCCCTTGCGTGACAGGGTTATCTTCCCTGGGGCGTTCGGGAACCATTCGCATAGAGGTTCTTGCTGCTCGGCATTTGCCTCGCCCTTGGGGTCAGCTGGGGCTTGGGGCCCTTGTTTGGTCTTGGGTAGGGACTGGTATTGTGCTAGTTAGGGCGTCAAGGTGTTGCGTGACCTGCCACCTAAGCGGCGGCCGGTTCCTGTTGCCTCTGGAGACGGTGTACTTTTGTGGGGTTTTTCTTTTGTTTTTATTTTCATTTGCCTGGTGGGGGTGTGTCTAGTGTGGCTATAGTTTCACTGGTAGTGTTTGGTGGCCCTCTGCTAGGCCCTCGTGATTGTACACGTAGCAGGGGTTTTCAGTGCTATCCTGTACCCTTTTTCTATTTTTGGGTTTCTTAACCGGTTAGCAACACCTTGCCCGGGCTTCCCATAGCAGTCAGTCTACGGGCCCTGGAAACCCCTGTCTGGGCTCGGTGGACCATTGAATGTGTCTACTGGGTTCCAACCCGTCTTGTACGGGATCGTTGGTTGCTGTACCCTTGTCTCCGGGTGACAGTCGCCACTTTTACCTCCGTCATGCTGCCTGTTGGGTCACTGACACCTTGACCCGGAGTCTTGCGAGTGAGATTTTCTGCTTGTTCTCCAGTACTCTCCTGATGTTATTACTGTTCAGAGTACATGCGGCATCCGTGTTGCAAGCTAGGTTAGGTTGCTGCAACACGCTAGGTTGGTTTCCCACTCGGATGCCCCGAGGCCGCCCCGTTTTGGTTAGGTGCTGTTCGCGCCTTTCCCTCCCTGTTCCCGTCTCTGAACCGTCTGCAGGTTTTGGGGTCAGGTCGGGGTTTAGTAGGGGCAGAGACTCGGGCGGTTTTCGGGGGCTGCCCCGTTCGGGTTGGGGGACGGAGGTTTTCGAGCCTGTTCCTCCTGCCGAGGCTTCTTGGTCTTACCAGCGGCCCTTTCTTGCTGCCTTTCCTATGGACTCTTGCTTTTCTTTAAGGGCGGAGGGTTGGAGGACGGCTCTGCCCCCAGGCCTCTCTTGCTGATTCCTGGGGCTGTTGGAGATACCTGCTAGCAGTTCTGGGGCGGTTTGACCCTACCAGGGTTTTCTGCTTTTGGGCGGTGTTTTTCGCCCATCCAGTCTGCTTGCTTCCCACTTTTGCTGGCATGTTTTCGTATCTTTTGCGTCGGTCACAGCCCTCTGTTCTTGTGGCCATTTTATTCTGCCGGTTTCCCAGCGTGGCCACCAGGGCGGCGTTTGTGGTTTGTTTATATGCGCCTGGGTGTGCGACCGAGCGACTTGGGTACGTTTTTCACCTCCCTTCTGGGATTTTATTCTCCTGTTGTCGTTTCTTTGCTTTTCTGGTGTTTTCTGCCCGTTTCCTGTTCCTCTGGGAACATTTGAGTGTTGATTTTACACCAGGTTTTTCCTTTTTGTCTGTTTTGGGTCTGGGCCCTTGGGTTGGGTTCAGTGTCTCTGGCTGTTATGCTTGCTCCCACACCTTGTCCCTCAGTTTTCGGTCTGTTTTGACCGTTTCCCTGGGGGTTTTGTCTTGGGACTGTGCTTTGCCTTTCTGTGGTTTATCTCCACCAGCAATTGTGGTGGTTTGGGCTTCCCCTGGTTCGATTCCGGGTTCCTTTGGGTTCTTTGCCCAGTCTAGTGATGATTTTATGTGGGGTACAGGTGGAGTTACCTGTACCTCTTCCCCCGGTCCAGCTGTTGCTTTCGGATTTGGCTCGGTTGGTGTACTTCCCAGGGAGAGTGGTCCTCGTGGCCCCTTGGTGGCCGGCAAAGCTTTGTTTTCAGAGTGCTGCTTGATCAGTGTCCGAACCTGGGCGTTTTCCTGGCTCTGCCTCTTTTGGCTGTCAGACCAGTCTGATTCATGACTGGTTCGGCCTTCTCCTTGCTCTTTGCGTCTGTTCTTTTGACACGGGTGTATCACCATCTCTATGGTGATCAGGTGTCTTCGTTGATTGTGTCCCACCTGCGA
>WNGS01167482.1:119371-142992 GCA_020271785.1 Procambarus virginalis | reverse complement strand
GCTTCGTCTCGGTGACCGTATGAAATTTCCTGGCGTTACTTTTCGCCATTTTCTTGCTCTTCGTAGGTTGTCTTCTCTTTCACATTGGGTTGTCTTGTCCTTTCTTGTTTTTCAGGACCATCATTTGATGCTTCTTACTGTCGCCTCGTATCGTGGGACGCTGGCGAGCTGCTCCACTTACGTTCGGGGTGGACGTCACATCCTCCCCATTCCATACGCTTACTCGTGCTTTGTTTCACCACCGGCCTGCTCGTGCACCGCCTGAGCCGTCCTGGTCCTTGGTCTGGGTGCTCTCTTATCTTTCCTCTCCTCAGTTTGTGGTAGCCTCTTCGATTCAAGATTGTTTTGTCAGGCCTTATTTTTGTTTGCATTACCTCTGGGGTTGGGTCGGGGAGCTTCCGCTCTCCTCCGCGCAGGGGTTTCTGCTCTTTTGGTACTGGTGGTAGGTTTGTATGTTTGCAGCCTCCTCCATCTTTTCTGGCGATGGCCGAGATGGCTACTTTCTGGAGGGGTCCTTGGGTTATTGATGCTTGGTTGGTCCAGCCGGGGGGGTGCATCATGTGTTGTGTCCGGTTGCGGCTCTTTGCCGTTACCTGCGTGCTGTGGCTGGGGATACGCTTTGGGTTGATCTGGTTTCCTTCGTTCCCTCTTCCAGGGCTCGGGTCTCCCAGGCTATCCTCAGGGTTATCAAGTCTGCTAGCCTGTGGTCTATCCTTGCGCCCGTGCCGTTTGGACGTTTGCTGCTTTCGCTGCCGTGTTTGGTAACATGTCTAGGGCTCATTTCGGGTGCGGGGATTTGGAGGTCGCACAGGATCCTGGCCGCCCGTTATTTTGTGAACGTGTCTGCTCCTGGGCATTCTTATGTTGCTTTGGGTCGCAGGTTGCAGCCTGTTGTCTAGACTTCGTGTTGCAGAGTTTGTGGCAGCCGCCTCCTGGGTCAGCCCTTTCTTTTTCTTCTCTTTGGGTATGTAGCTCCAGAGAGCTGTAGGGGCTTCCCTGAGAAAACCAGCGTTGAATATAATGAAATGCCATTTTCCAGGTGAACCTCGGAGGCTCCCTGGCAAGCCTTCCTCTTACCGGTCGGTGTTTTTTTTCACGTTTTTGAAGCTTAGCTTCCGTACTGGTGCTAGGTAGCCGGCGCGGTGAGGTCCGGGGGCCCCCTTCCCCTTTCGGAGAGGGGAGGGCTGCACTGACAAGCGGCATGGCAGTAATGTTTGCCTGTTTGCTTGTTTCCTTGGGACTGTAGGGAGTTCTACCTCTCTGTTCAGTTTTTGTTGATAGTTTCTTGATAGATAGTTTTTGTTATGCCTACCTTTCTGGTTGCCTAACCCTGGTCAATGGCAGATAAGGAAAACCCCCAACCACAGGGGAGGTTTTCTAGGGCCATTGCTGCCTGAAACCTCTCTGAAGGGGCCAGGTCTGGCTCATGGTCCCTGATAGGTCTAAAATCCATAGCTAATGTCCTGGTCTAATATTACATATATTAGCCCGATTAGCTCCAGGGAGCCTCCGGGCCTCACCCAGAAAATGGCGTTTCATTACATTCAACGCTGGTTTTTTAGTCTCTCTTGCCTCCTCATCACGGTTCTTGTGGATTTGTTTATTTGATGCATCACACTATTGTGATTTGTGTGTGAAATGAAGTAAGGGCGAAGAGGTAGAATAGCTTATTCACAGAGCTTGGGTGCATGGGTGAATTGTGTAAAATCCTGGTTTGTGTCTTGGAGAAACTACAGGATCCATGTGAGGTCAGTGGAACTCCCGGTTGCAGTTGTTTTAACCATGTCGTAGCACAGTCGATTAAGGTGCGTCTGGGATCCTGTCGGACATAGGTTTGAATCCTCGTCACAGCCCTTGTGGATGTGTTCCTGGTATTATTTCGTTAGTGGTGATCATATCACCTCTTTTTCATCTCTCTTCTGCCCAAAACGCTATGCGTATTAGGCTTTGCATGAATGTAAAAATACCAGCCTTATGTAATCTCACCAACCCATTGTACCTTCTTGCAAATGTACAGTATTATTATTATTATTATTCTAGTTTTGGCTTGTTTAACGGCACTAGTTTCTCCTAGTACAGTGGCACCTCGACATACGATTGCCCCTACTTACGATAATTTCGAGTTACGATGTAAATTTATCGAAAAGTGCAACTTGACATCTGATGGTGTCGTCGACTTCCGATATTTGTTGGTACACGTTCGGTCGACCAAGCGTGTGGTTCCCGGTCACGCGGCCGACCTGCCTCAGTTTACTACAGCTGCCCGCTTAGTGACGATCGCGCCTATAAGAAATTCCGCTTTTATGGTGATTTTTTGCATTTTGAACATTAACGTAATTATTATATATCACGCCATGAGTCCCAGGAAAGTCAGTGGTAAGGCTCAACATATGAAAACCCATTAAGGATGACCATAGAGCAGAAACAAGAGTACAGAATGTCTCTTCCTCAACATTAAGAAAATGTGTGCAGCATGGGAAGAATTGCAAACCTTTGCTGAAACGACTCACCCAAATCAAGCTGCAGTAGGTCGTTGCCTTAACCTATTCATGACACTGTGATGCATCATTACAGACAAATGTTAAAATGAAGGGAAAAACAAATTCTCTTGACAAATTTGTAGTGAGACAAACAAGCACTGAACCACAACCAGGTCCTAGTGGTATTCAGGCAAAACGTAGTAAGAGAAGAGTACCCAGAGAAAACATCACTGCCTGATGTGATAATGGAAGGGGACTCCCCTTCCAATAGTAAAACTCTCCTCCTCCCCCTCATCACCATCTTCCATACGCCATAAGAGCCCTCCATAAAGGTAAGAGAAACTTTGGTACTGTATTGTAGTTAGAAAAAACCATTGTATTCAGTATAAAATGTATTGTATGTTAATATTTTGGGGGTGGGGAGACGGATTAATTCAATTCCCTTTATTTCTTATGGAAAAATCGCTTCGACTTACGATATTTCGACTTACGATCCGTCTCTGGGACGGATTAGCATCGTAAGTCGAGGCCCATTGTACTNAAACCTTTTGACATAATTTGTAGAGTGAGTGGCTTATTTTCTCCTATTCCTCATTCAATAATGTGCATTATTCATGTTGAATTCCATCTGACAAGCATTGCTCCATACATTTATTTTTCCAGGTTATCTTGAATAGCATGTCAGTCATCCCCTTCTTACTTTCCCTAGTAGCTTAGCATCATTAGCAAATATGTTCATATAATTCTGTATTCAATCTTGAAGATAATTTATATAGACAACGACATTACTGGTGCTGGAACTGAACCCTGTGGTGTTCAACTAGTAACATTTCTCCAGTCTTATTCATTGCCACTGATTACTGTCCTCATTTTTCTAACTGAATTTTTCTGGGGGGGAGCCCCTTCGGCTCCCCGGAGCTATCCAGGCTGATATGCTAATGTCAGACTTTGGCGTCAGTCATGTGTATGGAGTTCTTTGGGCCTACCGGGGACCACGGCCAGACCTGTCCCCCTCAGAGAGGCAAGGGAAGCAATGCCTGTAGAAGCCCCTGTGGGTTGAAAGTATTCAGTGTATGCCATTGACTGGTCAGGCACACCAGAAAGGTAAGCATCCAAAAACAAACCCTTATTCTGGTGAAAATATTGCTACCAAAACAGAACAAGTGGATAGAACTCCCCTAAACGAAACGAGCAAACAATCATGACATCTCACGTCGCCGCACCGATGTCTGCGCACTCCCCTCCTCCCCGGGGGGGAAGCAGAGCCCCAGACCCCACACGCCGGCTATCCATCCTTAGTTCTTAGGCTGATGCTAGAGGCAATGGTCGTGTGCTCTGGCTCCAGTGTTTTTGCAGCTCTGTGCTTAGAGTGTGGTGGCTGTTCTCCAGGGGTGTGAGAGCCAGGAGTTAGTCCACATTACTCGGGCTGCATGCGCCTAGGGTTACCTTCCCTAGGTGCCCTGTAAGTGCTCCCCTTAAGGCTTGGGGTTCCCTTCCACAAGTCCCTCGGGACCTGCCTCTGCGGGGCCATTTAACTGCTCGGTTTTCGGCCGCACTTTGGGTGCTTGAGTGTTCTTGTCTCCCTTGTTTACCTTAGGGTAAAGGCAGTTTGCACTGGTCAGGGGCGCAGGGTGCTGCGCAGCTTGTTTTCACCACTTACAGTGGCCGGCTCTGTTCCTGGGGTACATTGTCCTCTTGCGGGGTTTGTTTTTGTTTTTGCCTTGTAGGGGGATTTGCCCTACTTGCCACTGGTGCTTGGCCTCATACTTTTTTTTAGGTGGTGCTCCCTGCTTGTCTCTGTGAGTATACACATCCCTGGGGTTCAGCTGTAGAAAGTTTGTTTGGTAGTGTTGGGCACCAGTTAGCAGTACCCTGCTTGGGGTTTCCTGAGCGTGAGTCCTCATAAACTAAACCCTCAGGCCCCTGGGATCCCCTAGGGGGCATGCGGGTCCGATGGATGTGTCCCCGGAGTCTCCCCTCGTTTCATGGGAGTTTGAGGGTTCTTCGGTCCCCCTTGTCTCAGGGCGACCCTCACAGTTTTTGCCTCCGTCACGCTACCTGTTGGATCGGTGACACTTTCGACCCTGAGTCCTGCGAGTTTTGCTGCTTGCTGGTGACTCAATTTACCCAATCTGCTGATGATCATCTTAGGGTACAGGCAGTGCAGGCATTGCATTCTAGGTTTAGGTTGTTGCAATGCGCTTGGCTGGTTGCTCACCTGGATGCCCCACAGCTGCCCTGTTTTACTTATAGGGATCCAGACTTGGGGGTGGGGGTCGCCTCGACCCTGGTTCGGTCCGCACCTCCTCGTCCTTCCCTTCCTGTTGTTTGTTCTGGTCCCCCTCCCCTGCTTCTGGCCAGAGATGTCTGAGGGTTTCGGAGTCGGGGCAGGGGTTAGTTGGTCTTGAGACTCGGGCAGTCTCGGGGATGCCCCTTCCGGTGTGGCAACGGAGACATTCGAGTCTAGTCCCCCAGCCGAAGCCTCTGGGTCTGACCAGGGCCCCCTTCTGTCCGGCTTCTACGGCTGCGCCGGCCTTGTCTGTGGGTTCAGTGCTTGGGGAGGACTCGGCCCCGGGTCCTTCAGAAGAGGACCTTGGGGCTGGTGAGAGGCTGACTTGGAGGCCTTGGGCCACGCTGGACCCCGCCTGGGTTTTTCTGCCCTCTGAGCGGGGCTTACTGTTACAAGGAGTGGGATTTTCTTTTCCCCTCTCTGCGCATGAGTTGGATTTGGTGTCTGCCCCTCCTCGGGTTCGGTTCTGTGTTCCCCCCGGGTGCTTCCGTTCCGTCTTTCCGGAGGTTTTCGGCTTATCGCATCCAACCTGCTGCGGTGCGGGCGGCCTTTGCAGCTAACCTCCTGCATGACCCGGATTATGCCTCAGCAATGGATCCTTCGGCGTTCAGGTTTGGACTTCGTTCCCTTTCTGGCTCCGTTACGAAGTCCTGGAGTCATCCTGACTGGCGGACTGTCTTGTTTTTGCCTTAGAGGCTTGGCACTCCTCCTGCTGTTCCCGCACGCTTGAGTGATGGGAGATTTCGACAGTGGTTCAGGTTTCTTGGTAGGCGACCTCGAACACCTCCATGAGTGCTTGTTTGCTCCTGCCCTTCCACGTGATGTTGGCGTCGTTCAGCTCCATATGCAGGTTCCCTCCCTTTCGCCTGCGCTGGTAATTACCTAAGTGTAATTACCTAAGTGTAGTTACAGGATGAGAGCTACGGTCGTGGTGTCCCGTCTTCCCAGCACTCTTTGTCATATAACGCTTTGAAACTACTGACGGTCTTGGCCTCCACCACCTTCTCCCCTAACTTGTTCCAACCGTCTACCACTCTGTTTGCGAAAGTGAATTTTCTTATATTTCTTCGGCATCTGTGTTTAGCTAGTTTATATCTATGACCTCTTGTTCTTAAAGTTCCAGGTCTCAGGAAATCTTCCCTATCGATTTTATCAATTCCTGTTACTATTTTGTATGTAGTGATCATATCACCTCTTTTTCTTCTGTCTTCTAGTTTTGGCATATTTAATGCCTCTAACCTCTCCTCGTAGCTCTTGCCCTTCAGTTCTGGGAGCCACCTAGTAGCATGTCTTTGCACCTTTTCCAGTTTGTTGATGTGCTTCTTAAGATATGGGCACCACACAACCGCTGCATATTCTAGCTTTGGCCTAACAAAAGTCGTGAACAATTTCTTTAGTATATCGCCAATCATGTATTTAAACATGGTGGCTGAGGGCTTGTGCGCCCGGGACCTCTTGGCTTCAGCCTTGTGTTTCTTTATCCCCCCTGGAGTTGTCTTCGGACTGGCTCGTGGAGGATGTAGTGGCGCTTGGGCGGTTCCTGGTTCTGGCGCATTGGCCTTGGCGGCTTTCTTGTTGGCGGCCTTGTTGAAGCTTTTCACACAGATCTTGTGGGATGCGGTTTCCCTGTTTTATGCTTCCCGGCTCACGTATCGGCAGGCGGTGCTTGCCTCGTCTGTGGAATCTGCTTGGACCTTGGCTCTTAGGATATCTTCGCCTTTTTGTCCTCTGCTGTTTGAGGATTCAGCTGTAGCGCAGTATATTCAGGCTGCTTTGGCTTCTTGCCGTCCTATGTCGGACTTGTTGGTTCTCCGGGGATCCTGTGGGGTCCTTCCTGGAAGGGTCATGCCAGGGTTCGGGGTTCCTCTCGTCGTGGTAGGTCACTGGTGCTGGGTTCGGGTTCGGCTTCGCCTTCGGACCCGCCTTCGTCTGGTCGGCACGGTGTTCGCTCTGTGCGAGGTTCTGGGTCTCGTAAGGGGCACCGGCCCTTTTGTGGTTCACCCCCATTGACGGGGCGATGGGGGTGAGGCTTGCGCTGTTTGCTCACGCCTGGTGCCATGATTCGTGGGCTTTTCGGGTTGTTTCTTCCGACCTCCGGTGGCATTGGGTAGGCCCTCCCCCTCCCCTGGGTGGGCCCTCCCCCTCCCCTGGGTGGGCCCTCCCCCTCCCCCCCCCCCCTTCGGGGGGTTCGGGACTGGCGGGTGGCAGGGCAGGCCTCTTCCCTTGCGCTCTGTCAGGTCATCTTGGAGTGTGTTCGCTTGGCGTGGTCGAAATGACGACGTCCCTCAAATTGGTTTCCCGTCTGTTTCTGGTCCCGAAACGGGACTGCGCAGACCTGCGGTTCATTGTGGACTTGTCCCATCTGAACCCCTGGGTTCGTTGCCCCCCTCTTTCAGATGACAACTCTGTCCCAGGTTCGGCTCCTGTTGGAGCCGGGCACTTGGATGGTGTTCCTGGACCTTCGTGACACTTATTGGCATGTCCCGATTCATCCGAGGTTCAGGGACTGGCTCGGTTTGTTGTGGGGCATCGAGGTTACCACTTTAGTTTGTGAGATTTTTTCTACGCCTACCTCCCTTAGGAGGTGGACCTCAAGCATAAAGAACTGCACACTGCAGATGTTTCTACTCTAGGCAGGGGCCCAATAGAAAAAGGAAAAGCGGGAGCAAACCGCCAGGCTTCCACCACTAGGGTGAAAACCTGTCCACATAGGCCGCTGGTTCCTCCTAGTTAAACAGGACATTAAAACCAATAAAGGGTAACCGACTGGGTCTCACAATCAAATATTTGTATTTGATGTGGTGCTATGAATTGGAATTCCCAAGAACAGCCGTCATGGAAAGAAAGATCACATTGCACAATCTTATAAAGCAGAACATGGGTGGAAAAGAATGGTTGAAGGGTTGACATCAAAGACCGTTTTCTATAAAATAAATAATTTATTAAACAACAAGAGACTAAACTACTAAAACATCAAGTTTACGTTACGTTAATGCCCATCCAGTAGCACTATAACAAACAGCTAAAATAGCAATGACTCCGGTCCAATGCTGTGCGGCTGCATACTGAACTAGCCTGAACACAGGTGTTCCCACTGATGCCTCAATATTGTAAACCAGAAAGAAAATTCACAAGCCAAATTTACACTACAGTGAGTGATTCGTTACATTATTGTCTATCCAGTGGCACTTGCAACACAGCTATTCAACAGCCCCCTCGAGAAATGACAGCAGTCTCCATCTTGCTGACACTCCAGGCTGACAAGTGAACTAACTGAACAATGATGCCCACTGATGACACAAGCTTGCAATTAATATTGTCATGTTTCACGGTGAACAGATACTATAATCACAATCTTACGGGTCCTCCAACCCTACAGGAGAGACCCACGTAACTAGGTGGGTAGTCCAACAGTGACTCCCCCTATAACAACCTAATGTGAACACTCTTTGCAACTCCCTGCAAGAAGTTGCACTGTAAACAGTAAACAAAGCCAGGCAAGGTGGGATTCTGAGACACTACTCCAGTAATCCCCAAGTTACTTTACTCTCGTCACCAGACGCTAAACAAAAGAAATTGCCTTAATCAATTACAAAATTGATTATGTGATTAATTACGTTAATTGACTGATTAAGGCAGTCAGCAACAAAGTACTTCTACGTTAATCACAAACACTTGTCTCCCTTAGACAACAACATGATGGTAATCTACATTAATCATTAACACTTGTCTCTCTTAACGCAAGTCAATCTTGTTAACAATAACTCAGTCTCTCTTACATTACATCACACTTGACTCCTTGCAAGTATTCAGTTAGTAATTCCTAATTAATGTCAAACGGACAATTAATTAAATCCCAATCGAGTTACGTTAACTAAGCCTACCACTAACTTGGTAGCTTCTCAACAGTCTATGTAAAAATTTACTTTAATGAGTGTTAATTACCCTTAGTAACCCCAAGCAATTAATTAACTGTCACCAGGACCGATAATTAATCATACATAAATACGTCTCACTCCGCACTGCCTAAGCAGGTCTCATCAAACACTGTGAATTCACGGACGAGGAGTTAATTACTCCACTAATTAACAAGAGTACATCTTAATCCACTGTCATCAGACAGGATATGATTAATATAACGAGTTATGCTAGCTCCATGACCTTGCTTTACCGAGTCATCTGAGTCATCAAGACCCCTGACGTTAATTACTCCACTAATTAACATGAGCCACTAATTGCTATAACCCAGAAAGGTAATTAGTCTCAAGCAAATTACGTTAACACAAATACTGACAGACTCTGACAGTGCCTCTCCCACTATGTGAATTCATGATGAGAATGCTAATTACATAATTAGCTAGAGTGGTCAATTAGTTGTTACACGGACAATTAATTGCACCGGAAACGTATCTCAACAAGCTCAGTACTGTTCCCCTTAACAGCTCTCACACTCATCAAGTAATGTGCAACCCCTTATCAAATTAATTCCCATTAATTAACTCACTGAATCCTTAAGTCCTCAATACAACTTAAAGAACACAAAGTAACCCCGGGTTACATGGGTCACACTTACAGTGGCATAGCAACAAATATATGCACATCCCACATACGGTTGCAGCTTCTGCAACACATTAATTACTGTACCGACACAGTAATGACACACGGTTTGGCAACAAGAAAAGTATACCTACATTACTGCCCCCTCTAATCTTGCAACAGTTGCAAGGGACTACTGTGCGCAATCAATACTACTTCAGCCAAACAATTTACGTTAATATAAAACACCGTCGCTACGCGGACAGCTAGCACTAATTCTCATAATTAGGCTATAACGAATCAATTGCTTGCTCTCATTAAGTACTGTGAATTCCCATGAATAATCAAAGGGACTTCCTTACATCAACAACACAGCTCCTAGGGCAGTAATATAATGCATACCTGAAACAACACTGCCCAAACCTACAACATAATGATGCCGTCAGCATACCCCACATGCTAATGACATCATTAGGCAATCAGTCAGCAATCCCATTTACTGACTCACCACACAACACCGTATAAATATATACATGCAAATGAAAACACATGGAAATGGCATTCACTTAATTAATGAAAATTATATCACTAGATAAATTACACATAATTATACAGACCTCAGGGTATCCACTGACAACCCTACAACACTGGCCTGCCTACCTCTGCAATGATATAATTAACATGCGGCAACATGGCATTAATCTTTACTCTGAACGATTATATAGAATTGACAGACTTAGATCACTTACATGGTAAATCTCTACACTGACCGGTTACATACTCGAGTCAGTCTACACACAACATATATCTATATACATCTACATGGTGGTACTGTGTAAACATCCGTCTCCAGGTACATCACAACAACCCGTCCTCGCAAATTCATATAGTCAATATTGACTTATTAAATACTTGCATAGGTGACATACTAAACATAATAGTTTACCTTGAAAAGCTTCATAGAAAAGACCGACCTTACCTAACCTTGTTAGTATGTTAAGATAAGCATCTTATAGCTTCGTAATTACAATTGTTACTTAACCTATTATAGGTATAGGTTAAGTAATAATTGTATTACGAAGCAATAAGATGCTTATCTTAACATACTAACACGGTTAGGTTAGGTCGGTGTTTTCTATGAAGCTTTTCAAGGTAAACTATTATGTTTAGTATATCACCTATGCACGTATTTAATAAGTCAATATTGACTATACGAATTTGCGAGGACGGGTTGATCACAAACAGTCACCTGGACGTCAGTACAGACAGCTGTCTCTCAGCTGCTTCCCTCGCTTGGCAGGTGCTATGGGACAACACAGCTGTTACAGGAATTAACAACAGTCCTGAGACACTGTGACAATAATATTGTGTACTCACGATTTCCACTCTCATTACATTCATTTCCCCGGTCACTACCTCACTGGCTGAAGAACACCTAGCTCGCTCCACAAGTCTGTCCAATTATACTCACTAAAAAATTTTTTAAGGTTGCCATAATGTCCTCTCCTAAAATCAGGTTTTTCAATTGCATCGACTGTCTTATTTTCTTCCAGATTATATCGCATTGCATACTTTATTTTGGGAATAAAGTATGCAATGCGATATAATCTGGAAGAAAATATGACAGTCGATGCAATTGAAAAACCTGATTTTAGAAGAGGACATTATGGCAACCTTAAAAAATTTTTTAGTGAGTATAATTGGACAGACTTGTTGCTAGGCAAAGAAGTGAGTGAGATAGATGTATGTCAAGTTTTGTGAAATATATGATAAAGGCACAAAACAATTTATACCAAAACAGAGAAGCAGAACTAGGAAACAGGATTGGTTCAACAGAAAGTGCGAGAGGGCCAGAGACCAAAAGTCACAAAAATGGAATCAATACAGGAAGAGGCCAAACCCCCAAACATACCAGCGATACAAAGACGCGAGAAACAACTACACGGCAGTGAGGAGAGAGGCAGAAAGAAATTTTGAAAAAGGGATTGCAGACAAATGTAATACAGAACCAGGTCTATTCTATAAATTCATAAACAACAAATTGCAGGTAAAGGATAATATTCAGAGGTTGAAAATGGGAAATAGATTCACGGAAAATGAAAAGGAAATGTGTGAAACATTAAACAAAAAGTTCCAAAGTGTGTTTGTACAAAACGAAATCTTCAGGGAACCAGATACAATAAGAATTCCAGAGAACAACATAGAGCACATAGAGGTGTCTAGAGACGAAGTGGAAAAAATGCTCAAGGAGCTAAATAAGAACGAAGCAGTTGGTCCAGATGGAGTTTCGCCATGGGTTCTGAGAGAATGTGCACCTGAGCTCAGCATTCCTCTTCAACTGTTTTTTCAGGCATCCCTGTTTACAGGAGTTGTAGCTGATGTGTGGAAAAAGGCTAACAGTTCCAATCTATAAAAGTGGAAGCAGGGAAGACCCTCTTAACTATAGACCGGTATCATTGACAAGTGTAATAGTCAAAATATTGGAAAAAATAATTAAAACTAAATGGGTAGAACACTTGGAGAGAAATGATATAATATCAGACAGACAGTATGGTTTTCGATCTGGAAGATCCTGTGTGTCGAATTTACTCAGTTTCTATGACCGAGCAACAGAGATATTACAGGAAAGAGATGGTTGGGTTGACTGCATCTATCTGGACTTAAAAAAGGCTTTCGACAGAGTTCCACATAAGAGGTTGTTCTGGAAACTGGAAAATATTGGAGGGGTGACAGGTAAGCTTCTAACATGGATGAAAAATTTCTGACTGATAGAAAAATGAGGGCAGTGATCAGAGGCAATGTATCGGACTGGAGAAATGTCACAAGCGGAGTACCACAGGGTTCAGTTCTTGCACCAGTGATGTTTATTGTCTACATAAATGATCTACCAGTTGGTATACAGAATTATATGAACATGTTTGCTGATGATGCTAAGATAATAGGAAGGATAAGAAACTTAGATGATTGTCATGCCCTTCAAGAAGACCTGGACAAAATAAGTACATGGAGCGCCACTTGGCAAATGGAATTTAATGTTAATAAATGCCATGTTATGGAATGTGGAATAGGAGAACATAGACCCCACACAACCTATATATTATGTGAGAAATCTTTTAAAGAATTCTGATAAAGAAAGAGATCTAGGGGTGGTTGTAGATAGATAGCTATCACCTGATCACCACATAAAGAATATTGTGCGAGGAGCCTATGCCCGCTTTCTAACTTCAGAATTACTTTTAAATACCTGGATGGCGATATACTAAAAAAATTGTTCATGACTTTTGTTAGGCCAAAGCTAGAGTATGCAGCGGTTGTGTGGTGCCCATATCTTAAGAAGCACATCAACAAACTGGAAAAGGTGCAAAGACATGCTACTAAGTGGCTCCCAGAACTGAAGGGCAAGAGCTACGAGGAGAGGTTAGAGGCATTAAATATGCCAAAACTAGAAGACAGAAGAAAAAGAGGTGATATGATCACTACATACAAATAGTAACAGGAATTGATAAAATCGATAGGGAAGATTTCCTGAGACCTGGAACTTTAAGAACAAGAGGTCATAGATATAAACTAGCTAAACACAGATGCCGAAGAAATATAAGAAAATTCACTTTCGCAAACAGAGTGGTAGACGGTTGGAACAAGTTAGGGGAGACGGTGGTGGACACCAAGACCGTCAGTAGTTTCAAAGCGTTATATGACAAAGAGTGCTTGGAAGACGGGACACCATGAGCGTAGCTCTCATCCTGTAACTACACTTAGGTAATTACACTTAGGTAATTACACTTAGGTAATTACAGGCGGGTGGTCAGGGTGTGCCATCACATGGCCCCACTGTGTCTGGCCACTGAGCGGTGCGGCGCGCACATTGGGGGTTTTGCCTCAGGCTGGCTGGCTGGCGGCCACAGGCATACACAAAGTGGATGGGCGAGCACCCACACCACATCATACCAGAGCATGCCTCGCTCGTACACTGGGTGTGATAATGGCCGGCGTCACCACATGGCGGACACAGCAAGGTGGAATTCAAAGTCCTACAGGGGCCTGTAATATCACCACAATTACAGTAGGAGGCCCTGCCCTTATTCCACCAATTGTCCGTTAACATAGACAGGATACTCGAACCCGATGTGAGCCAACAACTGATACACCATGAGGCCTGACAGCTGCCTCATGGGTTAACACTGTCTCTTAGATTTTCACTGTTCCTTCCGTACTCCTTGGCCCCATTTCACTCAAATTGGTCCTCGACACAACCCATGATAGCAGGAGTGCCATGCACGATGAGTAATAAGGGTGACACAGCGATTAACGGTGGTGGCGGTGGCGGTGGCAGACGCCACCCCCACCCGGGGACACCTTGTCCTCAGCTCGCCGCCCAGCTGAGACTGAAGATTTGGTGGGCATTGGGAAACTCAAATGCCCGTCTCCCCCTACCTTGTCTTGACCAATCAGCACGAAGCCGTCACAATACATGGTGCCGCTCCCAATCATCTCCTTTCGCACCTAAAACTCACCACGAAGCTGAGGTGCCTAGACCAATCACAGATGCCCTCACCATGAGGCGTCCCATGACGTCACAAGGAGGGGGAGGCCTAGGAGTGTGGTACCATACCTCACATGGTGGGGGAGGCAACGTTCACCCCTCTGTCCCCCCCACCTCGAAAACGCTAGTGCAGTATCCTCCCATACCACACTCACTCTTTCAAATCCCATTTCACAGAAAACAGGATAAATAATGTAACTCTCTCTACAGAGCAGTCACAGACCTCTGGCTAGTCTTAAACGATGGTCCTTAGCATAAGTTTCATCCAACACCACACAACTGCATGTAGTTTGAAAACTTCTTGTCCAGAGTCCTAAAGTGATTCTAGCCTAATCTAGAAAACTAGAAAAACTAGCTGAGGAAATTTTCATTCCCTCACATAGTTGTCTCCCATTCGGGTTGAATCTGGCACCTCACGTGTTCACACGCCTTACATGGGTCGTGGTGGCCCGTCTGCGCCTGTTAGGTGTTCGGGTGTTGGCCTACCTTGACGACTGGCTGGTTTGGGCTCCCAGCCGGTCTGCTTGTCTGCTGGCCAGGGATTTGGTTCTTTCTCAGCCCAAACCCGGGTTCGGGTCTTGGTGAACTGGAGGAAGTCCCATTTGGTTCGGACCTGGCTGGACCATGTGTGGGACTCTCGGACCTCTTCCTTGTCTCTCCCTCCCTCAGAGTCTCTCCTGCGGCTGCGGTCTCACATGAGCATATTTCTGAGGGACTCCCGGGTCACCCAGCGGTTGCTCGAGGGTCTGTGTGGGAGCCTGAACTTTGCAATGATGGTCTGGGGTTCGGGTTGGTGAGTTTCATGCTCTCCTCCGGTGCAGGGGTTTATGCTCCTTCGGTCGGGGCGATAGGTTTGTTCGTCTGCAGCCGTCTCCTTCTTTTCTGGGGAAGAATGAGAATGCTGCTTTCCGGAGGGGTCCGTGGGTTGTTGATGCTTGGTTGGTCACACCGGGGGTGCATCATGTTTTGTGCCTGGTTGCAGCTCTCCGCCGTTATTTGCACGCCACGGCTTCTGTGTCCGTGGACGTATTTTGGGTTGATCCGGTTTCCCCTTCATCCCTGTTTGCGGGTGCGGGGTCTTCCAGGTCGTCAGCATGATTATTAAGGCTAGCCAGCCTGCCGTCTATCCCTGTGCCCATGACGTTCGCAAGTTCGCGGCTCTTGCCGCAGTCTTTGGCAATATGTCCTGGGCTGACATTCGGGCACGGAGATTTTGGTGGCCGAACAGGGTCCTGGCTGCTCATTATCTTGTGAACGTTCCTGGGCCTAGTCGGGCCTGTGTCGCTTTGGGTCTGCGGTTGCAGCCAGTTGTCTCAACTTCGAGTTGAGGAGTGAGCAGCGACCGCCTCCTAGGTAAGTCTCTTCGTTTTTTCTGTGAGGTAGTTAGCTCCGGAGAGCCGAAGGGGCTCTACCCAGAGAACCAGCGTTGAATGTAATGAAATGCCATTTTCTGGGTGAGACCCGGAGGGAGGATGCAGGGGAGTAAGACTCCCCTGCATCCCTCCCTCTCTCCGGTCAGCGTTTTTTTGCGTGTTTTGACATCCAGCCTAAGAACTAAGGGTGGATAGCCGGCGTGTGGGGTCTGAGGCTCCCCCTTCCCCTTCCTGGGGAGGGGGGAGCTGCACAGACAGCAGCGCAGCGACGTGTGACGTCATGATCGTTTGCTCATTTCGTTTAGGGGAGTTCTATCCACTTGTTCGGATTTGGTAGCAATGTTGTCACCAGAATAGGGGTTTGTTTTGGGATGCTTACCTTTCTGGGTGCCTGACCTGGTTGATGGCAGACATAAAATGCTTCCAACCACACTGAGCTTTTATAGGCCATTGCTCCCCTTTCCTCACTGAAGGGCCAGGTTCTGGCTGTGGTCCCCTGTAGGCCCAAGAACTCCATACACATGACTGACGCCAAAGTCTGACATTAGCATATCAGCCTGGATAGCTCCAGGGAGCCTCCGAGTCTCACCCAGAAATGGCGTTTTATTACATTCAACACTGGTTTTTTACCCACATCATCAATCTTTTTGTCACTTCTTCTCATTGTTCCAGTTTCCAGAACAACCTCTTGTGGTTGTGTAACAACCTCGAAATCTGTCAAAAGCCTTTCTGGGGGGGGGGGACCTGTCGGCTCCTCGGAGCTATCCAGGCTGAATGGATATGTATAACTTTCAGGCATCAGTCAAGGTGCATGAAGTTCTTGCCTACCCGGGGACCACGAGCCAGAACCTGGCCCCCTGAGAGAGGCACGATGAGCAATGGCCTATAGAAACCGCCCATGTGGTTTGGGCATTCTGTGTCTGCCATCGACCGGGTTTGACACCAAGAAAGGTAGGCGTCCCAAAACAAACCCCTATTCTGGTGAAACTATTGCTACCGAAAGTCAAATGAGTGGACAGAACTTCCCAAACGAAAATTTGCAAACTAGCATGACGTCCTCACCGCTGTCTGCGCAAACCCTCCCCTTCCCGGGAAGGGGGAAGAAGGAGCCCCAGATCCCTGCGCTGGTGATCCAACCACCAGTTCTTAGCTGATGCGATTCTGGAGTAGTCTTGTGCCTCTGGCTCCTGCTTTTTGTTTCAGTTCTGTGCCTTGTGGCATGGTCTGTCTCAACAGGTGGTGTATGAGCCAGGAGTAATATTCCACGGTACTCGGGCTGCATGCGCCTAGGGTTCACTTCCCTAGGTGCCTGGTAAGTACTGCCCTTGGGGCTTGGGGCCTCCTTCCACAAGTCACCTTGGGGTCTACCTCCACTGTGTCTTTTACTGCTCGGGACTTGGCCACCCTTGGTGTCAGCTGGGGGTTTTGTTCTTGTTTGTCTCTGGGTTAGAGGTGGTTTTCGTCACTGGAAGGGGCACAGTGTACTGCAAAGCTAGTTATCACCTCATATAACAACTGGCTGTTCTGCCTGGGTACGTTGTCCTCTTGCAGGGTTTTTCTTTTGTTTTTTGTTCCTGCCTGGTGGGAGGGGGTCTGCCTTCGTTAGTTCCCCCTCTCTGTTGTTGGGTATCTATGATTTTTTTCACTTCTGTGTATTGGTGGTATCCCCCTGCTTGGCACCTGTGAGTGGACACTTCCCGGGTGTTCAGCTTTTAGAAGGTCGTTTGGTAGACTTAGGCACCAGTTCACGGTACCCTGCCTGGGCTTCCCTTAGCGTGTTAACAAGGCTACGGGCCCTGGGAAGCCTCGCGGTGGTTTCGTGGTCTGATGGATGTGACCCTTGAGACCCCCCTCGCTTCTTGTGAGGTTGAAGTTTGCTCTGTCCCCTTGTCTCAGGGTGACACTCACTGGTTGTACCTCTGCCATGCTGCCTGTTGGGTCTGTGATTCTTTTAACCCCAGAGTCGTGCAATGTTTGTTGTCTTTACTTGCTCCATTTCACCCAAGCTACAGATCATGATATGAGGGTGCTGGCAGCTGCTGCATTGCATGCTAGGTTCAGGTTGCTGCAACGCGCTAGGTTGGTTGCATCCCTGAATGTCCAGAGACTGCCCCGTTTTGGTTATAAGGACTCAGACTTGAGGGTAGGAGTCGCTTCGAATGGGGCTTGGTGTTACAAGGAGAGGGGGTTATCTTTCGCTCCCTCCTCATACGAGTTGTATTGAGCGTCTACCCCTTTCTGAGTTCAGTTCTGTGATCCAGTGGGTTCCTCAGTCCTGTCCTTCCGGAGGTTTTCGGCTTCCTCCATCCCGTCCCATCACAAGTGGTGCAGGAAGCCCTTGCGGCTTACCTCCTGCGCGACCCTGGTTATGCTTTTGTGATGGATCCACGTTTCTTCGAGTATGGATCTTTGTGTCCGTACTGGGTTCGTTATGAAGTTGTCCTGGTTGGCAGACTGCCCGCCCTTCTCTTTGGAGACTTGGCACACATTCTATTAGTCCTGTGTGCTTGAGTGGAGGGAGGCTCAGACAATGTTGCATGTTTTCCTGGGGGATGTCTTCGAGTATTCAATGCATGTTTGTTCGCCGCTGCCCTTCCGCGGGATGTTGGTATGATGCAGCTTCATGTGCAGCTTCCTTCCCTTTTGGCTGCCTTGGTCCCAGAGGATTTGGGTACACATGGCCTGCTGGCTTTGGCCCTGTGTTTCTTCTCCCTCCTTGAGCTGTCCTCGATTGGCTTGAGTTGGATGTGGAGGAGCTTGGGGCAGCCTCTGGGTCTGGTGTGCTGCCCTCGGCAGTGCGTGTGTTGTCTGCATTATTGAGGCTGCTCGCACCACTCCTGCAGGATGTGGTTTCGCGATTTTTTGCTTCTCGACTTGTGTGTCGGCAGTCAGTGCTTGATTCCTTGGAATCTGCTTGGGCTCCTGGCTCTTCGCCATTTTGTTCTCTGCTGTTTGTAAAGTCTGCAGTGGTGCAGTATCTGCAGATGGCTTCGGCTAGTTGCTGTCCTATGTCTGACTTATTAGTTCACCGGGGGCCTTGTGGAGGGCCTTCCCAGAAGGGTTGTGCCAGGGCTTGCGGTTCTTCCCGTCGTGGTAGGCCAATGGTACCAGATTTGGGGCAGGCGCAGCTTCCGGTTCCGTCTTTTTCCGTTCGGCGTGGGGATCGCCCTGTGCGCTGCTTAAGTTCTCATAAGGTGTGTCGGCCCTTTCGCGGTTCGTCCCATTGACGGGGCGATAGGGGGAGGCTCACTCTGTATGCTTGAACGAAGTCCCACGATTTGTCGGCCTTTCAGGTCATTTCGTGCAGCCTGTGGTGGCGTTGGGTATCTCCTCCTCCTCATCCTCCAGGGAGGGGGGGGGGTTTGAGGCTGGCGGGGCAGGCCTCTTCTCCTGCGCTCTGTCGAGTTATCTCGGAGTGGGTGCTTGAGCATAGTCGAAACGACCTCGTTCTCAGGTAGAATGAATGCTCCCAACTGCGTGTTTGAGTGGAGGGAGTGGTTTCTATAGGCCATTGCTCCTAGTGCCTCTGATGGGTGGATGGGGGGCAGATTCGGGCTCGTGGTCCCAGTAGGCAAGAACTCCATTGACATTGATGCCAGAAAATTATACATATCCATCAGCCTTGATAGCTCCAGAGAGCCTCCAGGAATCCCACCAAAAATGGTGTTTCATTACATTCAACACTGGTTTTATGTTCAGAAACAAAAAAACACAAAACAATGAAATTCTTCAAAGAATTCAAGCGCAATTGTCACTAGGTGGGAGACACTGGTGAACTGAAGAGCGCTATGTGCTCGGTTGGCCCATACGTGTATCAACAAACTTGAGCAAACTACGAGTACTGATTTTTTGAAGAAATTGAGCACGAGAACTAAAAAATTTGAAAACAGGCATTTGAAAATCGAGGTTCCACTGTATTTCTTCATTCCAGGTGAATATCAAATCCAGCATTGAAGGAACATCACATTCCCTCATTCTTGTGAACTGCTTAACATGTTCATGCACGAATGTCTCCAGGATGAAGTTTTGAATCTGCCAGTCCAAATGGCCTCCATTTTTGCTTTCTAGGCCTCCCTGTCTATTGATTTTTAGTCACCAAGTAACAAAAATTGTTATTTATATTTATCTGCCCCTAACTGTATCGGCATGATCAATATGAGGTTCACATGTTGCTTGCTGGTAGACTGTAGACATTTATGATTATCAGTTTACCATCCTGATTGCAAATCTCTAGTGCCATTATGTCAACTTCTCACGGATGTTGATTAATAATTCTTTTATATGTAAGTGGTCTTTCACCACCACTGCAACCCTCCACCTTTTCTAATTTGTCTGTCATGTCTCATATTGAGTAGCCTTTTGGGAATATGACAGATCATTAAAAATATTTTTTTCAAAGTTTGTCTCTGATCATGCAACAATATCTAACATCTTAAACTCTTTTATATTGTTTAGTTCCAGTACTGTTTATTTTTTAACTTTGTGTGCTGATAAGTCACTATCCACACTATGTGAATAAGACATATATAGGCATAGGTAGTAGGCATATATTATGATTATGGTATACTGTATTATAAAGCCTGTGGTTACAAGTGGTGGATTTAACATCTGTTAATAAGGTATAAACACCTGCTATGTTTATTTTAACATTTCTGTATTTGATAACAATATCTTACTTTTTATAAATTTCAGGCAGAAGATGTGGATATTAGTAACATTGTACGTGAGAAAGATATGCTGCAGCAAGAACGTGACTTCTTCCGTAATCAGTACATGATATCTCTCGCAGGATAGCTACACTCACAGCAACGACTCCCTCAGTGTCACAGACTATTGTAAGTGTTATCTACTTATCTTTTCCGATCAACTGTCTTTCATTCTGGTGTTCTGTAAAGTATATCTGGCTGTGTCTGTAGGACGGGATCTTGCACAGACTGGATGACATACTGGGCACCAATGCCACAAGAAACTTTTCAAACTGTTCATGCAGGGTCGTTAAGGTGCCAGGGAGTCACTAAAGAACATGTACTCCAGCACTACAGTAACTGACAATAATTCATTAATAAACTCAATGCCCTTTCTGCGCACTTACCAAGCAAGGCATCACAAGTGACTGTCAAGAGAGTGCTCTAGTTGACTACCTGTTAACCTGCTTAAATCCTGTGTCAACTTCCACAAGCATACACCCACATACAGGACCCCTCCCCCCTAGACCACCACCACCATACACTTGCTGACACACATTGCTTTTCAATCACCCAAATGAGATCCAGATTTTCAGTTAATTAAGTTTGGACCTGTTTTCACAGAATTTTGTATTCTTGTGCTTCAATTTTGGCTTGTAGGCAATTGCCTGTAGTGTATTATTTACAGGTCTAGAAACATCCCTTGTCTTGAAGTGTCCTATTTTCTAGAGAACAGGGTTAGCGTGCTGTTACTTCATGAGTTTGTGTGGCAAGGAATGATATGTATATTTTACATGTCTTGTCTAAGAAAAATTCATGAACTTAAGTGTTTACTAGGGTCTTCAGCTGTTTTGTATCTGTAGACATTTGAACTTACATACCCTGTCTGTAGACAGGGTATGTCATGTAGACATGACATACCCTGTATGGGAAACATTGGGCCGAGGGGACGTAATAGAATTGGAATTCTATCTCCCAGGATACCTATCACCCACCATTCAGAAAGGACAAACAACAAAAGACACCCCATTGCCTTGGGGTGTCTGTCAGGGCTATCTGTTTCTTCCTTGTTCTGAGACCTGCAGTGCTGCCGTCTCCCCAGGTATGTCCATTATCCTTATCTTTGGGTAGGTTAGCTTCAGGGAGCGTCACCGGGGCTACCCACAGAAAACCAGCATTGAATGTAATGAAACGCCATTTTCTGGACGAGCCCCGGAGGATCCTTGACACCCTCCTGCCCTCCTTCCCCTCCAATCTGCGTTTTTTTCATCATTCAAGAACTGGGGTGATGGGCTAATGAGCGAGGTGCTTGTGCTATAGTGTTTTTCATTTGTTTTCTTTGTAATTACCTAAGTGTGTATAGTTACAGGATGAGAGCTACGCTCATGGTGTCCCGTCTCCCCAGCACTCTTTGTCATATAATGCGTTTAATTACTGACTGTTTTGCCTCCACCACCTTCCACTTAATCTTGTTCCAACCGTCTACCACTCTATTACAAAAGTGAATTTTTCGTATATTTCTCCGGCAGCTTTGTTTTCGTTAGTTTAAATCTATGACCTCTTGTTGTTGAAGTTCCAGGTCTCGGGAATTCTTCCCTATCAATGTTTATCGATTCCTTTACTATTTTGAACGTAGTGATCATATCGCCTCTTTTTCTCCTATCTCTAGTTTTTGCATATTTATTGCCTCTAACCTCTCCTCGTAGCTCTTGGTCCTTCTAGTTCTGGGAGCACTTAGTGGCATGTCTTTGCAACCTTTTCAGTTTATTGATGTGCTTCTTAAGATATGGGCACCATACAACCGCTGAAAATTCCAGCTTTGGTCTAATAAAAGTCGTGAACAATTTCTTTAGTATTTCTTCATCCATGTATTTAAAAGCAATTCTGAAATTGGGAAGCATAACTTGGGCTCCTTGCACAATGTTCTTTATTGTGGTCCTCAGGTGACAGTTTTCTGTCTAGAACCACCCCTAGATACCTTTCTTTTTCAGAATTCTTTAAAGATTTCTCACATAATTTATAGGTTGTGTGGGGTCTATGTCCACATTCCACATTCCATAACCTGGCATCTATTCACATTAAATTCCATTTGCCAAGTGTTGCTCCATATACTTTTCTGGGGGGAGCCCCGTCGGCTCCCCGGAGCTTAACCAGGCTGATATGCTAATGTCAGCTTGGCATCAGTCATGTGTATAGAGTTCTTAGGCCTACCGGGGACACGGCCAGAACCGGGCCCTCCTCAGAGAGGCAAGGGGAGCAATGGCCTATATGAACCCCGGTGTGATTACGAAAGCATTCTTATGTCTGCCATAGACCTGGGACAGGCACCCAGAAAGGTAAGCGCCCCAAACAAACCCCTATTCTGGTGTTAAAATTGCTACCAAAAGTCTACTTAGTGGATAGAACTCCCCATACAGAAAAACAAGCAAACTAGTATGACGTCAACACGTCACAGCCGCCGCGCTGTCTGCGCAGCTTCCCCCCTCCCCGGGAGGGAGAAGGGGGAGCCCCAGACCTCACACGCCGGCTATCCCCCCATCAGTTCTTTGGCTGATGCTATAGGCACCGTTATGTGCTCCGGCTCCAGTGGTGTTTTCAGCACTGTACCTAGAGTGTGTGTGGTGTCTGTTTTTCTAGGTGGTGCGTGTAGCCGGGATGTGATTCTCCAGTACTCGGGCTGGATGCGCCTAGGGTTCCCTTCCCTAGGTGCCCGTAAGTACTGCCCTTGGGACTTGGGGCCACCTTCCACAAGTTCCTTGGGGTCGGCCCCTGCTAGGCCGTTTACTGCTTGCTTTTCGGCCACCCTTTGTGTGCTCGGGTGTTCTGTCCTCCCTTGGTCGCCTTAGGGTAAGGGACAGTTTTGCACTGGTGGGGCGCAGGGTACTGTACTGTGCAGCTTGTCTTTTCCCAATCATAGCGGCCGCCTCTGTTCCGCTTGGTATGCTGTCTTCTTGCGGGTTTTCTTTTTCTTTTTGTTTATCTACCTGGTGGGGGGTCTCCCTTCGTTCTTGCCCCTTGGGTCCCTTGTGTTCTGAGTATTTCTGGTGGCACCCCCTGCTAGGTCCCCACGAGTGTACACGTCCAGGGGGTTCAGCTCTTAGAAGTTGTTTTGGTAGCTTTGGGTGCGGTTAGCAGTACCCTGCCTGGGATTTACCTGAGCGCGAGTCCTCGTATATTAAACGCTCGGGACCCTGGGAATCCCCTGGGGGGCGCGTGGGTCCGAGGGGTGTGACCCCAGAGCCCCCCCCTCGCTTCCAGCGAGTTTGAGGTTGCTCACACCCTTGTCTCTGGGTGACTCTCTGTTTTGCCTCGGTCTGCTGCCTGTGGGGTCGGTTACACCTTCGACCCGGAGTCCTGCGAGTTTGTGGCTCGTTATGGCTCGGTTACACAGTTGTGCTAAGCTGGGTGCGGGCAGCAGAGGCGTTGCACGTGAGCCTTGGGGGTGGCAACGCTCTCCGTGGTAACTCCCCCCCGGGAGCCCCGGGGCTCCCCCGTTTTGGTTCTTGTTTTCCCCCTGGATTCCCCTTCCTGCCTGCATCCGGTTCCTTACCGTCTGGAGGTTCAGGGCGGGGTTTGTTTGGTGTTGAGACTCGGGCAGTCCTCGGGGAAATCCCTTTCCGGGGTAGTGACGGGGGCAATCGAGCCTGTTCCTCCAGCGTGTTGTAAGAGTTCTGCCCAGTGGCTCCTCCTTCGTTTCCGGCTGCCCCGGTTTCT
>WNGS01167482.1:86675-100716 GCA_020271785.1 Procambarus virginalis | reverse complement strand
CAACTGGTAGATCATTTATGGTAGACAATAACATTCACTGGTGCAAGAACTGAACCCTGTGGTACTCCACTTGTGACATTCTCCAGTCCGATACATTGCCTCTGATCACAGCCCTCATTTTTCTATCAGTCAGAAAGTTTTTCATCCATGTTAGAAGCGTACCTGTCACCCTCCAATATTTTCAGTTTCCAGAACAACCTCTTATGTGGAACTCTGTCGAAAGCCTTTTTTAGGTCCAGATAGATGCAGTCAGCCCAACCATCTCTTTCCTGTAATATCTCTGTTGCTCGATCATAAAAACTGAGTAAATTCGATACACAGGATCTACCAGATCGAAAACCATACTGTCTGTCTGATATTATATCATTTCTCTCCAGGTGTGCTACCCATTTAGTTTTAATTATTTTTTCCAATATTTTGACTATTACACTTGTCAATGATACCGGTCTATAATTAAGGGGGTCTTCCCTGCTTCCACTCTTGTAAATTGGAACTATGTTAGCCTTTTTCCACACATCAGCTACAACTCCTGTAAACAGGGATGCCTGAAAGATCAGTTGAAGAGGGATGCTGAGCTCAGGTGCACATTCTCTCAGAACCCATGGTGAAACTCCATCTGGCCAACTGCTTTGTTCTTATTTAGGTCTTTGAGCATTTTTCCACTTCGTCTCTAGACACCTCTATGTGCTCTATGTTGTTCTCTGGAATTCTTATTGTATCTGGTTCCCTGAAGATTTCATTTTGTACAAACACACTTTGGAACTTTTCGTTTAATGTTTCACACATTTCCTTTTCATTTTGTGAATCTATTTCCCATTTTCAACCTCTGAATATTATCCTTTACCTGCAATTTGTTGTTTATGAATTTATAGAATAGACCTGGTTCTGTTTTACATTTGTCTGCAATCCCTTTTTCAAAATTTCTTTCTGCCTCTCTCCTCACTGCCGTGTAGTTGTTTCTCGCATCTTTGTATCGCTGGTATGATTGGGGGTTTGGCCTCTTCCTGTATTGATTCCATTTTTGTGTCTTTGGTCTCTGGCCCTCTCGCACTTTCTGTCAAACCAATCCTGTTCCTAGTTCTGCTTCTCTGTTTTGGTATAAATTTTTTTGTGCCTTTATCATATATTTCACAAAACTTGACATACATCTCATTCACTTCCTTGCCTAGCAACAAGTCTGTCCAATTATACTCCCTAAAAAATTTTCTAAGGTTGCCATACTGTCCTCTCCTAAAGTCAGTGTGTGTGTGTAGATGTGTGTATTCCTGGTGTGTGTGTAGATGTGTGTATTCCTGGTGTGTGTGTGTAGATGTTGTGTTCCTTGTTTGTGTAGATAAAAAACACACGGTCTTGATGCATAGTTAAAGACACAACCCTGGTGCGTGTGTATATAAATATACATGGTCCTAGTGAGTACATTGGGGCCCAAATGTGCCTGTACAATCAGCTTAGGGAAGATACTAACATGTTATCTAGCAAGTGGCTTTTCATTACCAACATTTTGTATTAACAATTACTCAAAAGGTATAAAATGTTCCTTAAATTTTGTTATTATTATACATACAGGTAGGTGTTAACAAGTTCTGTTGCCGCATGATCATGCTCTGTCATCGCTCCTTTTATTCGGAGTAGATCATCTATACTGGAACACATGAATGTCCAATAGGGTCTGTTTGTGTGGACTCTCATTGTACATTTACCTAATGTCTGCTAAGAACTTATTTTCAATACTCTCTTAATCTATGATTATTCTTGCATATTCTCTTCTTATGAATTTTTCAGTATGTCTTCACTTGAATGGACTATATGGGGCGAAGCTGATTCATACCTGTTCGGAATTCGTTCCATTCGTCTGGCTCCAAAAACTTTCTTCAAACAATTTTTTTTATTGTTTATACATATGCCGGGACATATTTGCATTAGGAAAAATTACACCTGACTCACAAAGGGAGACCTTGCTAGTGCTGGGTGCTGGTCCTGTAGACCTATTGTGAAACCGTACCAAAAACTTTTGAATTTTAGTTTGTTTCTTCGTTGTGCGCTTCTTCATATAATATCTTTCATGCCCTTTAGGTGTCGATAATAATCTGCCAGCTCTTCATCATCAGTCACTTCTCTGACACCATCCCCCACCACTGACACCATCCCCCACCACTGACACCATCCCCCACCACTAGATTTCTCTTGACACCATCACTAAACTTCTCTTGACACCATCCCCCACCACTGACACCATCCCCCACCACTGACACCATCCCCCACCACTGACACCATCCCCCACCACTAGATTTCTCTTGACACCATCACTAAACTTCTCTTGACACCATCCCCCACCATCAAACTTCTCTTGACATCATCCCACACCACTGACACCACCAGACTTCTGACACCATCCCCCACCACTGACACCATCCCCACCACCAGACTTCTCTTGACACCATCTGCCACCACTGACACCATCCCCCACCACTGACACCATTCTACACTACTCCCTTGTGTTGAGGGGCAATGTCTGTTGCTTTCAGCGTATCTGGTATCTCCCCTGAGTCCAAGCTCTTCCTCCACACTATACTGAGTGCCTGTGCTACCGGCACTTTGCATTTCTTTATAAATATTGAATTCTATGAGTCTGGACCAGGGGCTGAGTGCATGGGCATATTGTCAATTTCTCTTTCAAAATCTGGTACGCTCTTGTTGATATCAGTTATATTTACAGGTGTTTGGATATCACTCATAAAGAAATTGTCCAAATCTTCCACTTACATGCTGTGTATCGGAGTGATAAACATGTCCTCATACTGCTTTTTTTAGGATTTCACTAATTTCTTTGTCATCCTCAGTGTATGAACCTTCACTAATACGAATAGGTCCAATACTGGCAGTAGTTTTTGCTTTTGATTTAGCATATGTGAAGAAATATTTTGGGTTCTTTATTTCTTGAATTGCTTTCTGTTCTAGTTGCCTTTCTTCAGTCTGATAGGAATGCTTCAGTCTCTGTTCGATTTCTTCAATCTCCCTGTTTAAATTATTTCTTCTTTGTATGGAGAGTCGTGTCTGCTTAAGCATTTTCGTTAATTTCTTCCTTCTTTTGTAATGTCGTCTGCGTTCTCTTTCTACATTTGACTTCTTTCTGGCTTTCCTCAAAGGAACATGTTTCAGACAGACTTCATATGCTTCAGAAGTCAGTTTTTCTATTCCTTGTGTAGGATTTTTATTTCTTAGAACATTTTCCCATTGAATGTTTGTAAGTTCCCTGTTTATTTTCTCCCAGTCTATCCTTTTATTATTAAAATTGACTTTATTGAATAACCCTTCTCGCTTGTTGTTTCTCCTGGGCCTACTACCGTTATTAATGATAGCTTGCACTTCAGTGAGCTTGTGGTCCGAGTACGTAGTGTCTGAGACAGTAATGTCTCTGAGTAGCTCCTCATTGTTCGTGAATATCAGGTCCAGCATGTTATCGTTCCTAGGTGGTTCTGTAATCTGCTGACTGAGCGAGAATTTGTCACAGAATCTCAGTAGTACTCTGACCTGTGGTTGGTTATTTCCAGGTTGATTTCCTGCTATAATGTTAGTGTTTACTATTCTCCATTTTAAACTGGGTAGATTGTAGTCTCCAAGGAAGATAATATCTGGTACTGGGTTTGCTAGGTTATCAAGGATATTCTCTGTTTTGTGGATCTGTTCAGTGAATTCCTCAACTGTTGCATCTGGCAGTTTGTACATTAAAATAATAAAATAATAAGTAGATTAATATTTTCTACCTTGATTCCAAGTACCTCTACCACCTCATTGGACAAGTTCAGATTTAGTTAGATTCAACAGAGCAGAAGTAGTTGTTAAACACATGGGACGAAATCTTACTGAAGTGACCATACGAGTCATAAATACTCATACTCCACCCAAGTAAAACAGAAACAAACAACACTTAGTGGGCCAGCCAGAGGCTTAGGGTCCACTAAAGAATATGATAGAGCGATGTGTTACAAACAACTGAAATGGTAACATTTTCTCAGCTAATTTAGTGAAAAAGCAAACAGTGCGTGAACTATAGTGGTGGAGAATAGAGGCGCCAGCCACATGTTGCCAACTAGCAGATAACTGATAACCAGAGCTCATCATTAACCCCACCTGCCTCCACTGACAACACCTGACACCACCTGCCTCCCTGACACCACCTGCCTCCCCTGACAACACCTGCCTCCCCTGACAACACCTGACACACCTGCCTCCCCTGACAACACCTGCCTCCCTTGACAACACCTGATACCACCTGCCTCCCCTGACAACACCTGCCTCCCCCTGACAAAATTCCACACTGATACCACCTGCCTTCCCTGACAATACTTTCCACCACCTGCCTCCCCTGACAACACTTTCCACCACCTGCCTCCCTGACAAACACCTTCCACCACTGACACCACTGCTTCCCCTGACAACACCTTCCAACACTGACACCACCTGCCTACAATGACAAACACCTTCCACCATTAACCCCACCTGCCTCCCCTGACAACACCTTCACCACTGACACCACCTGCCTCCCCTGACAAACACCTTCCACCACTGACACCACCTGCCTCCACTGACAACACCTATCCACCACTGACACCACCTGCCCCCTGACAACACCTACCACCACTGACACACACCTGCCTCCCCTGACAACATTCCACCACTGACACCACCTGCCTCCCTGACAACACCATCACCACTGACACCACCTGCCTCCCCTGACACACCATCACCACTGACACCACCTGCCTCCCCTGACACACCTGCCACCCTGACAACACCTTCCACCACTGACACCACCTGCCTCCCTGGCAACATATTCCACCACTGACACCACCTGCCTCCACTGACAACACCTACCACCACTGACACACCGTGCCTCCACTGACAACACCTTCCACCACTGACACCACCTGCCTCCCTGACAACACCTTCCACCACTGACACCACCTGCCTCCCCTGACAACACCTTCCACCACTGACACCACCTGCCCACTACAACACCTTCCACCACTGACACCACCTGCCTCCCCTGACAACACCTTTCACCACTGACACCACCTGCCTCCCCTGACAACACCTTCCACCACTGACACCACCTTCCACCACTGACACCACCTCCTCCCCTGACAACCACCTCACCCTGACACCACCTGCCACCCTGACAACCACCTGCCTCCCCTGACAACACCTTCCACCACTGACACCACCTGCCTCCCCTGACAACACCTTCCACCACTGACACCACCTGCTTCCCCTGACAACACCTTCCACCACTGACACCACCTGCTTACCCTGACAACACCTTCCACCACTGACACCACCTGCTTCCCCCTGACAACACCTTCCAACACTGACACCACCTGCCTCCCCTGACAACACCTTTCAATCTGGAAGAAAAATCTGGAAGAAAATAAAGAGGTTGAAGCAGTTGAAAAACCTGACTTCAGGAGAGGACATTATGGCAACCTTAGAAATTTTTTTAGTGAGTATAATTGGACAGACTTGTTGCTAGGCAAGGAAGTGAATGAGATGCATGTCAAGTTTTGTGAAATATATGATAAAGGCACAAAAAAATTTATACCAAAACAGAGAAGCAGAACTAGGAAACAGGATTGGTTCCACAGAAATTGCGAGAGGACCAGAGACCAAAAGACACAAAAATGGAATAAATACAGGAAGAGGCCAAACCCCCAAACATACCAGCGATACAAAGATGCGAGAAACAACTACCCGACAGTGTGGAGAGAGGCAGAAAGAAATTTTGAAAAAGGGATTGCAGACAAGTGTAAAACAGAACCAGGTCAATTCTATAAATTCATAAACAACAAATTGCAGGTAAAGCATAATATTCAGAGGTTGAAAATGGAAATAGATTCACAGAAAATGAAAAGGAAATGTGTGAAACATTAAACGAAAAGTTCCAAAGTGTGTTTGTACAAAGTGAAATCTTCAGGGAACCAGACACTAAAAGAATTCCAGAGAACAACATAGAGCACATAGAGGTGTCTAGAGACGAAGTGGAAAAAATGCTCAAGGAGCTAAGTAAGAACAAAGCAGTTGGTCCAGATGGAGTTTCACCATGGGTTCTGAGAGAATGTGCACCTGAGCTCAGCATTCCACTTCAACTGATTTTTCAGGCATCCCTGTTTACAGGAGTTGTAGCTGATGTGTGGAAAAAGGCTAACATAGTTCCAGTCTTCAAAAGTGGAAGCAGGGAAGACCCCCTTAATTATAGACCTGTATCATTGACAAGTGTAATAGTCAAAATATTGGAAAAAATAATTAAAACTAAATGGGTAGAACACCTGGAGAAAAACGATATAATATCAGACAGACAGTATGGTTTTCGAACTGGAAGATCCTGTGTAACAAACTTACTCAGTTTTTATGATCGAGCCACAGAGATTTTACAGGAAAGAGATGGTTGGGTTGACTGCATCTATCTGGACCTAAAATAGGCTTTTGACAGAGTTCCTCATAAGAGGTTGTTCTGGAAACTAGAACATATTGGAGGGGTGACAGGTAAGATTCTAACATGGATGAAAAACTTCCTAACTGACAGAAAAATGAGGGCCGTAATCAGAAGCAAGGTATCAGATTGGATGAATGTCACAAGTGGAGTACCACAGGGTTCAGTTCTTGCACCAGTAATGTTCATTGTCTACATAAATGATCTACCAGTTGGAATACAGAATTATATGAACATGTTTGCTGATGATGCTAAGATAATAGGGAAGGTAAGAAACCAGGATCATTGTCTTGCCCTTCAAGAAGACCTGGACAAAATAAGTATATGGAGCAACACTTGGCAAATGGAATTTAATGTGAATAAATGCCATGTTATGGAATGTGGAATTGGAGAACATAGCCCCCCACAACCTATACATTATGTGAGAAATCTTTAAAGAATTCTGATAAAGAAAGGAATCTAGAGGTGGTTCTAGATAGAAAACTGTCACCCGAGGATCACATTAAGAACAATGTGCGAGGACCCTACGCTACACTTTCTAACTTCAGAATTACTTTTAAATACATGGATGGAGAAATACTAAAGAAATTGTTTATTACTTTTGTTAGACCAAAGCTGGAATATGTAGTGGTTGTATGGTGCCCATATCTTAAGAATCACATTAACAAACTGGAAAAGGTGCAACGACATGCCACTAAGTTTCTCCCAGAACTGAAGGACAAGAGGTACGAGGAGAGGTTAGAGGCATTAAATATGCAAAAACTAGAAGATAGAAGAAAAAGAGGCGATATGATCACTACATTCAAAATAGTAACAGGAATCGATAAAATTGATAGGGAAGAATTCCTGAGACCCGGAACTTGAAGAACAAGAGGTCATAGATTTAAACTAACGAAACAAATCTGCTGGAGAAATATAAGAAAATTCACTTTTGTAAACAGAGTGGTAGACGGTTGGAACAAGTTAGGTGAGAAGGTGGTGAGGCCAAAACCGTCAGTAATTTCAAAGCGTTATATGGCAAAGAGTGCTGGGAAGATGGGACACCAAGAGCTTAGCTCTCATCCTGTAACTACACTTAGGTAATTACACCACCTGCCTCCCCTGACAACACCTTCCACCACTGACAACACCTTCCACCACTGACACCACCTGCCTCCCCTGACAACACCTTCCAGCACTGACATCACCCGCCTCCCCTGACAACTTCCTCCACTGACACCAGTCTTTTCTGACAACCCCCGGTGAGAACTTCCACCACCTGCCTCCTGACACTAAACCCCCAACTACTGACACCACTTGCCACCAGACTCCAACCCTCACCAATGACGCAACCTGCCTCACCTGGTGCCATTTTATCATCCTTCAACCATTTCTCACTGAAAACAATAGGTAAGCAAAATTTAATACTGTACAACTGTTTACACTTTTGTGAATCATTGTAGATGACAGTGGCTGTCATCAGCTATGACAGCTCGGTCCCGGTGATCGCTTGGACAAACAATCCTCACGTAATCGAACATTTGTATGTTCCACTGAACATTTAGTACCAAATTCAATTTGTTCGGAACATCCAGGAATTCGATAGAGCTGGGTTCGTTAGAGTGAGGATGCACTGTAATAAGTTTATACATATATTTTAATTTCCTGTAGAATTTTAATTTAGTTATTAGACTTAAAATTGTAATTTAATTTTTTCCAGGCATCATCAGAAACTTCACCACAGCACATTGCAGATTCAACAGCACTGCAAAATGAACTGAGAGTGTACCAGCAGGAACGAGACTTCTTCAGGCAGCAGTATGAGAATCTTAAAGCCAGCATTGCACAGCCTATGCCTCAGGTAAAATATATCACAGAATTATACACATTTCAAAAACATGTATTTAATTCTTGCCTTTTGTATAAAGTACTTCTTTCTATTGCACATGAAAACTTGATTTTGCCTTTTGTACTTTTTATGTTGCTCGGCAGTCTTTTCAAATATGTAATGCTCTTTCTGGGCTCTCACATGTGGGTGCTTCCTTGAATTCCAGCTGTGTCCTTAGACATAGATTGTTCTGGCAGGAAGGTGCAACATGCATCATGATGCTGCAGGGAATTTTCAAACATCTCGACGCAGTTATAACGTATTGAAGAAGTTACCGGAGAATACTCTGTCCAGCCTAGCAATGACCATCAGAAAGTCTCCACAAAATCAATGCCCCTTGTGAGCCTTCACTTTTGATTACAGGTGACTGCCAAGTGAGGGCTCTCACCAGCTAGTGACTGGGTGGCCTGCTCCAACCCACTACTCACCACCAGCTTGCAGTCTTACATCAGGGTTCACTGACCCAAGCCAACTCTCATACTGGTACATTGCCAGCTGGTTCACATCTCTAACATTAAGTGGCTTTGATTACAGCCCTTGAAACTATGTTTTTGAGTGCTGTGGGCCATGTTTATCTGTGTTTTACTCCTATAGTAGTGTGATATATTTTGCAGGCGATGAGTCACAATAACGTGGCTGAAGTATGTTGACCAGACCACACACTAGAAGTTGAAGGGACGACGACGTTTCGGTCCGTCCTGGACCATTCTCAAGTCGCTTGTGATGAGGAGGTAGAGAACGGGTAATAAATAGGCAAGAGAGAGGTGAGGAGGAAAGTAAGGTGTAGAGAATAGTAGTAATAATGAGAACTGCAGAAGGCCTATTGGCCCATACGAGGCAGCTCCCATTATAACCACCGAAGGAAAGGTAATAGGAATAAGCAGAGGATAGCAAGGGAGTGTAGGAGAAGACAATGAACAGAAAAAGGGGAGAAGAGAGAAAGAATAGGAAAGAGAAAGAAAGATAAATGGAAGGGGTAAGCTTATGTTAAGTCACGTTTGTTAGAAAGATTAGAGCATTTGAGTATGTACTGTGAAAGGGAAGAGTCCACAGCAACAAAGCCAGGACTCACGTTCAGTACCCAACATGAACATGAGTCCTGGCTTTGTTGCTGTGGACTCTTCCCTTTCACAGTACATACTCAAATGCTCTAATCTTTCTAACAAACGTGACTTAACATAAGCTTACCCCTTCCATTTATCTTTCTTTCTCTTTCCTTTTCTTTCTCTCTTCTCCTACGCTCCCTTGCTATCCTCTTCTTATTCCTATTACTTTTCCTTCGGTGGTTATAATGGGAGCTGCCTCGTATGGGCCAATAGGCCTTCTGCAGTTCTCATTATTACTACTATTCTCTACACCTTACTTTCCTCCTCACCTCTCTCTTGCCTATTTATTACCCGTTCTCTACCTCCTCATCACAAGCGACTTGAGAATGGTCCAGGACGGACCGAAACGTCGTCGTCCCTTCAACTTCTAGTGTGGGGTCTGGTCAACGTGATATATTTTGCTTCATGTGTGTGTAGTGAATAATCTTTACTGGGCATTGATTTTTTATGGTGTCTTCTTACTAGTAGTTGAGTTTTGATGTGCTTGCAGCAAATATATTAAGATGTAATATACACTACATGATCCAAAACTCTCATTTGCTTAAGTGCACATAATTAGATGTTTCTGTTAACCCTCAAACCGCTAGGGGCCCAAATGGAATTCACACCCACAGGCGCAACAAAAAAAAAAAAATCCAAAAAATTCTTTTGTCTTATAGAAGTGTTTATTTTTGTTCCCTGATCACGGAAAAAATAACAAAAAAATCGTAGGTGGCATATTTTAGCCGCAATAGGGTAGGGAAGTGTGGCAAAAAAGGGGGCGTTGGCAGAGCCTTCGCCAGACGAGGTCTGCTTCGCCCGAGCTGTCAGACGGCAGTTGCCACAAATATATTATTACCTAATTATTTCAATGTCTCTGATTGATTTTTTCTTAGTTTTTTTGCAGTAATATTATTCCATACAGTGAATTGTGGTATATTTATATTATAAAATGTGTGAACCATCGCTGTACTCAAAATTATGGTGTGCATATAAGTGATTCAATTATTATGTTCATAAAACAATAAACAAATAGTTTTGCTGTTGTTACACTATATACACAGGTTTTATATATAAGTATCTGCATGTTTTGTTCACCATAACGAACTACTAAGTTGGTCTTGTGAGTCAAAAAGCAACGAGGAGTGGCCGCCACACACCAGCGAGCCACTCACTGCCACGCCCTCCCTCAACACCACCTCACTCACCCTCATTTACCTCCCACGATACTGTTTTTGCAATTATTCACTATACACAGACGTTATATATACGCATTTACATGTTTTGTTCACCATAACTGTACATCTAAGCTTGTATGGTGAGTAAAGCCACAAAGACGTAGCTAATCACACAGTCAGCTGATCGGCGGCCGCCCTCAAGGCCACACGCACTAATATTTCTCCTCCAACAATATTGGTTGTGGTGTTATTATGCTATATACACACATTATATATAAGTATCTACCTGTTTTATTCACCATACTTATACAAATAAGCTGGTATGGTGCCCAAAGACCCTTGTGGTCACAGGTAAACAACACGATAATTCCTGCAGACGGCGCTCCTCTCACCAAAATGGCGGCTCCCAACCTACTCCTCTCGCTGTTATCTCACACTATACACACGTTATATATAAGTATCTACATTTGTGTTCACCATAGCGAACCACTAAGCTGGTATGGTGAGTGCAGTCAATAAATGGTGGCCACACACAGTCAGAAGACGACGCCCACAACCCTCACTCTACAGCCGTACTCCTCCCTCCATCGAGCACAGCGATAAATATCACCACAATCACGCTGTTATCAGAATCTTGGTCAGTTTTATCAAAGTCAGGCGTCTTCAGTAATACTATCACTGCTAAATAATAGCAGTATCACTTATATTTTGGCATTTGTAGGCGATGCTGTGGTCACAAGCTGAACAGCTGTGCTGTGAGCTCGTGCTGCATGCGCCAGCCTTGGTGGCTGGCTGAATACTGACGCTCTCACACCCAAGAATGTTGGGCTGGATTTTTTTTCTAGGTGGCATCTGGCAACTATCAGTCGTGGCTGTACTATAGCTGCCCCTATCCCAGGCGGGGCGTTTAAATTATACCGCTAGACACGAAATCATTTATAAATGATGTGCGCGGTTTTGGTTTTGTCACTGATATCATTTATATATGATATGCGCGGTTTGAGGGTTAATCCATCATAACCTATCTCTAAGAGTTCCACATGCCAAAAAGCTCTTCACTAACCCTAGGTCCACTAATTACAGTATAATTAATGTCTCTTCCCAAGTGTACAATTAATTACAATTAATACGTCTTCCCAACCTGCAAGATGTCGATCAGTTTGGCAAGGTAAGAAGCTTGTAATATAAGCCCTCTTCAGGAAATCATCATCAGTCTAAACTCCAAGACTGGTTCAGTACAGACACTTGAGAAATACGACACACATCTTCAATACCATTGATATTCAGCTGATATTCAGATAATATATATTACAATATATATATTTTACTACTACCCTGTATCTGTGTTTATTGTCATCATAACTGACATAATAAAAAGTTACATGCTGAGCAGTGGCTTAGCTCTGAACCTATACCACTTCATTTATGGTTTTCTGGTGAACCTATACCACTTCATTTATGGTTTTCTGGTGCTTTGCCCAGGAATAGAGAGGTTGTCTGTACACAAAGTTGTAGTTGGTTGCTCTTCACCTTCACTGTAAGGGGCCTGACAACTCAGTGGACAGCTTTTCAGATTCGTAGTCCTGAGGTTCCGGGTTCGATCCCCAGTGGAGGCGGAAACAAATGGCCAGAATTTCTTTCACCCTTATGCATCTGTTCACCTAACATTAAATAGGTACCTGGGAGTTAGACAGCAATACGGGCTGCTTCCTGATTGTGTGTAACAAAAAAGGAGGCCTGGTCGAGGACCGGACTGCGGGGACGCTAAGCCCCGAAATCATCTCAACATAAAGATAACCTCTGTGGTGTTTGGGTGATTCCATCTGTCTTCTATAAGGTCACACCTACCTTGATTGAATGGATTTTCTATTTTCCTTTACCTTAATTTTCTTGGAGGACTCTTCAGTAGCTCTCGGGAGCTTATGTATTGGTATAGCTAGCCCTAAGAATGGCACCAGACCTGTGAGACCCATTCTGACCTACTGAAAGCCCATCTAGAATTTTGATGCTATACGAGACAACAGAAGCTTGGGGGACCAAAGATCTACCCAAAACCAAGAAAGACCCATCTGAATGGTAAGGTGGAACAAAACAGACTATAGCTTGAAGAAATAAAAACATAAAGCAAATGGTTGTTAATGTCGGCGAGCAACTAACATTCGTGTGCTTGATCAACACCAGATGGCAGAACAGGTCACCTGGGTTCCCATCCAGCCACCCACCCTGCTCACTTGCCTGGTGTGGTCAGAGTTACATCCATCTGCTGAGATCATAGAGCTGCTCCTTCTGGAACAGTTGTGATCTTCCTTGGTAGATGACTTGCATTTTCCATGCTCCACCCAAGATATCTGCTCCAAGGAGTTTGGGTTTCTTTTCTGTGAGCTGACTCCTCATTTTACCTCCAGATAGAGCCACATAACATGATCTTAATAAGTCACTCAGGAAAGAATGGTGTAAACCACCGGGAACTTAAATAAAGGACAGTCATGTTTGTGACTGCATGCACCCTCTGCCCAAATGCCAGAAAGACAGCTCAAAAGGAAAATGAGATGCAAGAAGGTCACTTGCATGCAGCATTACTCAGTTGGAGGCAGCCCAAACCCATAGAAAAATTAACCCAAGTTACAAAAGCTGCAGCAAACTGTCAACACAGAGCACATGTCAGGTGGAAGGCACTGAACACACATGTAGCAAAATATGGAACTAAATCAAGCAATGGCCCTTACAAGGACTCTTATCATTCAAGGAATAGCCACCACCAGTTATCTAAAAGTAAAAAAGTTTCCGAGGGCCCAGGAGAGCGGAGTTTCTTTGGTCGAACACAGGGCTCATGAATGAGCTGGCTGGCTGACTAAGATCTTAAATCACCAATGCTACTATTTGGTAGTGAGCAAGTGTAGGCAGAAAATCTCGCCACAAAAATGGTTATTTTGCATCGTTATAGTCGATTTACAAAATTACTCAAGCATTCACATGTTTTAGAGCATTTTGACTTTCTGGTGGGTCTTTTGATTGGTTCTTTGTTGATCTCTGATCCCAGGACTTCCTTTTGCCTTGTTGAGCAGACCAGATGTTGGTCCTGGTCCCCACTAAGCATATGTCAGTCAGAAATCTAGTGTGTTTCCCAAGACTTGGTTGCTTTAGGATGTAGCACTGGGAACTACTAAGGAAGCCCTACAAGAAAATTTGGTAAATTAGTAGCATATGCTAACAGTGTTTATTTGGTCCTCTTAAGAAGATGGCATGATTGAAGAAATAGGAAGAAGTCTTACTGATGAGCTGCTTTGTTCCCGGGAACCTGAGGAATAATCTAAGTGTAGTTACAGGATGAGAGCTATAATTGTGGTGCCCCGTCTTCCAGTACTCGTTGTCATGTGATGCTTTGAAACTACTGATTGTTTTGACCTCCACCACCTTCCTAATT
>WNGS01167482.1:62951-82387 GCA_020271785.1 Procambarus virginalis | reverse complement strand
AGATATCCTCTCAACGGTCGCTCTGGCGATAACCGTTACTCACCGTAGTCTGGGGTCTTCACTCTATCCTCTCGGCGCCACTGTACGCCAGGAGAGTACCCCAATCGATCCCCCAACCGGCCTCTGGTCAAGGAGTGAGTGGAGACACAGATTGTTCCTCAATTGTGTGCCCGCCCCGGCAAGGACTCTTACACTACTTACAAGGTCGCCAACTGGTGTTTTCCGGTGTCAGTAACACTACAGTGGTGTTGCGTAATTGTGGTAATTGTGGCAAGAGCACGCTCGATAATCTGATATCAGGCAGTAATATTCCTGTCACTCTGTCTTCTGTCAAGTATTCCGTAGTCACAAGATTTATGGAGGGGATGATACAAACACAAGGTATTTGGTATTTTACTTAAAACATCAAGATATTCATATATCAATAAACACACAAGTACAAGTGCAACAACCTCTCTCCTCACAGATAATTTTGGGGCACACCGATATGGCAACACACTTCCACCCCCACGTCAAATGTCAAAAATATCAGCTGGGCCGCGCCCTGCTAGTCGTGAGAATGTTTATTGCTTGTTTTCCTGGCGTCGCGCGCCCCGTTTCTTTAACTTCTCATGAATCACTATATTTATCATCCATATAAATATCTATAATTTTGATAGAACACAATAAACCACCATACTGGTCTCACGATCAATAACTCATTCCTACAGCAATTAACGTGATATTTCACTGTACTAGAGAACTGCACTGTACTTGATAATGATACAATGAATGCACTTAATCACGGTACTATTCTTAGATTCAATAATTCCTCTCAAAGGCGATATCACAATAATCACTTCACACATGTAAAATATTCAATACACAGGCATATACATATACATAGATAAATCATAGATATCAATAATAGTAATCATACAAATACTGGGCACATAGCCCAACACCAAACTGGTTCACTAGAATATATATATTCTCTCTAAATCATCATGGTAAAGTTACATGAAATAAATTATCATCACAGCAGATCTTTAATAAATCCAGGTGCTTGCACACACCACCATATATATATATATATATAATGAATTGTGAGTGCTCTGTATAGCCTCACTCTGCACAGTGCCTACTGTGACATAGATCCAGGTGAGACTTGCTCACTACATGAAAGATACTCTGGCTAAATATATATAGCTGACTAAAGGGGAAATGGGAGGGTAACTATAATCACCTACTTCACCTATCCTTCGATGAGAGTTGAGTTGCAGCTCCTGGTCCAGGCTCTCGCCTCGTGTACCCTCCAGAAACCAAGCCAACGTCCCAGGATTATCGCGTCTCGCCGCGTTCTGTCCTCCGCAGGCCGTGCTCCTCCTCCACGTCTTGTAGGGTTGGAGTCGGTCTCCTGGCCGTCAACTTCCTCTCAATTACGGCTGCCAGCCTACGTCTCGGCGGTAGTCGTACGGATTCCCAATTAGTTTCTTCTTTCACTGCACTCCCAGTGGAATTGGCCCCGCCACTACGATGTCACTGTGAAGCTATCAGACGTCCCAGACGATACTGCTTAAACTCCACCTGCACAGCACCCGATTCCAGAGCACTTGAAGCTCAATATTCTGTCAATTCCCTCGTCGGTCCACACACATGGAATGAAGGAAGACTTCTTGGCGTACTTGCATACAACTGGTGACTCGTAAGGTTCCACGGGATTGTCGTACTACTGTCAAACTGACAGGACCGTCGTTCACACATCCAACCTAGTTGACGAGTTGGTCAACCAGGTTTCCTCACGGTGGAATGGCCCGGCCGCTAAGCTGTCTCCTAAACGAGTGAACTGCCACAGACGTCACATATGTCACTGCCCAGTCCACTTCTTGCAACGCACCTGTCCCTGAGCACTTGCTGCTCAATATTCCGTCAATTCCTTCTTCGTTCTACACATGGAATGAAGGAAGACCTCTCAGAGTGCGTGCAGACAACAGGAGACGCTTATATCCACCGGAGCTCGGGTAATCCGTCAACTTGACAGGATTCCTTGGCGTACGTCTTGCCTCGCTGACGTGCCGTGTGAGACTGTGGCGCCAGCACGGCGCTACGGCTGGACCCCCCTTCCTTCGTGACGTCATATTGCCAAGGGAGGTTTCATTGGCTCCCAGTGCCACGTCGCTGACAGTGACCAATCTGGTGTCACTGACGTCACACAGATTTGGCGGGAGAACAGAGGAGCCAGCGCCATATTGGCTTCCTAAAGGGCCTATACCACAGGCCAAAATACTCTTCTTTTACAAATTTCTCGGCACTGCGAGAACACTATACTCTCCCACATATGTCAAACTGAGACCCGCAACGTAGAGAACGCTCGGGTAAAGTGGACATGACTCTTACAGCAGGCGTGGGAGAAATAGAAGGGGGGGAACACCGTCACAGTACTAAACACTTTGAGCCCCATACACTTGCCCTCCTTACTCTATTGATTTGTCTCTTTATATCACTATTTCCATATGATTTCCTATTTTTTGCTTATGGTAATTTTATCTGTTACAGCTGTTGATTTGGAAACTATAAGAAGAGAGCGAGATTTCTTCAAGCAACAGATGGAATATTTCCGACAGCAATTAAATTTGCAACTAGCTCGAGGGCCTGTTCCTGCTGCTGGAACTATTGACATCGATCATCCTCAACGTTCTCCTCTAACTAGGGTATCATGTTGTTAATTGTTATGGCTTGAATGTAGACTCACTAGATGTTGTATGTAGATGAGAGAGAGGCAAGAAAAAGTAAGAGTATTTATTGCACTGATACAGTGGAACTTAAAAATATCTTTTGAAGACATTTGATGTATAGTATGTAGTTTCCTGACAGGTTCCAGCCCAGGAACTACTACTACTAACATACTTCTAGTTGCCATCAGTCACGGAGTTCTTATTGACATATCAGGGACCATGAGTCAGAACCTGGCCCCTCAGAGACGTGCAGGGAGCGGTGGCACTACGAACACCTTACATTTATAGTAATTCATGTCTGCCTCCACCAGGAAAGCACTCAGAAAGTCATCAAACCAAAACAATCCATGGCACGGTTAAAAATGAGACTACAGCCTAAAAACTGCCAAAAGAACTCCCCCAGTTTGAAACAAACTGCCAAAATTTCATGGAAACTAGGTCTGGTTCACTTTTTTTGAGTGATGTTTTCCCTTGGTGGCTGTTCTTATAAACAGTTTTGTAGCGTGAGCCAGACTTTCAAGATTGCTGGGAGCTGCTTGTACTCAGGGTTATCTTCCCTGTGCGCTTTTTGCACGGTCAGGATTATCTCCCCTGGGGACACTACCTTTAGAGGGTCTCCTCACTTGGGGTCACCCTCGCTTGTCCTAGTAAGATGGGGTCTGTGACTGCCTGTCTTTCCTTGGGTTGGGATTGTTTTGTGTGAATCATTTGTGGAGTTCTTTGGCATTTTCAAGACTACATTTTTATGAACCCTCCAGTTATCTGTAAAGCTTGGCTTATTTTCTGGATACTTTTTCATGCGGGATGGTGAATTGTCACCGACTCTCTGTGCCTTTGTAAGGGGGCTAGGTTCTGGCGCCAATCCCCAGTAAGTTGAGCAGAACTTCTGTGACTTTTCAGTATGGAGCAATCTCAACAACATAGCTTCAGGGAGGCACTAAGCTTCTGCATGAAAGAGACATTCATTACATTCAAAGCTGGGTTTTTCTTCCCTGTATCCAGTTGTTTGCTTAAGCTCTATAATAAGGTAGTCGCTTCCGGTCCTGGGCTGCCTCTTGGTGGCAATGGGAGTAGTCGGGGGACTAAGTTTTTCCAGTTACAGCATATTGTTTGGCAGTTTGCTGATATTCATACATTTCTTGAAGGAAAACATATGTTTTGTGATTCCTTTCAGCTTATCAAAGTTGATCTTCAATACTGACATTCTTCCCAAGCCTGTAGATGAGACAAAATATTGTTCTTGCTCCTGGTGAGCTGAAGAATACACATGGTCCTGGTGAATTAATAAAGACACGTGGTCCTTGTGTAATTACCAAGTGTAGTTACAGGTTGAGAGCTACGCTCATGGTGTCCCGTCTTCGTAGCACTCTGTCATAAAATGCTTTGAAACTTCTGACAATTTTGGCCTCCACCACCACCTCACTTGTTTCAACCATCTACGACTCTGTTTACGAAAGTGAATTTTTTTAGACAGTGAACATTGCCGGTGCAAGAACTGAACCCCTGTAATTACCTAAGTGTAGTTACAGGATGAGAGCTACGCTTGTGGTGTCCCGTCTCCCCAGCACTCTTTGTCATATAACACTTTGAAATTACTGATGATTTGGCCTCTACCAATTTCTCATCTAACTTGTTCCAACCGTCTACCACTCTGTTTGTGAAAGTGAATTTTCTTATATGTCTCCGGCAGCTTTGTTTCATGAGTTTAAATCTATAACCTCTTGTTCTTGAAGTTCCGGGTCTCAGGAATTCTTCTCTATCAATTTTATCGATTCCTGTTATTATTTTGTATGTAGTGATCATATCGCCTCTTTTTCTTCTTCTAGTTTTTGCATATTTAATGCCTCTAACCTCTCCTCGTAGCTCTGTCCTTCAGTTCTGGGAGCCAGTGGCATGTCATTGCACCTTTTCCAGTTTGTTGATGTACGTCTTAAGATATGGGTACCATACAACTGCTGCATATTCCAGCTTTGGTCTAACAAGTCGTGAACAATTTCTTTAGTATTTCTCCATCCATGTATTTAAAAGCAATTCTGAAGTTGGAAAGTGTAGCATAGGCTCCTTGCACAACGTTCTTAATGTGGCCCTCAGGTGACAGTTTCTATCTAGAACCACCCCTAGATCCCTTCTTTGTCAGAATTCTTTAAAGATTCTCACATAATTTATAGGTTGTGTGGGGTCTATGTTCTCCAATTCCACATTCCATAACATGGCATTTATTCACATTAAATTCGATTTGCCAAGTGTTGCTCCATATACTTACTTTGTCACAGGTCTTCTTGAAGGGCATGACAATCATCTAGGTTTCTTACCCCTATTATCTTAGCATCATCAGCAAACATGTTCATGTAATTCTGTATTCCAACTGGTAGATCGTTTATGTAGACAATGAACATTTACGGTGCAAGAACTGAACCCTGTAGTACTCCACTCATGACATTCCTCCAATCTGATACATTGCCTCTGATTACGTTCCTCATTTTTCTATCAGTCAGGAAATTCTTCATCCATGTTGGAGGGGTGAAGCTTACTTGTCACCCCTCCAATATGTTCCAGTTTCCAGAACAACCTCTTATGTGGAACTCTGTCAAAAGCCTTTTTTAGGTCCAGATAGATGCAGTCAACCCAACCATCTCTTTCCTGTAAAATCTGTCACTTGTTCATAGAAAATTAGTGAGTTCGTTACACGGGATCTTCCAGATCGAAAACCATACTGTCTGTCTGATATTATGTAGTTTTTCTCCAGGTGTTCTACCCATTTAGTTTTAATTATTTTTTCCAATATTTTGAGTATGACACTTGTCAATGATACAGGTCTATAATTATGGGGGTCGTCCCTGCTGCCACTTTTGTAGATTGGAACTATGTTAGCCTTTTTCCACACATCAGCTACAACTCCTTTAAACATGGATGCCTGAAAAATCAGTTGAAGTGGAATGCTGAGCTCAGGTGCACATTCTCTCAGAACCCATGGTGAAACTTCATCTGGACCAACTGCTTTGTTCTTACTTAGCTCCTTGAGCATTCTTTCCAATTTGTCTCAAGACACCTCTATGTGCCCTATGTTGTTCTCTGGAATTCTTATTGTGTCTGGTTCCCTGAAGATTTCATTTTGTACAAACACACTTTGGAACTTTTTGTTTAATGTTTCACACATTTCCTTTTCATTTTCCGTGAATCTATTTCCCATTTTCAACCTCTGAATATTATCCTTTACCTGCAATTTGTTGTTTATGAATTTATAGAATAGGCCTGGTTCTGTTTTACATTTGTCTGCAATCCCTTTTTCAAAATTTCTTTCTGCCTCTCTCCTCACTGCCGTGTAGTTGTTTCTCGCATCTTTGTATCGCTGGTATGTTTGGGGGTTTGGCCTCTTCCTATATTGATTTCATTTTTGTGTCTTTTGGTCACTGGCTCTCTTGCAATTTCTGTTGAACCAATCCTGTTTCCTAGTTCTGCTTCTCTGTTTTGGTATAAGTTTTTTGTCTGTTTATCATATATTTCACAAAACTTGACATACATCTCATTTACTTCCTTCCCTAGCAACAAGTCTGTCCAATTATACTCACTAAAAAGATTTCTAAGGTCACCATAATGTCCTCTCCTAAAGTCAGGTTTTTCTACTGCTTCAACCTCCTTATTTTCTTCCAGATTATAACGCATTGCATACTTTATTCCCAAAAAGACATGGTCACTTTTACCCAAGGGAGGATGGTACTGAATGTCAAATATCTCTTCCTCCTTCCTGGTAAATATCAAATCTAGCATGGAGGGAACGTCCCCTTCCCTCATCCTTGTAGCTTGTTTAACATGTTGATACAAAAATGTTTCCAGGATGAGGTCTACAAATCTCAACCCGTCCTCGCAAATTTAATAAGTCAATATTGACTTACTAGTTGCGTGCATAGGTGACATACTTAACATAATGGTTTCCCTTGAAAATCTTCATAGAAAACACCGACCTTACCTAACCTTTGTTAGTATGTTAAAATAAGCATCTTATAGCTTCGTAATTACAATTGTTACTTAACCTATTATAGGTATAGGTTAGGTAATAATTGTAATTACGATGCAATATAGGTTAGGTAATAATTGTAATTACGAAGCAATAAGATGCTTGTCTTAACATACTAACAAGGTTAGGTAAGGTCGGTGTTTTCTATGAAGATTTTCAAGGGAAACTATTAAGTTAAGTATGTCACCTATGCACATATCTAATAAGTCAATATTGACTTATTAAATTTGCGAGGATGGGTTGACAAATCTACAGGTCCAAAAATCCTCTGTTCTAGCTTCATATGCTTCCCAGTCTATGGATTTCAAGTTGAAGTCCCAGGCTATCAACAGTCGTGATCTGTCTTTATCCGTTCTCACTATAATCTCTCTCATTATTGTTATTAGACCCTCTTGTTTACTATCTAGCTCCTCCTTTGTCCATGTGTTACTTGGCAGTGGACTATATGCATTTATGATTGTTAGTTTATCATCCTCATGGCAGATCTCTAGTGCTATTACGTCAACTTCTCGTGGATTGGCAATCATTATTTCGTTCGCCTTTAGGTGTTCTTTCACCAGCACAGCAACGCCACCGCCTTAACTAATTTTTCTGTCCGTCTCCAAATTGAGTAGCCCCTTGGGAATATGACCTCATTTAAAATAACATCTTCAAGTTTTGTCTCTGTGAGTGCAACAATGTCTGGTGTCTGCAGCTGTATTACATCACTTAACTCCAGTATCTTTGATCTCACTCCATCAACATAGGTGTATTCTTTTTTCAGGAACATGTTCCCGTATCCTTATTCTTCACTACCCCTCTCTCTAGCAATGTTGGTTTGCCATTTTGTACCATTTTACTGGCCTGCCTACCCCTATCACTTTGTAGAAAAAAGAATTTATATCTTCTTCATTTCTGCTCTCACCCTGTGGTACTCCATTTATGACATTTCTCCAGTCCAATACATTGCCTCTTGATTACTGCCCTCATTTTTCTGTTGTTAGAAAACGTCTCTTGGATTGGCAATCATTATTTTATTTACCTTTAGGCATTCTTTCACCTGCATGGCATTTTCTCCACCTTTCCTAATTTTTATGTCCTGTCTCCTAATTGAGTAGCCCCTTGGGAATACGACCTCATTTAAAATAGCATCTTCGAGTTTCGTCTCTGTGAGTGCAACAATGTCTGATGTCTGCAGCTGTATTACATCATTTGGCTCCAGTATTTTTTATCTCACTCCATCTGTTAGTGTATACAATTTTCTGGAACATGTTCCCTCTCCCCCTTGTTCTTTACTCCCTCTTTCTTGAGTGATTTTGTTGGTTTGCCTTTTTGTACCACTTCACAGGCTTGACTACTCCTATAACCTTGTAGAAAAAAGAATTGATTTCTTCTTCGTTCCTGCTCTCATTTAAACATTTTGCCTCTACGTGGTTCGGTTTCAGTTTCTCTCTTTCTTTGAAAGATCTCGTCTTAATGGCCATAATTACTCCTCATCACTTTGTAATTTCATAACATTCCTGAGTACTTCTTCCATCTGTTTAGCTGCATTTAGTGGGATCCTGAAGGGTCAATCTTTCCCTTTTCTTGGGGTAGCCCCTTCGGCTTCCCGGCTATCTGGGCTGATATGAATGTATTAGACCATGGCATCAGTCAAAGCGAATGGCATTCTTAGGCCTATTGGGGACCACGCGCCAGAACCTGGTCCCCTCAAAAAGGCACGAGGAGCAATGGCCTATAGAAAACCCCATGTGGTTGGAAGCCTTCTATGTCCGCCATCGTCCGGGTTAGGCACCCAGAAAGGTAGGCGCCCCAAAACAAACCCTTTTCTGGTTAAAATATTGCTACTAAAAGCCAAACTGTTGAACAGAACTCCCCAAACTAAAAATGAACAAACGAGCATGACGTCACAGCCGTCACTGCGTCGGCTATCCACCCCCCAGTTCTGTGGCTGATGTGAGACCTGGGGGTCATGCGACTCTGGCTCCAGACATTTTCTAGTGCTGTGCCTTGTGGTGTGGTCCTGTCATGTGGTGGTGTGTGAGCCAGGAGTAATTTCACAAGTACTCGGGCTGCATGTGCCTAGGGTTACCTTCCCTAGGTGCCCTGTAAGTACTGCCCTTGTGGTTTTGGGTTCCCTTTCTCAAGTCGCTTGGGGTCTACCTCCGTGGGGTCTTTTGCTGCTTGATGATTGCCCGCCCTTGGGATCAGCTGGAGCGTTTCATGTACAACTGTTTGTTTCTGGGTAGGAGGTAGTTTTTGTCACTGGTAGGGGTGCAAGGTACTGTGCAGCTTGTTTTCACCATAATACAGTGGCTGGCTCTGTTCCACCTGTGTCATTGTGCTCTTGCTGGGTTTTTCTTTTTTCTTTTCTTGCCTGGTGGGGGGTCTGCCCCTTAGTGTTGGTACCTCTTATATATATTTGGTGGTCCTCCACTAGGTCCCCGTGGGTGTATACATCCCGGGGTTCAGCTATTACTAATTTGCTTTGTAGTTTGGGGTGCTGGTTAGCAGTACCTTGCCTGGGCTTCCTGTAGCAGTGTGTCTAAGGGCCCTGGGAACCACAGTTGGGGCTGAGTGGTTCGATGGATGCGTCCCCTGGGTCCTATCTCGCTTTGTGCGAGTTTGAGGGTTGCTCTGTTCCCTTTGTCTCAGGGTGACAATCACCAGTTGTGCCTCTGTCATGCTGCCTGTTGGGTTGTTAACACCTACGACCCGGAGTCCTGTGAGTGGTGTTCTTTGTACTCCAGTTCACCCAGTCCACCATTCATGATATTCGGGTGTAGGCGGCTTTAGCCTTGTATGCGTATTTTAGGCTACTGCAGCGCACTAGGTTGGTTGCTGACTCGGATGCCCTGAGACTGTTACAGGGACCCAGACTTGGGGGCGTTAGTCGCTTCGACTTTGGTTTCGTCGTCTGACTTTGGTGGGGATGCACCTTCTGGTGTGATGACAGAGGCATTTGAGTTTATCCTCCTGCTGGTGCTTCTGGGCCTGACCAGTGGGCTCCCTCTTTGTTCCAGCTTTCCCAGTAGCCTCTGCCTTTTCTTTTGAGGCGGAGAGTTTGAAGGACGGCTTGGCCCTGGGTCCTGGTGTGGAGGTTCCCGGGGCGGGAAGGGACTGACTTGGAGGGCTTAGGCCCTGTTTGACCCCGCTTGGGTTTTGCTACCCTCTGAATGGAGCTGCTTGTTGCAGGGGGTGGAGTTTTCTTATACCCCCCTCCCTGTACGCTTTTGATATGGCGTCAGCTTCTCCCCGGGTTCAGTTCTGGGTTCCTTTGGGTACTTTGGTCCTTCCTTATGGATGCCTCCTGCATTCCACCTCATGAGGTGCGGATGGTCATTGCAGCTTGTCTCCTGTGCAAACCAGATTACACCTCGATAATGGATCCTGCTTCTTTTGAGTTCAGTTCTTCCTTTCCTTACTGGGTGCATTACAAGGTTCTGGAATCGTCCTGGTTGGTAGACTGTCCTATCTTTTTGTTCAGGGCGTGGCATACATTCTGTTGGTCCCGCATGCTTGAGTGGCGAGAGGCCCTTATAGTTGTTCAGGTTTACTTGGTGGCGAGTTTGAACGCCTCAATGCGTGTTTGTTCGTCCCTTTCCTTCTTCAGGATGTCTGCCTGGTGCAGCTTCATGTGCAGGTTCCCTCCCCTTCGGCGACCCTGATAGCTGAGTACTTGAGCCCCTGGGGCCATTTGGCTACGGTCCTCCATTTCTTTTCTCTTCTCGAGCTGTCTTCAAACTGGCTTGAGGAGGATGTGGAGTCACTGGGTGGCGATCCTGGGTCTGGTGCGCTGATCTCGGTGGTGCGGGCATCGGCTGCTCTGTTGAAGCTGTTTGCCAGATCCTGCGGGAGGCGGTGTCTTTGTTCTTTGCTTCTCGTCTCACGTGCCATCAAGCACACGAGACGAGGTGCTTGCTCAATCCTTGGAATCTGCTTGGGTCCTGGCTCTTTGGTTGTGCAGTATTTGTAGGCAGCTGCTTCTGGTTGTCGTCGCATGTCAGATTTCTTGGTTCTCCGGGGGAGGGGGGGACCGTGCGGGCTCTTTCCGGAAAGGTCGTGCCAGGGCTCGGGGTTCCATCCATTGTAATTACCTAAGTGTAGTTACAGGATGAGAGCTACGCTCGTGGTGTCCCGTCTTCCCAGCACTCTTTGTCATATAACGCTTTGAAACTACTGACGGTCTTGGCCTCCACCACCTTCTCACCTAACTTGTTCCAACCGTCTACCACTCTATTTGCAAAAGTGAATTTTCTTATATTTCTTCGGCATCTGTGTTTAGCTAGTTTAAATCTATGACCTCTTGTTCTTGAAGTTTCAGGTCTCAGGAAATCTTCCTGTCGATTTTATCAATTCCTGTTACTATTTTGTACGTAGTGATCATATCACCTCTTTTTCTTTGGTCTTCTAGTTTTGGCATATTTAATGCCTCTAACCTCTCCTTGTAGCTCTTGCCCTTCAGTTCTGGGAGCCACTTAGTAGCATGTCTTTGCACCTTTTCCAGTTTGTTGATGTGATTCTTAAGATATGGGCACCACACAACAGCTGCATATTCTAGCTTTGGCCTAACAAAAGTCATGAACAATTTCTTTAGTATATCGCCATCCATGTATTTAAAAGCAATTCTGGAGTTAGAAAGCGTAGCATAGTCTCCTCGCACAATATTCTTTATGTGGTCCTCAGGTGATAGTTTTCTATCTAGAACCACCCCTAGATCTCTTTCTTTATCAGAATTCTTTAAAGATTTCTCACATAATGTATAGGTTGTGTGGGGTCTATGTTCTCCTATTCCACATTCCATAACATGGCATTTATTAACATTTAATTCCATTTGCCAAGTGGTGCTCCATATACTTATTTTGTCCAGGTCTTCTTGAAGGGCATGACAATCATCTAAATTTCTTATCCTTCCTATTATCTTAGCATCATCAGCAAACATGTTCATATAATTCCGTATACCAACTGGTAGATCATTTATGTAGACAATAAACATCACTGGTGCAAGAACTGAACCCTATGGTACTCCACTTGTGACATTTCTCCAGTCCGATACATTGCCACTCATCACAGCCCTCATTTTTCTCATCAGTCAGAAAATTTTTCATCCATGTTAGAAGCTTACCTGTCACCCCTCCAATATTTTCTTCCTTCCTCGTGATGACGGCGTGGTGTAGCTTCATGTGCAAGTTCCCTCCCTTTCGGCGTCCCTAGTGGCCGACAATTTGCGCGCCCGTGGGCATTTGGCCTTGGTCTTGCGACTCTTTTTCTTGCTGGAGCTGTCTTTGGACTGGCTCGAGGAGGATGTGAAGGAGCTAGGATCCGGGTCGGTGTCCTGTGTGTTTGCTTCAGCAGCTTGGGCGTCGGCTGCCTTATTGAAGTTGTTTGCGCCGATTCTGAAGGAGGTGGCTTGTCTGTTCTTTGCTTCTCGCCTCCCATGCCGACAGGCGGTGCTCGTCCACTCTTTGGAATCTGCTTGGGCCCTGGCTCTTAGATTTTTTCCCCTTTTTGTCTGTTGCTGTTTGCAAAGTCTGCAATGGTGCATTTTCTGCAGGTGGCTTCGTCTAGTTGCCGGCCCATGTCGGACTTGTTGGTTCTCCGAGGGAAGGAGGGAGGGGCCGTGGTGGTCCTGCCCGGAAGGGTTGTGCCAGGTCTCAGGGCACCTTCGGTCGTCGTAAGCCATTAGTGCCAGATTCGGGACTGGCATTTCCTGTGGAGTCGTCGGCATCTGGTTGGCTCACTGATCGCTCTTGACATCGGTTGGGCTTTTGTAGGGGTCATCGGCCCTTTCGCGGGTTGCTCCATTGATGGGGCGATGGGGGAGGCTCGTGCTGTTTGCTTTCATCTGGTCCCATGATTCGTGGGCATTTCGAGTCGTTTCCTCCGGCCTGCAGTGGCGTTGGGTCGTTCCTCCTCCTTCGGGGGGGATCGGGGCTGACAGGGCAGGCCTCTGTCCCTGCGCTCTGTTGGGTCATCCTGGAGTGGGTTCGCTTGGGCGTGGTTGAATCGACAGCTTCACTCAGGTGGGTTTCCCGCCTGTTTTCATTTCCGAAACGGGGCTGTGCGGATCTGCAATTCATACTGGACTTGTCCTGTCTGAACCCCCTGGGTCTTTTGTCCCTCCTTTTGGATGACCACTCTGTCTCAGGTCTGGCTGCTTTTGGAGCCAGGTGCCTTAATGGTGTCTCTGGACCTCCGGAACGCGCATTGGCACGTCCAGATTCATCCGGGGTTCAGGGACTGGTTCGGTTTTGTTGAACCAGTCCCTGAAAGTGGTAAGCCTGGGGCGACAGGCTCACTGCTTTTGTTGCCTTCCATTCAGCTTTAATTCTGGCACCTCGCATGTTCACACGCCTTACCCAGATTGTGGTGACCCATTTGTGTCTGTAAGGGGGTTCGGGTTCTGGCTTACCTCGACAACTGGCTGGTGTGGGCTCCCAGCCAATTCATGTGTCTGCTCGCAAGGGATTTGGTTCATTTCCAGTTCGCCGGATTCGGGTTCTTGGTGAACTGGAGGAAGTCCCATTTAGTTCCCTCTCAGGTTTGAACTTGGCTGGGTCTTGTGTGGGACTCTTGGACTGCTTCCTTGTCTCTCCCTCCTGTGTTGTTAATGCTCTGGTTCTGCCTAGGATTGTTTTTGGACGGCACCCGGGTCACACGTTGGTTGTTCGAGCGGCTGTGTGGGAGCCTGAACTTCGCCGTGCTAGTCTACCAATCGGGTCAGATCTGGCTTCGGTGGCTATTCTGGTATCTTCGGGAACATCCCTGCCGCTGCTCTCACGATCTCTGGGTTTGGATCTGACTTCAGTGGCTGTTCTGTTATCTTCGGGGACGTCCCTTCCGCCATTCTCACGATCTCTGGGTTCGGATCCCGGGAGCCTAGCAGTGGCTGCTGTGTCGCCAGCTTCCTCCGCGGGTTTTTCGTGGTTTTGTGCCATGGCGCCTCCCCGAGCCCATGCTCGATGTGTTCGCAGATGCCTCGTCTCTCGGCTGGGGTTTTGTGACCAGTGCTCCCCAAGATGGCCAGGATCAGTGGGGTTTGTCCTTCTGTCATTTTACAGTACGGCTCGGGAGTTTGCAGCGGTGTGGCATTCTCTTCAGAGGGTTTGTGTCACTCGCAGAGCAATGATCCAGCTCCATTTGATGACTGTTTCCCTGTGGTTCATTGCTTGAACCGCAGGGGTTCGATGCGGTCCTTGGCTCTTAGGGGCTGATTGCTTCGGGTAACTCGTCTGCTGAGTTCTCAGGGTTTGACTCTCCTGGCGGTTCACGTTCAGGGAGGGGTGTCAAACGTTTTGGTGGACGGCTTGACTCAGGTCATTCCCCGATCCACAGAATGGACAGTTAACGCTGACTCGTTCAGTTGGCTCTGCCGGACGTACGGATGCCTACCAGTGGACCTCTTTGCATTGGCGTGGTTGAGGCGTCTTCCAGTGTAAGTGTATGTGGTGCCCTTCCCAGACTGCGAGGCCCTCGGGGTCGATGCCCTTCTGTTGGACTGGTTGAGGTGGGGTTACCTGTACCTCTTCAGACCGGTTCGGTTGTTGCTTCGGGTCCTGGCTCACTTGAAGATTTACCAGGGAAGAGTAGCCCTGTTGACTCCTTGGTGGCCGACCCAGCCCCTGGTTTCAGGCGCTTCTTGCTCGATGTTCGAACCTGAGGGTCTTCCCGTGGCTCTGCCTCTTTCAGCAGATCTTCCGGTCCGGTAAATGGCTGGTTCGATCTCCTCCCTCCACTCTTCACGTCTGGTCTTTTTGACGTGGGTTTATCACCACTTGTATGGTGATCAGCCACCTGCGAGTTTCCTTTCGACAGCAATATGAAATTTACTGGCGGTCCTTTTAGCATATTTTGTCTCTTCGTGGGTTGCCCTCGATTTCTGATAGAGTTGTTTTGTTCTTTCTCTCTTGGTTGTTTCAGGACCGTCATCTTATGCCAATTACCGTCGCCTCATATTGTGTGGTGCTGGTGGAGCTGCTGCAGCTTGAATTCAGGGTGGATGTTACTTCTGCTTCGTTTTGCAAGCTTCTCGGGCGTTATTTCACCTCCGGCTAGCCCATGCGCCGCCTGAGCCATCCTGGTCATTGGATCGGGTGATATCTTTTCTCTCTTCTCCTCAGTTTTTGGTGGCCCCCTTGGTCCAGGTCTGTTCTTCTAAGACTCTCTTCTTGTTGGCATTGGACTCTGGGGGTTGGATTGAGGAGATTCATGCTCTCCTCTGGTGCAGGAGTTTCTGCTCTTTCGGTTCTGGTGGTCGTTTCGTTCATTTGCAACAGTCTCCTTCTTTTCTGGCGAAGAATGAGTTTCCCCTGCTTTTTGAAGTGGTCCTTGGGTTGTTGATGCATGTTGGTTTGGCTGGGGTGCATCATGTTTTGTGTCCGGTTGCGGCTCTTCGCCATTATTTGCGTGCCACGGCCTCCGTGGCAGGGGACGCACTTTGGGTAGACCCAGTTTTCCTTCTTCCCTGTTCCAGGGCGCAGGTCTCCCAGGTCGTCCGCAGGATTATTCAGTCCAGTCAGCCTGCGGTCTATCCCTGTGTCCATGACGTTCGTGGCTTTGGCTGCTGTATTTGGTAATATGTCCTGTGATAACATTCGGGCATGGGGCTTTTGGAGGTCAAACAGGGTCCTGGCTGCACGGTATCTTGTTAATGTTCCAGGTCCTTCTCAGGCGTGTGTAGTCTTGGGTCGCAGGTTGCAGCCAGTTGTCTCGACTTCGAGTTGAGCAAGTGATGGCTGCCTCCTGGGTAAGTCCCATTTCTTCTTTATCTTTGCTTAGGTAGCTCCTGGGAGCCAAAGGGGCTCTCCACAGAAAACCAGTGTTGAATGTAATGAAACACCATTTTCTGGGTGAGACCCGGAGGCTCTCTAGCATACCTCCCTCCCTCCGGTCGTCGTTTTTTTTTTTTGGTATTCATCCTCTGAACTGGACAGAGTAGCTGGCATAGATGTCTGGGACCCCACATTCCCCCATGGGGGGGGGGGGGGAGACGGATGCACAGCGGTTGTGATGTCATGCTTGTTTCCTTTTTTTTAATGGGAGTTGTGCTTGCTAGCTTGGCTTTTGGTTTGCAATTTTTGACCAGCAGTAGTTTGTTTTCGAATTCCTAATTTTCTTGGTGCCTAATCTGGTAGACAGCAGACAAAGACTACTTCCAGTTACACTTGGGGGGGGGTGTCTTTAGGCCATTGCTCCTCGTGCCTCTCTTGCGGGGGGGGGGGGGGGACCAGGTTCTGGCTCTGGTCCCGGTAGGCCTAGAACTCCATCGATTTACTGTTGCCACGGTCTAATATATGCACATCAGCCTGGTATAGCTCCGGGGATCCTTCGGGTCTCACCCAGAAAATGGCATTTTATTACATTCAACGCTAGTTTTTTCTTGCTGGTGGCCAGCTTGATTTTGTTATCTGCACTGTTTAAAATTTTAGACTATGGCAACTTTTTCACTTCCTCTTACCTATTAATTTATATCGCCCATTTTTCAAATTCTCTACACATTTAAGTCTCTTGGGACACTACTCAGTCATCAACCTATTCTACAGTACTTAGGCTTTTGAAATATTCAGGAGCTCCTCTGATGCAGGTGAACATAGTGGTCTAGCAATTCATCTAGCCATGTAGGTAGACATATGGTCATCATGTGTAGATGTAGACACATGGTTCTGGTGTGTGTGTGTAGATGTGTGTATTCCTGGTGTGTGGTGTAGATGTGTGTATTCCTGGTGTGTGTGAGATGTGGTATTCCGGTGTGTACTCACCTAGTACTCACCTAGTTGTGCTTGCGGGGGTTGAGCTCTGGCTCTTTGGTCCCGCCTCTCAACCGTCAATCAACAGGTGTACAGTTTCCTGAGCCTAATGGGCTCTATCATATCTACACTTGAAACTGTGTATGGAGTCAGCCTCCACCACATCGCTTCCTAATGCATTCCATTTGTCAACCACTCTGACACTAAAAAAGTTCTTTCTAATATCTCTGTGGCTCATTTGGGCACTCAGCTTCCACCTGTGTCCCCTAGTGCGTGTGCCCCTTGTGTTAAACAGCCTGTCTTTATCAACCCTGTCGATTCCCCTGAGAATCTTGAATGTGGTGATCATGTCCCCCCTAACTCTTCTGTCTTCCAACGAAGTGAGGTTTAATTCCTGCAGTCGCTCCTCGTAGCTCATACCTCTCAGCTCGGGTACTAGTCTGGTGGCAAACCTTTGAACCTTTTCCAGTTTAGTCTTATGCTTGACTAGATAGGGACTCCATGCTGGAGCCGCATACTCCAGGATTGGTCTGACATATGTGGTATATAATGTTCTGAAAGATTCCTTACACAAGTTTCTAAAGGCCGTTCTTATGTTAGCCAACCTGGCATATGCTGCTGATGTTATCCTCTTGATATGAGCTTCAGGGGACAGGTCTGGCGTGATATCAACCCCCAGGTCTTTCTCTCTCTCTGACTCTTGAAGTATTTCATCTCCCAAATGATACCTTGTATCTGGTCTCCTGCTTCCTACCCCTATCTTCATTACATTACATTTGCTTGGGTTAAACTCTAACAGCCATTTGTTCGACCATTCCTGCAGCTTGTCCAGGTCTTCTTGAAGTCTCAAGCTGTCCTCCTCTGTCTTAATCCTTCTCATAATTTTGGCGTCGTCAGCAAACATTGAGAGGAATGAGTCTATACCCTCTGGGAGATCATTTACGTATATCAGAAACAGGATAGGTCCAAGTACAGAGCCCTGGGGACTCCACTGGTGACTTCACGCCAGTCTGAGGTCTCACCCCTCACTGTAACTCTCTGCTTCCTATTGCTTAGGTACTCCCTTATCCACTGGAGCGCCCTACCTGTTACTCCTGCCTGTTTCTCCAGCTTATGCATCAACCTTTTATGGGGTACTGTGTCAAAGGCTTTCCGACAGTCCAAAAAAATGCAGTCCGCCCACCCTTCTCTTTCTTGCTTAATTCTTGTCACCTGATCGTAGAATTCTATCAAGCCTGTAAGGCAAGATTTACCCTCCCTGAACCCATGTTGATGGGTTGTCACGAAGTCTCTTCTCTCCAGATTTGTTACTAGGTTTTTTCTCACAATCTTCTCCATCACTTGCATGGTATACAAGGTAAGAGGACACTGGCTGTAGTTCGGGCCTCTGTCTGTACCTTTGTGTAATTACCTAAGTGTAATACCTAAGTGTAGTTAAAGGATGAGAGCTACGCTCGTGGTGTCACGTCTTCCCAGCACTCTTGTCATAAACGCTTTGAAACTACTGACGGTCTGGGGCTCCACCACCTTCTCCCCCAACTGTTCCAACCGTCTACCACTCTGTTTGCGAAAGGAATTTTCTTATATTTCTTCGGCATCTGTGTTTAGCCAGTTTATATCTATGACCTCTTGTTCTTGAAGTTCCAGGTCTCAGGAAATCTTTCCTGCGATTTTATCAATCCTGTTACTATTTTGTATGTAGTGATCATATCACCTCTTTTTCTTCTGTCTCTAGTTTTGGCATATTTAATGCTTCTAAACTTTCCTCGTAGCTCTTACCCTTCAGTTTGGGAGCCACTTAGTGGCATGTCTTTGCACCTTTTCCAGTTTGTTGAGTGCTTCTTAAGATAGGGCACAAACAACAGCTGCATATTCTAGCTTTGGCCTAACAAAGTCATGAACAATTTTCTTTAGTATATCCACCATCCATGTATTTAAAAGCAATTCTGAAGTTAGAAAGCATAGCATAGGCTCCTTGCACAATATTCTTTATGTGGTCTTCAGGTGATAGTTTTCTATCTAGAACCACCCCTAGATCTCTTTCTTTATCAGAGTCTTTAAAGATTCTCATACATATATATAGGTTGTGTGGGGTCTATGTTCTCCTATTCCACATTCCATAACATGACATTTATTAACATTAAATTCCATTTGCCAAGTGGTGCTCCATATACTTATTTTATCCAGGTCTTCTTGAAGGGCATGACAATCATCTAAATTTCTTATCCTTCCTATTAGCTTAGCATCATCAGCAAACATGTTCATATAATCTGTTATACCAAGGTAGATCATTTATGTAGACAATAACATCACTGGTGCAAGAACTGAACCCTGTGGTACTCCACTTGTGACATTTCTCCAGTCCGATACATTGCCTCTGATCACAGCCCTCATTTTCTATCAGTCAGAAAGTTTCATCCATGTTAGAAGCGTACCTGTCACTCCCCAATATTTTCCAGTTTCCAGAACAACCTCTTATGTGGAACTCTGTCGAAAGCCTTTTTAGGTCCAGATAGATGCAGTCAGCCCAACCATCTCTTTCCTGTATATCTCTGTGCTCGATCATAAAAACTGAGTAAATCGATACACAGGATCTACCAGATCGAAAACCATACTGTCTGTCTGATATTATATCATTTCTCTCCAGGTGTGCTACCCATTTAGTTTTAATTATTTTTCCAAATATTTTGACTATTACACTTGTCAATGATCGGTCTATAATTAAGGGGGTCTTCCTGCTTCCATCTTGTAATTGGAACTATGTTAGCCTTTTTCCACCACATCAGCTACAACTCCTGTAAACAGGGATGCCTGAAAGATCAGTGAAGAGGGATGCTGAGCTCAGGTGCACATTCTATCAGAACCCATGGTGGAAACTCATCTGGAACAAACCTGTGTTTATTTAGTCTTGAGCATTTTTTCCACTTCGTCTCTAGACACCTCTATCGTGCTCTATGTTGTTCTCTGGAATTCTTATTGTAT
>WNGS01167482.1:7724-26915 GCA_020271785.1 Procambarus virginalis | reverse complement strand
TCTCTCTCTCTCTCTCTCAGTCTCTCTCTTCACCCACCTGCCTGCATGCCCACCTGCCAACCCAGCCACTTGTTCACCCACCTGCCTGCATGCCCACCTGTCAACCTGCCCACCTGTTCATCCACCTGCCTGATAGCCCACCCGTTCATCCACCTGCCTGATAGCCCACCAAGCCCATCTGCCTGCCATCCACCCATCCAGAACACACCTGCCTGAACCCATCTATCCCTGCCTGCCCACCCACCCACCTGCCTGCCCACCCACTTTCCCTGCCCACCTACTAGCTAGGCAGCTAACCACCCACCCAGCCCCACACACTAATTAGTGTGTATCAATTCAAATCATGAGTGTGGTATAAAAATTGTTGGAAATGGTCCCTTTTGGACTCAGCGGTGAAAAAGTATTCTTATCCGGAAAACGTGATTATCCGGCTGGGGTCCTTCTTATATAGTCCGGATAATCAAGTGGAGACGGTAGAATATCCATAATGTTCAAATTAACTGTGTTACAATATCACAAATGTGTCCACAAACATTGTTAAAATTTTCAATATTGCAAGTTAAGTTATTTACATTTACAACTTATTTACACACTACACCATCACAGACTGTATACAGTACTATAAACACACTTAGTACTCTAGGAGTGTAGGATAGTCAGTGAAGCAGTCAACGGTGCACAAGGCAACTTTGCACTCAGCACACCAAGTGCAGATGAATTTTCGCTTCCTCTCCTTACGTTGCTTGTGCTTGCAAACAACACAGGCATGTTTAACCTTGTCACATGTTCCTGTACCTGGCATATAACAAAGCTTGAGTACTGCAAGGTAAACTTTACACTTGAGTCTGTTAGAAACTGCGTGAGGCATTGTTGCTGGCACCCCACACATCACAACACTACCTTCCACCCCAAGTTTCACCAACAGTTGTGCTACTAGAGCAGCACTGATTGTACAGATTGGTGGACTCTTGCCAGATTTCATGAGAGATGTGTTGAAACGGCTCAACACTGTAACGTCAACACGGTGAAAAAGCATTTCTTGGTCCACTTCACAGATTTTCTCACGTACTCAACAGCAACAACCATCATGTTGCATTTATCTATTAATGCATATTTACATTGTTGTCTATGACACAATCCAGTTTATTCAATTTCACCCTTGTTGCAAATTTCACTTTGCCACTGTCCAACTTTGCACCGCTGTGAATAGTTGACAACATATTCACCTCACGTCTGTCCTTCCAGCACACAAATAACATTTTATTACACTTTCTGAGTTGGCATTCACCCACTGCAATACCAATGTCAAACACTAGCATTTCCCTCTTGCGTGTCTTGACAGTGCCACATACACCGGTGTATTTTGTATCTCTTTTGGCCGGGTGTCTCGTCTTTGTCATAGTATCTGCTGTACTTCCTCCTCCCATTGATTCCTTCTCTGTGGGTAGTTAGCTTCAGGGAGCAACAAGGGGCTTCTCTTAGAAAGTCAGAGTTGAATGTAATGAAACGCCACTCTCTGGGTGAGCTCCCTGACACCCTCCCTCTTTCCAGGGTGTCGGGGAGTTTCCATTTTCATAGAACTGAGGGTGGAGCAGCTGGCTGACCTCGGGCTGCCTCCCTCCTCCCCCCCCCAAATGAGTGGGGAAAGTGTGGTGAATGAGCTGGCGCAAATTTCATGAATCTTCAATCATTTGTTTACATATTTGTAAACAAGGTTCTCTTGTTTACAAATTCTATTTGTTTGGTGGTTCTCGAGGCAGTGGTCTCCTTTGGCCAGCAGTGCTTTATTTTGTTTTGTTCTGCTCATGGTTCCCGGTAAGTCATAAAACTTTGCGACTGATGGCACCTATTAGTATAGTGCTATATCAGAGATAGTAGCTTTAAGGAGCCACCAGAGCTCACCCAGAAATTGGCATTTCATTACATTCAACACTGTTTTGTTTTTTACTTATTTTGCAGACCAAACTTACGAGCTGCAAAGCTGATTTAGCAGAACAACATCGCTTGTATCACCTAATGCGAGATGAACGTGATCGGTTGTATAAAGAACTGGTCCATGTTCGTCATGATTATTCTAAATTATCTCACGACCATACACGACTTGTAACAGAACGGGTACCAATGATGGATGAAAACAAGCGAATGGAAGATCTTTTACGGAAAGGACAGGAGGAAAAGAAGTCTTTGGTGGATAAAATCAATCGCTTAACAGTTTCACGTGAGTTATACAAGTTATCAGAAGGACAATTTATTTTGCTTACATCATGAGCACATACAAGTATTTATAATGCATGTTACACCACACACATTTTAATTGATTTAATGCTACAACCGGTATGTTGCAGTTATTATCCAAAGAGCACAAATACAAACATTTCACTCCATGGCATACTTCTATGTATATATAAGAATAGGAATAATAATGATAATACTATTTTATCTATTTAAAAATCCACTGTAAATGTAATGAAACACCTCTTTCTGGCAGGCCCACAGTACCTCCCTGATGCTACAACTTCGAAACCATGGCAATAACTATGTTAACGGTCATTATCACAGTAAAATCACCGCCTAGTAACACTTTCTCACCATTACATGGCAGCCCAGATGACTGGGTCGTGGCCACCCAGCCAGCTCATTTTGCCTGTGCATGTCCAGGAATACTTGGCTCTACTGGTCCCTCTGTCTTTTTTTTACTTCAGATAAGTGGTGTCAGCTATATATGGAACACTGTATAGAAAGAAGGGGGTGGCAGAATAAATGATTCAAAGGCTGCCTAAAGGTGACCCTCAAAGACCTAGACATCCCTATACTTGGCAGGGATTAGATGGACTGCAGAGGCTCAGAGGAAATGCACCACTCACAAAGCTAGAGCAACCTCTGTAATAGTACCCACCTACACATGTTTCGTGTGTGGGCAGCCTTCCAGATCCAGATTGGTCTCATCCTCCATCCTTTGACACTAACTTTCAACCTGATATACAGTACTGAAGTTATGATCATCTCTGAAGGATGAACTCCATCATATGGAACAATAGTTCAGATTGCTTGTATTGCTATTGCTTGTATTGTTCCTTATATCGCTTCATTTGTGTGTCCTAAATTGACTGTTTTCTCCAGGTGTTAAAGCCAGGATACCTTTCCTGGCAGCTGGCTTGTGCACCCCACAGTTATCTTGTTTGGGGTTTCATCCTCTTTGGGCTATCTCCTTTTGGTATTTCGTTATGTGTTGTGCAAAATTTTCGTTTCTTTGCAGGGTCTGATGTTGATGGGGGGGGGGGTTATTCCTAGCTGTGTGTGTGTGATTAGCATCTTGCTCATTCTTAGAACACTGTTACTGATACTTGGCAGAAGGCAAGTTTGGTTTGCATGTTTGACTGTCTCTTGCAGCTGAGGGGCTGCAAGGGGTTAGTGTTTGTATCACTGAGAAACTCCTTGTGCCTGGTCATCTTACTGGTATATTCACAGTTAGGTGCCAGTTTCTCACCTCTGGTCCCATTCTCAATGGTGGACATGGCAACACCTGCCTCTGGTTTTCTTGAGTGCAAGTCTGTGATCGTAGTCTCTAGCAGGCACTCGTCTGTCTCTGCCTATTGAATTTGGGAACCATTTTACCCTCATTATCGATTGTTGAACATAGGCGTTGGTTCAGCTGCCTTTGTGGTTGGAGGCTTATCAGGTAGTGGTTTCCTTTCTGCATTGTGCTTTCCTTTTTATCTTTGGCACCCCCTTTTGAAGCTGAGCAGTGTGGTGGTTGGACTTCTGTAATTTTAAGAGGAGAAAATTAAGTGATTGGTCATTGTAATTACTTATGCTAAATTCACTCCTTCCTTTGCTAGGGCCTCTGCTTCTACCTTTGAAAGGCTGATTTGTCCAGTTTTGGTTTGGTTGGCTTTTACCTTGTCCTCTGGTTCAGGCCTTGCATCACTTTTGGGCTGGTGGTCCCCATTAGCCATGGGACCCTTTGGCCTTCAGTGGTGTTTGCTTGTTCAGATGGGGGACTTGTCTTGCTGAATTGGGGATGCCCATGCCAGGGTTGTTGGCGGTCTCTCTGGGTGCTGGCCTCTTTGTTCCTTTTTCTTTGGCAGCACCATGCTTGTGTTCATTTGGGGCACTTGGAGCATTGCTAAGGGCTATATGATTGGCTGTTTTTTTTCTGTCTCCCCTCTTTCCACAGGTCACCCCTGACCATGTTTCTGTGATATGTTTTTGTTTCTTATATAACTGTTTCCTCTGTGAGCTTTATTGTGAGACAATATCAAAGAGCTGTTGAGGAGGACCTCCCAGAAATCCAGCATTGAATATAATGAAATGCCTCTTTCCAGGGAGCTACTTGGTAACTCCCTATATACCCTGTGACATGACTCAGTAGTGGTACTGTACTGGGCCGATGGAATGTGGCGCGCACTTCGCATTAAATACAAATAAATGCCACATTGGTGTGAATATTGTACAGGAGTGAAGGAATACTCTAGCAAAAAATTATGACAATTTATTCTAATATCAAAATGAACAAATAACATGTTTTTCATAATATCAAAATGAACAAATAACATATGAAAAATATACAACACCTCTGATTTGACATACTTGGCTAGCACACAAGAGAAATAATAATCACACAAATACATATACAAACTTATGTTAACACAAAACAAAGGGTGACACTGAAAGTATCTACATAAACCACCACAACCTGTACATGATGAGGCGGGAGGCAAGCATCGTGCAGAGGCAGTAATGTTGATACCCTGAGCCCCTGAGATAGACTGCTGAGGTGACCGAGGTCATGGGGTATATATACCCCCTGATGGTGATGTCACAATCTTTGTCACTGAGGCTTGGAACGAGGTGCCGGCGGTGTAACGTGCAGTTACCTATCTTGAGTTATCTTGAGATGATTTCAGGGCTTTAGTGTTCCCGCGGCCCGGTCCTCGACCAGGCCTCCACCCCCAGGAAGCAGCCCGTGACAGCTGACTAACACCCAGGTACCTTTTTTACTGCTAGGTAACAGGGGCATAGGGTGAAAGAAATTCTGCCCATTGTTTCTCGCCGGCACCCGGGATCGAACCCGGGATCACAGGATCACAAGTCCAGTGTGCTGTCTGCTCGGCCGACCGGCTCCCTAGACATAATAAGGAACCGGCAGGTCTTGCAGCTGCACACCTGCCTGGGCCTCTTGGGCTGGGTAGAAGGTGTACTGGTGGTGGTGTCCAGACATTTGTCTGGGTTGAACTCCTTACCGGTCGTAATACGCAGTATGCAGAGTGATGAATAACGAAGGTAAGAGGGAAGAGGCAGTTTCCTCTACTTTGCTGGAGAATTATGTGACAGCACCCATTGTCCTCCTACCTTATGGAGTTCAAGAGGGATTTGGTTTGTATGGCCACTTTAATGAGTTAACTGGCTGTCTGGGGCTCTGAATCATTTGAGCTACCATCTAGTCGTGCCATAAGTGTTACTGGGCAGTGATTTTACCATAATAATGAGTGTTTACATTGTTATTGTCACGTTACAAATGTTTCCAAGCAGTTTATTATTTTGGAGCACTATTTCTGTTTTTTTTTTTTTTTTTTTTTTTTACTTTGGTTCTGTGCTGTTTTTTGGGGGAGTACCTTCGCCTTCCCGGAGCTAACCAGGCTGATATGAATGTATTAGACCCTGGCATCAGTCAAGCGAATGGAGTAAATAGGCCTACTGGGGACCACGAGCCAGAACCTGGCCTCCTCAGAGATGCACGAGGAGCAATAGCCTATAGAAACTCCTGTGTGGTTGGAAGCATTCTGTGTCTGCCATCGACAAGGTCAGGCACCCAGAAAGGTAAGTGCCCCAAAACAAACACCTATTCTGGTTAGGAAATTACTACTGAAAGTCAAACTAGTGGACCAAACTCCCCAAATGAAAATAAGCAAACGAGCATGATGTCACCATGTCACCATGCCGCTGTCTGCGCAGCTCCCCCCAATCCCTGGGAGCGGGAAGGGGGGAACCCCAGACCCCAGCGCTGGCTATCAACCGTTCAGTTCTTTGGCTGATGTGAGACTGGCAAGGTCGTGCGACTCTGGCTCCAGATTTCCAGTCCTGTGCCTTGTGGTGCAATTACCTAAGTGTAATTACCTAAGTGTAGTTACAGGATGAGAGCTACGCTCGTGGTGTCCCGTCTTCCCAGCACTCTTTGTCATATAATGCTTTGAAACTACTGACGGTCTTGGCCTCCACCACCTTCTCCCCTAACTTGTTCCAACCGTCTACCACTCTGTTTGCGAAAGTGAATTTTCTTATATTTCTTCGGCATCTGTGTTTAGCTAGTTTATATCTATGACCTCTTGTTCTTAAAGTTCCAGGTCTCAGGAAATCTTCCCTATCGATTTTATCAATTCCTGTTACTATTTTGTATGTAGTGATCATATCACCTCTTTTTCTTCTGTCTTCTAGTTTTGGCATATTTAATGCCTCTAACCTCTCCTCGTAGCTCTTGCCCTTCAGTTCTGGGAGCCACTTAGTAGCATGTCTTTGCACCTTTTCCAGTTTGTTGATGTGCTTCTTAAGATATGGGCACCACACAACCGCTGCATATTCTAGCTTTGGCTTAACAAAAGTCGTGAACAATTTCTTTAGTATATCGCCATCCATGTATTTAAAAGCAATTCTGAAGTTAGAAAGCGTGGCATAGGCTCCTCGCACAATATTCTTTATGTGGTCCTCAGGTGATAGTTTTCTATCTAGAACCACCCCTAGATCTCTTTCTTTATCAGAATTCTTTAAAGATTTCTCACATAATATATAGGTTGTTGGGGTCTATGTTCTCCTATTCCACATTCCATAACATGGCATTTATTAACATTAAATTCCATTTGCCAAGTGGCACTCCATGTACTTATTTTGTCCAGGTGTTCTTGAAGGGCATGACAATCATCTAGTTTCTTATCCTTCCTATTATCTTAGCATCATCAGCAAACATGTTCATATAATTCTGTATACCAACTGGTAGATCATTTATGTAGACAATAAACATCACTGGTGCAAGAACTGAACCCTGTGGTACTCCACTTGTGACATTTCTCCAGTCCGATACATTGCCTCTGATCACTGCCCTCATTTTTCTATCAGTCAGAAAATTTTTCATCCATGTTAGAAGCTTACCTGTCACCCCTCCAATATTTTCCAGTTTCCAGAACAACCTCTTATGTGGAACTCTGTCAAAAGCCTTTTTTAGGTCCAGATAGATGCAGTCAACCCAACCATCTCTTTCCTGTAATATCTCTGTTGCTCGATCATAGAAACTGAGTAAATTCGATACACAGGATCTTCCATATCGAAAACCATACTGTCTGTCTGATATTATATCATTTCTCTCCAGGTGTTCTACCCATTTAGTTTTAATTATTTTTTCCAATATTTTGACTATTACACTTGTCAATGATACCGGTCTATAATTAAGGGGGTCTTCCCTGCTTCCACTTTTGTAGATTGGAACTATGTTAGCCTTTTTCCACACATCAGCTACAACTCCTGTAAACAGGGATGCCTGAAAAATCAGTTGAAGAGGAATGCTGAGCTCAGGTGCACATTCTCTCAGAACCCATGGTGAAACTCCATCTGGACCAACTGCTTTGTTCTTATTTAGCTCCTTGAGCATTTTTTCCACTTCGTCTCTAGACACCTCTATGTGCTCTATGTTGTTCTCTGGAATTCTTATTGTATCTGGTTCTCTGAAGATTTCATTTTGTACAAACACACTTTGGAACTTTTCGTTTAATGTTTCACACATTTCCTTTTTATTTTCCGTGAATCTATTTCCCATTTTCAACCTCTGGATATTATCCTTTACCAGCAATTTGTTGTTTATGAATTTATAGAATAGACCTGGTTCTGTTTTACATTTGTCTGCAATCCCTTTTTCAAAATTTCTTTCTGCCTCTCTCCTCACTGTCGTGTAGTTGTTTCTCGCATCTTTGTATCGCTGGTATGTTTGGGGGTTTGGCCTCTTCCTGTATTGATTCCATTTTTGTGTCTTTTGGTCTCTGGCCCTCTCGCACTTTCTGTTGAACCAATCCTGTTTCCTGGTTCTGCTTCTCTGTTTTGGTATAAATTTTTTTGTGCCTATATCATATATTTCACAAAACTTGACATACATCTCATTCACTTCCTTGCCTATCAACAAGTCTGTCCAATTATACTCACTAAATTTTTTTCGAAGGTTGCCATAATGTCCTCTCCTAAAATCAGGTTTTTCAATTGCATCGACCATCATATTTTCTTCCAGATTATATTGCATTGCATACTTTATTCCCATGTCTTTTTGGGAATAAAGTATGCAATGCGATATAATCTGGAAGAAAATATGACGGTCGATGCAATTGAAAAACCTGATTTTAGGAGAGGACATTATGGCAACCTTTGAAAATTTTTTAGTGAGTATAATTGGACAGACTTGTTGCTAAGCAAGGAAGTGTGGTTGGAAGCATTCTATGTCTGCCATCGACCGGGTCAGGCACCCAGAATGGTAAGCGTCCCAAAACAAACCCCTATTCTGGTGAAAATTGCTACAAGGAGCCAAACAAGTGGTTCTGGACTGGTGGGGCAGGCCTCTTCTGTTCTCTGTCGGGTCATCTCAAAGTGGGTGTGCTTGGGCGTGGTCGAAATGACAACGTCCCTCCAGTGGGTTTCCCATCTGTTTCCTGTCCCGAAACAGGACTAAGGTTCATTCTGGCTTGTCCCGTCTAAACCCCTGTGTCTATTGCCCCTTCTTTCGGTTGACTACTCTGTCCCAGGTCCGACTTCTCTTGGAGCCAGGTGCTTGAATGGTGTCCCTGGACCTTCAGGATGCATATTGGCACGTCCCGATTCATCCGGGGTTAAGCGACTGGCTCGGTTTTGTTGTGGGACATCGGGGTTACTGCTTTTGTTGCCTTCCTTTCAGCTTGAATCTGGCACCTCGCGTTTTCACACGCCTTATCCGGCTCGTGGTGACCCGTCTGCGTCTCTTAGGGGGTTCGGGTTCTGGCCTATCTCTACGACTGGCTGGTTTAGGTTCCCAGCCAGTCCACGTGTCTGCTCGCCAGGGATTTGGTTCTTCCCCAGCTCGCCGGGTTCAGGTTCCTGGTGAAGTGGAGGAAGTCCCATCTGGTTCCTTCTCAGGTTCGGTCTTGGCTGGGTCTTGTGTGGGACTGTCGGACCACACAAGACCTGGTCTCTCCCTCGGGAATCTCTGCTTCAGCTGTAGTCCTGCCTTCGCCTTTTTCTGGGGGGCTCGAGTGTTTGCGCGGGAGCCTGAACTATGCCGTGATGGTGTACCCGCTGGGTCGGGTTTCACTTTGTCGGCTGTTCTGGTTCCCTTGGAGACGTCCCTTCCGTCTCTCTCACAATCACTGGGTTCGGTTTCTGGGTGCCTTGTGTCGTCTGCTGGCTTCCTCTTCGGGTTTTTCCAGGGTTCAGTGCCTTGGAGACTACCCAAGCCCTTGCTCAATGTTTTCACGAACGTATCGTCTCCTGGCTGGAGCTTTGTGACCAGTGCTCACCAGGCTGGCCAGGAGCGGTGGAATCCATCCTTTCGTCGGGCCCACATCACGGTGCTGAAGTTTGCGGCGGTGTGGATGTCGCTTTGGAGGGTTCGGGTCGCTTGTGGATCAATGATCAGCCTCCATTCGGAATGTTCCCCCAGTGGTTCATTACCTGAACTGAGGGGGTTTGATATGGTCCTTGGCTCTTTGGGGCTGGTTGCATCGGGTGACTCTTCTGCTGAGTTCTCTGGGTTTGGCTTTCCTGGCCGTTCACGTTCGGGGGGTGTGCAACGTCCTGGCGGACGGCCTGTCACGCTTCATTTTCCTGTCCACGGAATGAACGGTCAATGCCGACTCGTTCGGTTGGCTCTGCCGGATGTATGGGCTCCTGGAGGTGGACCTCTTCATGTCGTCGTGGTCGATGCGTCCCCTGTTACACATGACTCCCTTTCCCAACTTCAAGGCTGTCGGGGTCAGTGCCGTTTGCTGCAGGACTATTCAAGGTGGGGTTACCTGTGCCTCATCTCCCTGGTTCAGCTGTTGCTCCAGGTCCTAACTCACTTGGAGATTTACAAGGGGAGAGTAGTCCTCTTGGCTCCTTGGTGGCCGGCCCAGCCTTTATTTCAGGCACTGCTTGCTCGGTGTATGAACCCTGGGGTCTTCCCGCGGCTCTGCCTCTTTCAGCAGATCGGACCAGTCTGTTTCGAGGCTGATTCGATCTTCTCCGTGAGTCTTTGTGTTTGCTCTTTCTGGCTCTAGTCTATTACCATTTGTAAGCTGAGCAGGTGGCTATGTTGATGGTGTCACCTGCGTGCTTCGTCTTGGTGGCAGCTTGAAGTTTCCTTGTAGTCCTTTCGGTGTGTTTTGTCCGTTCGTCGGTTTACTTTGGTCTCTGTTTGGGCTGTTTTGTCCTTCCTTTCGTAGTTGTTCCAGGACTGTCATTTTATGCTGAATACTGTCGCCTTGTATCGTGCGGCATTGGCAGAGCTGCTGCAGCTTGTGTCCAGCATTGATGTTATTCTCAATTGTTTTGCAAGCAGTCTCGGGTGTTGTTTCACCTCCGTCCTGCTCATGCACCACCTGAGGTGTCTTGGTCTTTGGATTGGTTGCCCTCTTTTCTCTCTTCTCCTCAGTTTGTGGTGACCCCTTCGGCTCAGGATTGTTTCTCGAAGGCTCTTTTCTTGTTGGCATTGGCCTCTGGGGGTCGAGTCGGGGAGCTTCATGCTCTCCTCCAGTGCAGGGGTTTCCGCTCCTTCGGTCCTGGTGGTAGTTTTGTTTGTTTGCAGCCGTCTCCTTCTTTTCTGGCAAAGAATGAGACTTTCCGGAGGGGTTCTTGGGTTGTTGATGCTTGGTTGGTTAGGCCGGGGGTGCATCATGTGTTGTCCACCATTACCTGTGATCCACAGCCTGTGTGGCTGGGGAGATGCTATGGGTTGACCCAGTTTCCCTTCTTCCATGTTCCAGGGTTTGGGTCTCCCAGGTCGTCCGCAGGGTTATTAGGTCCTGCCAGCTTGTGGTTTATCCCTGTGCCTATGACGCTTGTAAGTTTGCTGCGCTGGCTGCCGTCTTCGGTAACATGCCTTTGACTGACATTCGGGCATGGGGTTTTGTAGGTCGAACAGGGTCCTGGCCGCTTGCTGCCTTATAAGTGTTCCTGGGCCTAGTAGGGCCTGTGTTGCATTGGGTTGGCGGTTGCAGCCAGTTGTCTTGACTTCGAGTTGAGGAGCGAGTGCCGACCGCCTCCTGGGTAAGTCCTTCTTGTTTTTGTCTTTGGGTAAATAGCTCTAGGAAGCTGAAGGAACTCCCCCCAGAAAACCAGCGTTCAATGTAATGAAACGCCATTTTCTGGGTGAGATCCGGAGGCTCCCTAGCAACCTTCCCTCCCTCCGTTAGGTGATTTTTTACCCATTTTTTACATACATCCTCAGAACTGCAGGGAGGATAGCTGGCACAGGGGTCTGGGGCTGCCCCGTGTCCCTTCCGGGAGGGGTGAAAAGTGATGCGGTGACGTGGTGACGTCATGCTCGTTTGCTCGTTTTCATTTGGAGCGCTCTGTCTACTAGTTCGGCTTTCAGTAGAAATTTCTTAACCAGAATAGGGGTTTGTTTTAGGGCGCTTACCCCTCTAGGTGCCTGACCCAGTCGATGACAAACATAGAATGCTCCCAATCACACTGGGGTTTCTACAGGCCGTTGCTCCTCGTGCCTCTCTGAGAGGGCCAGGTTCTGGTTTATGGTCTCCAGTAGGCCTAAGAACTCCATTTGCTTGACTGATGCTGGGGTCTTATACATTCATATCAGCCCTGTTAGCTCCAGAGAGCCTCCTGGTCTCACCCAGAAAATGTCATTTCAATACATTCAACGCTGTTTTTTTTTTTTTATCCTCGGGCTTCCCTAAACCTTTTTCAGTGGCCTAGATGCTTGGCCAGATCCCTGGTAGGCATACATGGATCGCTAGAGGCCTGGTGTGTCTCAATGATTGGACCTTTCCAAGTTGTAGCATCAAAGAGCTACTGATTAGACTTTGCAGAAAAGAATGCTTATTGCTTGTTATACCAACTAAAATTTTTTGTTAATATGGACTATTTGTTTGTTTTTTACAGTGCAGGAAACAGAAACTGATAAACTTCGTCTCTCTGTGGATGGAGATGCCCTTCGTAAGACCATTAGTGAGCTGAAGGGACAGAAAGATGTTTTAAATATGACTATATGTGAACTGAAGTCACAAAAGGATGCTCTGAACAAAACTATCAGTGAGTTAAAGGACAAAAAAGACTCGGCCGAGCAAGGGAAAGCCTTCTACACGTCGGAGACGGAGAAGTTGTTGGGGAAGAACAAAGATTTGGAGCAGGAACGAGACTACTACAAGGAGGAGATGATAAAGCTTCAGACTCAGAACACTAATTTGGAGCAAGAAAGGGACTTCTACAGGGACCAGACTGGGGAGGTATAACTGCCGTTACACCATCTATTCAATTAACTTGACAGGTCTATCTATACTGTGCATTATATCTAATTAATTATTAGTGAATCTGTCCTTTCTGGCAGGGCGTTCTTCTGTGGCTCACTGAGCTACCTGCATAGTTAACCCCAAACTTAATGTACTCCAGCAGGCCCTTGTGAGTCACAAGAACTTGCCAAAGACCAGGGCCTTGATTTATGAAATATTAATGCAACCACTTATAAAAATTGAGCATATTTCTTTAATAATGGCAGTTTTGTTTACATTTATTTGTTTACATTTTACATTTACATTTTATTAGGTTCTAAACTTTATAACCTAAGATTATTATTGTTTTAAAAGCCTCATGGTGCTTTGGCATTCATAAACTGTTTAATTTATGAAGACAAAGCTGCCATGATTGAAGAAAGATGTTCATATTTTGTTAGTGGTTGCATAAATGCTTGATAAATCCTGTCCCCAGGAACAGATTTTGGTCTGCTCAATAGATGCCAGGTTTGCTTAGGTTAGGAGTTTGCAAGATATTGATCAGCTGGATGCCACAGAGTCGGGTGATCAACCCAAAACCGCCAGAAAGATAGTGCCCCAAAACAACCAATTGCATAAAAAAACATTGGCATTCCCTGACAAACTATGTACAGACATTACCCAGTGCCGGCACTAGTTTACACTACTTCTCTACTAGATGGCAGCTTTGGTAACTCAGGGCTGTAGCCAGCTGACCATTTCAATCATGTGCCTGGTGCATAGTTGCCCTAGTCGCCATTCATGGCTTCACTTTCACCTGACTAAACACCCAACCCACAAATCTGAAAAAGAAGAATTAGAACTGTGTCCTCCAGTGGCCTGTGATTGTGTATGTTCCAATTTTATTCATGGGAGATATCTCCTGGAGATTCCCTGAAGCTGTCTTGTTGAGATTTTTCCATACTACATGGTCACATAGGTTGCTGAATTTCTTTTCTGTGGGGAGCCCCGTTGGTTCCCTGAATCTATCTTACTGAGCAAGTAAGATATGCCGCAATCCAAAGGCGTAGTGGTAAAGCACTCGCCTGGCACTTTGCGAGCGCTTTGGCTTCGATTGGTATCCTCGCTGGGGAGGATTTACCTGGTGCCAATCCTTAACTGTAGCCTCTGTTCACCCAGCAGAAAATGGGTACCTGGTTGTTAACACTTTCACGCCCCTGGACAAGCGTTATAGTCCAATCTTTTTCTCTCCGCGATATTTTGCCGACGCACCCTCAAGTCCAACGATAAAATATTTGTATAAATTCCATTTTCTATCCGATTTTGTTGGGGATAGTTTAGAAATGTTCGCCATGAAATTTACGTTTTTTCTAATAACCGAAGAGCTTATTAAAGAAAACGGCATGGCAGTGAATCATCTTGGGATAACAATTGTATTATTGACACGACGAGTACGATCGACGTAGTTTTCATGTCTGTTGCCGGTCAAACGCATCCTTATGTGATGGTTTATACTTATGTTCTTATAGAAATTCTATTGCGAACACATTGGTACAAAAATTAAATACGTACATCAAAAAATCATGTCAGGACAGTAAATTGAATATACACATTTCGCCGATATGGCGCCGATATGCCGCCGCGGGTAACACTTCAGCCACTTCCAACCGTCTTGTGGGTCGGTTGCGACATTGATTCTATATTTATATGCATATGTCCGTATAGAGAATTTTATTGCGGTTCCAATGATACCATAATCAACGATGTAGGATAAATGTGGCCTTCGCAATCATTAAGAGAGTGGAAACATTTTGTTGCTGTTTGGCGCTCTCGGCAAGTGATGTCAATAGATTTTTATTTGGTGTTGATATTCCTTATGCTTTGGCAGCATTTTATATGTATGTTCTTATAGACAATTCTATTGCGAACACAGTGATACCAAATTTAAATACGTAGGTCTACAATTAGTGTCAGGACAGTAAAAAGAGTATACACTTTTTGCTCGTACCGCTTAAGCGCGCGAGACGCCCAAAGCACATAGGGTAAGTTTTTTTCCGCTTCACCGAAAGCGCGAAAGTGTTAAATGATTTGGCGGGTTGTATTCCAGGGAAAAAATTTGAATTAACCCCTCAACTGCTCGGCTTCCAAATATGACAACCTCCCCCCCCAGTGCGCAGGAAATAAATTATCAGGAAAAAATTATTTTTTGTTTTGAAAGTGTCGAAAACTCTTCTCTGAGTATGGGTATAGTAACTGAAAGTCATATTGTACTTACTTTGGCTGCTATGTGGTCTGTAAGTTGGCACATGACGTCATCATTCCCCGTTCGCCCGTGGCGTATGCTCCCGGGGCTAGTAGGGCGCCTGGGGCAGGATGCGCACGCTGCCTCGAATATATTTTTGTTCATGTTTTGTGCACAGTTCCAAATACATTTTATTTGTTTTTACGTGCCAATCCTATGTATAATTATAATGAACACGTACACTATATTATGGCAGTAGAACATCCGTACTGTCCGAAGACACTGTGTTATGTGTATGACACATGTGTACACATATCCGGCACATATTTCCAATGTATCATGCTAATTTATGTATATATATACAATCTATTTACACACTGTACAGTATCACACACTATATACACACACATCATAAACACACTCAGAACTCCAAGAGTGTGAGCTGCCATACATAGCCAGCCAGTCCTCCCTCACTCCTCCAACATTGTACTCGCCATCACCCCTCCTCAAACAATGCTGTTATTGTTTTTATTACACTATTTACACATGTTACGTATACCTATCTACATGTTTTATTCACCAGAACTATGCAAGTAAGCCGGTATTGTGTCCAAACAGTACAGTGGCCACCATACACTGCATGAGAAATCACTCAACAGACAGCAGACGACACTACGATTACAACGTCACCTCTCTCGCCAAAATAGCTCCTCTCAACATACTCCTGTTGCCGTTATTACACTATATACAAACATTGTATATACCCATGTACATACGTGTTCACCATAGCGAACCACTAAGCTAGTATGGTGAGCAAAACAAGAGTGGCTGCCACACACACAGTGAGGCTACCTCGATTTTCTCCCTCCCTCCCTCCCTCACCAAAATTCCTCCTCCCACAATACTACTCACAGCGCTAATTATCACTACAATCCTGCTATTATCACAATCCTGGTCACTAATTCCTGTAAATGAATAATTGACCACAAGTTTATTTTGTAAAGGAACCTTTGAAGTCGTTTGAAGATTCCTAGATGGACGAAATAATGTTGTGGTGCTGTGGCTAGCGGTGTCAACATCGTGAGCAGCATTGAATCACTGATATTTGAACATTGTACACAGTCATTATCACACTCAGGCTCTTCTGTAATACTATCATGGCTAAATAATACAAGTTATACAGTGGCACCTCGACATACGATTGCCCCTACTTACGATAATTTCGAGTTACGATGTAAATTTCATCGAAAAATGCGACTCGACATCCAGTGGTGTCGTCGACTTTCGATATTTGTTGGTACACGTTCGGGTCGACCGAGCGCGTGGTTCTCAGTCACGTGGCCGACCTGCCTTTGAAACTATCCCGAGGTCAATCGGATAAAAAATGAATTTTATACAAATATTTTTGCTGTGGATGCAAGTCCTGTCCACGGCTACGACTCGGGAGAAAAAAAATGGACGTGATCGGTGTCCAAAGTGAGCGATAGTGTTAAGAAGGCATTGTTTTTGTTGGCCTTGGCCTTTTAGGGGGGGGGGAGGAGGGTCGGGTTGGAGAGCTTCATGCTTTTCTCTGACACTGGAGATTCTGTTTGTTTGCAGCTGGCTCCTTCTTTTCTAGTAAAGAATGAGATGGCAGGCTTCCAGAGGGGTCTGTTGGTTGTGAATGCTTGGTTGGTTGCATCATATGCTGTGTCCGGTAGCTGCTTTGCACCGCTACCTGTGGGCCACTGGTTCTGTGTCACTGAATGCGCTTTGGGTTGATCCGGTTTCCCTGGTTCCCTATTCCAGGGCTCACGTGTGTGTGGTTTGCAGTGTCACTAAGTCTGGCTAGCTTGTGGTATACTCTCATGCCCATGATGTTAGGAAGTATGCCGTTCTATCGGTGGTGTTTAAGAAGGTCTTGGGACAATATTCTGGTGCGGGAGTTTTGGAGGTCCAACAAGATTCTGGCCGCTAGGTATCTCGTGAACATCTCGGGCCCTCTGCGACCTTGTGTGGCTTTGAGTCATCTGTTGCAGCCCACTGTCTCTTCCTCGGAGTGAGACATGTGGTGCTTCATCCTCCCTGGTAAATCCCTGTTTTAGGGTAAATCCCTTCTCTGTGGGTAGTTAGCTTCAGTGAGCCTCCGGGGCTCACCCAAAAACTGGTGTTTCATTACATTCAGCACTGGGAGTTTTTCTTGGTCCCTGTTCAAAGTTTAGCATTTCCCAGGTCGTTGGCAATGTTATCACGTCCTAACAATTCTGCAGTCTACCCTCAGGCTCTTGATGTTTGCAAATATGCGGCTTTAGCCACTGTCATCTCCATCACGTCTTGCGCTGGTATTTGGGCTCAGGAGTTTTGGCATTTTATCTTGGTTCCGGAATTTAATCAATATTCCTATTCCCAGCTTTTCATGTGTTGCTTTGAACCATGTTTCCTGGCCTAGGTTCTCTTCATCTTCGTACCTGCCACCTCTCTTCCTCCCTGGCAAGTCCCATATTTTGCTCTTTATGGTTATTTAGCTTCAAGGAGTCACCTGGTTCCTCCCACCAGAAACCTAACATTGAATGTAATGATACTCCTCATTCTAGAGAAGCCCTGGTTTTTCCCGATTCCTTGCCCCCTCCCTCCCTCCCTCCAGGTTCATCAGTTCCTCATAAACTTGTAGGTAGTGATTACCACCACCAGACGGCACAGCACCATCCGACTCCCCATCTCTGTTCTGGTGATGATGAACAACCCAATGCTTCAAAGCATTGGGTTGTTCATCATCACCAGAACAGAGATGGGGAGTTGGATGGTGCTGTGCCGTCTGGTGGTGGTAATCACTACCTACAAGTTTCGGCTTAATTGAATCCTTTGTCATGTGTGTGTGAATTGTTTATAGAGTTGTTTAGCAGTTTTTAGTTTTTTTTATAAACCTCATCCAGTTGTTTGCAAAGCTTAACTTAATTTATGGAGGCTTTTTCTTGGTGAGCTCTTCCGTCCAACCACTTTGGCTTGACGGTAGAGGGACGATCTCCCTTCATGCAGGTGGGGGTTCAATCCCCAACTGTTTAAGTGGTTGGGCACCATTCCTTTTCCCCTGTCCCACCTCCAAATCCTCAGTCTGACCCCGTCCAAGAGCTATATAGTTTTAATGGCTTGATACTTTCCCCTAATAATTCCCTTCCACCTGATGGGGTGGCGAATTGTCACTTGCTCCCTGTGCCTTTGTGATAGGACTAGGATCTGACTGTGGTCCCTGGTAGGCTAAACAGAATTTTTGTGACTAATCTGACATTTTAATAAGGAGCAATTGCAGCAAGGTTGCTTCAGTGAGCCACCAGGGCTTGAGCAGTAAGTGGCTTTTCATTACTCAATGCTTTTTTTTTTAAAATAAGGGTCCTCTTCTGGATTAGGGGAGATTTGCAGTTTGAAAGTTTTTGTTGTTTGGAGGTTAAACTGTTGGAGGATGTACTGGAAAATACATATTATTAAGTCCTTAAATTCTGTATGCATTACTTTTCACAATCAGTTTTCAAAACACAGTACTGTACATTTGAAGGATTATGATTTGCCAAATTATGAATTAACATGAATATAGTTGTGAGAATGCATCAATGGTCAGGGAATTCATAGAATGCTAGATTGAGGATAGTGGAGAAAGTTAATATACAGTACAATAGTTATAAATTATTTTGCAGTTGTCACGAGAGAGCAAGTGGTGGAACAGTCTCGGTCATACATTAGCGATGATTTGACAAAACTTCAAAGTCAGCACCGACAAATGCAGCAGGAAGAAACTACTTCAGCGAGCAACTAAATCTGGTAAGTATATACTATTCCATTTGGCATTTTTTTTTAATACTGTTATAATTTATTTCTCTTTTAGTGATTTTGATTTTATTGTTTGCTGCTAGCTAATGGTATGCCTCCTCAATATGTGCAAGTTACATGATCCATGCACATGCTGCAGCATTTCTTATACCTGTTGTTTTGTAAGTTCATGTAGGTTAGAAAATAGGTTGATATATGCCCTTTTGCACCGTATTTGACTTGCATATCTAATCAGTATAACCATCTGTTTAAAGACTCAAGCAGAAAAGAGGCAGGCAGAGAAGGAGCGTGGAGTACTACAGTGAGCACAGGTGATACAACTGCTGGACATCCTTAAGAGTAAGCCTTCTTCTACACCCTCCACACCCATGCAGATTGGCAGACCTCGTCCTAAGCCCATTTCTCCCAGTTAGTATTAAAAGATTTTAAGAAGAAAAATTTGTATATGCAGGATATATGTAATCAAGCCAATAGGCTGGTGTAGCAGTTACTACTTTCTGAGAGATTGTAACTATTCATTAGATCATTCTTCTGTTGTTTATAGAAATAAATAATAAATTAGGTGGGTGAACACATCTTATATTTATGGTTAAATCATTATTTTTGTTATTATTCAAGATGTTATTTCACATTTACCTTGTTGTAGGAAAACGAGATTGCCGTTGAACGACACGAGCGAGCACTGTTTTAAAACAAGAGCGAAGATTTCTACAAGAT
>WNGS01167480.1:0-10601 GCA_020271785.1 Procambarus virginalis | reverse complement strand
ACCCACTGTACACTGTCTTTTCCCCTCCAAGCGACGACTTCGGCCGATTCTGTGACGACCGCTGTCGTAGATGAAGCAGGAGTGCAGCAGCTGGTAGTTAATTAAGCCACCCCGGGCCCCTATCAAACGGCCACAATGTGCATAGGAGCGTCTTGACAGGGTGATGGCTCCTCCAGAATGACGCTCACACCGTCGATTCCCGCGTATTCCTCGGAATAACCAATGAGAGGAAGGCATACTGGGGCCTACCCCTCTCCTCCAATCAGCGACGGTGTAGCATAGCCCCTAGGGCAACTCCAAGATGGCCGACCAACATGGCGGCTCAAGATGTTTACTAAGATGGCGTCTGTTTCCATGGCGACGCCTCAAGTGGCTGCGCGCGGGTGGCCCGCAGCTACCCACGCCAGGCCTAACTGTTTTCCCGCGCAAACTAGAGTCTCGCCCTAGCTATACAATGAGAGATGCTATCGGCTCTATCTCTGTCCACAGACATGCTACCACGGCCACGGTAACATTTCTGGACTGCTGATGACTGGGGCTCTCACGTAAGCCCAAACACTAGATGTTTCGGTTGCTGGTTACCAAAGTTAAGTCCGCACACTTAACAAGTGCACTTAACAAGTGTACTGGCCTCCCACAGGCATAAGAGCACTATTGTAAGTGAGCTGGTGAACCATCCCCTCACATCAACCCCCCACTAAAAGATAAAATTTCCCGGAGGAAAATTTCATCTAAATCACCAGCCACTTACACTTTTGCTCTTAAGTGCATGGCGGCTGGGTGGTGGTGGTGATTCATCCGTTTTCTGTTGACGTCGGTGGCTCGCGGGACAAGATGTGACGTCACTGGCTCGTCCAGGGTGGTACTTCCTGACCGTAGTGCGGTCGTGCTCAGGTTCTGGGTCCAGGTTAAGCCGGCTCAACGCCTCGCAGCTTCCTTTCGTCAGTCCCTCACACTCTCGCCCCACAGGTCTGTGTCATACTGGACACAATGGATAGCACACTGGGATGGACTTACCAATGAAGTACAGACTCCACACCTTCCCTACTCTACCGACACAATTCCGACAGTTAGCAGACTGTCGTGACTTCCAGGTGACAGGGTCTTTCTTCCTGTCTGTCTGTCACTCTCAGACCGGGTTGCTCTACCGACTGAGTTGACTGGGCTGAGGCCTCTTCAGCAGCTGTCAAACCTCGCCCCTCACTGAGTACTGAGTCACTGACCTGCTCGTTCTTCAATCTCTCAGCGACCGTTCGTTTGTCTGAACGATCTTCCAACAGCCTGAAAGATTGGTCCAAAATATCCACTTCACTTGTGGGAACCACAGCTACCTTAGCCTCACCACTGGCAACATCTAGCAGACGTTTACCTTCCTGAGTGGTGTTAACCCTCGCGGGTCTGGCTGGTGGACAGGTCGTGGCGGGATCAGCTGATCCGGGCCACACCCGTCTCACTGGGCTCACCCCCGTTTTCTGTGAAATGAAAGAAGGAAAATTGCTCTTTTTTCCTTTTACCTCATGCACCTGATCTTTCGCCTGACAAGAGGCGACCTTGACTTCCTCAGCTGGCGGCCGTGTGACATCGCCGTCAGCTGGTGAGACCCATCTGAGTCCCTCTGAGTCAGTTCTCGTTTTCTGTGCAATAGGGAGAGAAGGATGGATCCGGTTTCCTTTCACCTGCTGCGCCTCTTCTTCTGTCTGGGCGGCGGTGATCTCTGCTCGACCGGCCGGCTGACGCTTGGTGTCAACGCCAGCGGGTTTAACCTTCCTCTCACCTGTTCCTGTTTCCGCTGGGTCATTTCCACAGGACAGACCCACCTGGTTCTCTATACCAGGAGTATTACCTATCAAAAGTCCATACACTGCCTTCCTACTTAGTGCAGCTTTGATCTTACCTTTGATATATGGGGTGTCTACCAACACGGACACTTCTTCCATGTCCTTACCAGTGCCATCTGGGTACTGGACACGGAGATTTCGACCTGTTCTACTCTCAGGCCCAACCAAACTGCTCCTGACCATGTTAACTGTAGCACCCCGGTCTCGAAAGACACTCGTCCATTGCCCATTAACTCTTCCTCTAGTTAACTCGAGTGTGTGTCTTAGGGCATCACCTCCCACGGTACTCATGCCTGTAACTTGCACCTTGGTCACCTTCTTAGTCTTACGCCTAGTGTTGCTCGGGCACTTAGCTGCTCGGTGACCTGTCATGCTGCATGTGAAGCACCTGGGTCCCTTAACCTTGGGTTTCTGTTGGTGTCCCTTAGACTTACTTTCCTTAGGTTTGGCTCCCGTACTTGGAGCTTGAGTGAACTGTTCAACCTTTGTCACACATCGATCTAGGTATGCATCCCTAGGATCGATCTTCTCCTCTCTTGGCAATAGAGGAGGTATCTCTACTTCCAGCGCCGGTACCTCTGAGCTTGGCGCGGTAGGAGGGGTTTGACTCCCCGTCCTTGCCTGTGATTGCACTCTTGCAATTTCCAATCTAGTCAATCTCTCGTGGTGGGCATTCCACATGTCGGCCACAAATTTGGCCTTATCCACTCCTTGCAGTTCCATAGCATCAGCTTGAGCTGCAAGGTACTGTAAAGTGAATTCCTCCTGGGGTTGTTCAGTCCCCATCCTGCGCAAATGTTCTGGTATCCGATTGACTTCATATGAAACGTTTCTGTGGCCCAAGGAATCAGTCCTTAGCCTAGGCTGGGGTCGCGACTCCCCTTCCTTCTCCTGGGGTGGACTCAATCCCACACCCCCTGACATACCGACTATACCACGGTCGGCTAGGGGAACTCCCTTGTCCCCTAGATCACTTCTGTTTGCTCTTTCTAGAAGTACACGCTGTACATAGGCATTATGGTCCTCAACATACTGCCGACATTCCTCATCTGTGCGAATGTCTCTATCCTTTGGCAGCACGCCATACCTAGCTGCATACAGATACATGTACTTAAACCTATAATCCTCATCCATTCTGTGTGTGTGGTGTGTGTGTACCTAATCCTGCTAACCGACAACAAACACACCCACAACAATATTGTTCTGCAATGTTCTGCACACCTTTCTTCCTAGGTTTCTCGACTTGATGAGTCTTACTTTCTGATTATGAATCAAAAGTCTACGGCCCCACGTTGGGCGCCACGTTGTGAGAGTTTTTGGTGTGACTTACATAAGTAGTTGGAATAAATGAAATTTGGTATAAGGAATTGAGCTCGGAAAATTTCTAAGAATTTTCTTTATTCTTTAACCTTATTCCTGTCGTGATATTCAACTAGGTCGCCTGAGGAAGGACTTGCTTAGCTAACACACCAGTGTAGTAAGCAGCTCATTCCTCACTTTGGGACCCTGTACGAACAATTGACTAGGCGCGAGCAAACGCCGAGACCCCAATGAAATTGAAATCCCCTCCACTAGGTCGTCGACCTTCGTAATTCGCCGAAGCGAATCTAACGAGTAGGTCCTGGGCTCTCACAACAATAATTTATTGTTGTGTAGTGCCGTATATTTGATCCAAAGCTCAGAAATAAGTCTCCAATAGTCGAGTGTGAAGAACATTTGCATAACAATAATAATGTGTGGGGGTGTAACGAAAAGACAGTGTTAACATAACAACTTAGTTTATTCAATAAAGTACTAACTACTACAGCAAAACAAGAGAATGTCAATGACGTTACTCGAAATCCTTCCTGTGACACTAAAAATGACAGCTAGACACCAGCCCCTCGGACTGCATAATGAACTAACTCGAACATAAGCGTGCCCACAGAGGAATCAACAAGCAAACAAGAACTAACAGATCTATAATCACAATTACAACAAATGACACAGTGAGTTCTGAAACACGTCTCCAGTAACCTCCTAACTGTTCTACGCCTCAGTGCAGTCTACACCTGCAATAGCGGTTGCAATGCAATCAAATCAGTAGCCTTTCAATGACATCAATAACTAATGGGTTCACTGGCAACTCCAGCACCCTTCCTCAAATTAATCTTTACGTTAACACTTCGTCCCACGGACGATCAACAATCAATACAATTGATTTACGTTAATAACACAATAACATTTACGTTAATTTAATAACTCTTACAACTGTCACTAGTAACGCGGAAATTACACAACACTCTACCCGTCGAGCATTCAGTGAGAAAATCCCATTAATCCCTGTACTACAGACAGCTGATTAATCTCTTTACTAGTTACGTTAATTTACGTTAATCGGTTACTAATCACTCAGCGATGGTAAACTCTGATTTACAATGTCCAAAGTGCTAAGAGAACGGTAATCACTCGTGATTACCTTTAGAGTAATTAATTACTATCCTCAAGATCAATAATTAAACAGTTAAATACGCAACCTTTCACACTGGCTCAGCAATTTACATTAAGGTATGAATTCCGTCTGAGCCTTCCATACTCAGACCAATTCAGGTGGCTAATAACAGTAATTAGGCACCACGTTTACGTTATTCTAAATGACGTTACTCTTCCCACGAGTCAATCAAGTGCCGGTACTTCCGGACATAAATAACGACGTTACGTTAATGGAACAATGTAGCCTTCGTGTGAGTCGATCAACAAGGATCGAGATTAATCACTTTGACTTCCTGAAACACGTCAATTACCCGGCCCACTGACCGTTAATTACGACAGACAATACTCTAATTCTTATCTGGCTGGTGGCTAGGCTCCTTGAGACTACCGTAGCTGCTTGCAGGAAAGTAAATTAACCCAAACGTATTCTACGTTACTCATATTGTAAAAGAACAAATTCTCTTAAGCAATGGGCGTTCCCTCGGTTACGTTATATTAATTGCCTCGCAATCACCTCACTGAATACTGGACTTCGATGTCCTACCAGATAAACAGGAGAATATATGTATATCCAAGTACTCGTCTACAGCCGAGTTCACCCACGACAATGTCAAATCACACTAACAAATCACAGTGATTTACGTTACAATCCGGTTGCAATGACAATACTGCAGAACCTAGTAAAATAACATACAGGACATGAACCCTCTAGAACACTGCCCCCACAATGACTTTACTGAACTGCAGTTACCCACGGTGATTGCTCAACTCTAGCAACAATCACTAACAATGACAACCCCTTTGCAACAACACACACTGCAAGTACTCTAATTTCCAAGTATTAGAATACTGCTCAACACTTACTTATTTACTGTTGCAAATGACCCCAGTGCTCTCAATAACCCCTAGAACATAGGTCCCAAATTTGCAATAACCACACAGTAAATAACACAATAACACTGGGCACCGTGACACTACGATTATATATATATATACAATTACTGCTGACACATGTAGCCTACAGCTATCAAACGTTATTGGGAACACTAAGGAGATCTCGCACTCCTAAATCACATGGGTGAGTGATTTATCGATCACGCATGCCGAATAAACACTCCCGAGTTTTACGTTACTCGACAGAGCGAGGGCTGTCACTCCCGACAGCCTCGTCACTCACCAAATTCTACCAAAATTACGTTAATACTGCAACCACAATATATATATATATATCACACTTCTCACGGCCCCTGGGAACAATACAAATTAATTAAAACCACACTGTGGGCCACTCCACAATACTCATTGCCAGGAATCACTGACGTTACCACATACCTGAGCGCTCAGTGTTGAAATTCCACACCTGCAAGACTACACATGAAATGATATCACTCCGTCCCACGGACGATCAAGAATGAATAATTACCACAATGGAATAATATAATTATTACATGGACATCCTCTCAGTCCTTGGCTAATCTATGTATATACTCTGTTCCCGTGTGTACCCACACACACACACACTCTGTATACGTCTGTGCTCACAAGACGTACGTCCCTCAGGACTGACGAGATGACAACAAGGGTGATTATCTCCTCGCCCACACTTCACTTCACCTACAGGTGCTGCGTGACAATGCGACGGAACACTTGACCTCGAATTCAAGCTTTAGAGACTACTAATCACCAGAAATACACACATAGGTACTTACATTCATACTGCCGGCTTACACACACCATTCCCATACATCAGGCACCCCGCTATGGGTGGTAGGCTGGCTGGTTGGTACCTCCGCGGTATCGTTCGTACAATGGCGCGCACCGAACCCTCCCACAACACGGCTTGTTTCGTACCCTCGACCCACCGGTAAGTGAAGCGTTCGTACACAGGTGACGCGCACAATGATATCGTCTTAAACAAACATGGGAAATCTGCCTTAAAGCACTAACACTTATTTCCCCGTTCCCATCGACTGCTACAGAGCACTAGCAAGTCTAATCATCACTGGTATGGGATCTACGAGTCTGTTACTGCTCGTATGCACGTTACCCCACGATCCCAGACCGATCACAAGATCTCTCTACCCACTGTACACTGTCTTTTCCCCTCCAAGCGACGACTTCGGCCGGATTCTGTGACGACCGCTGTCGTAGATGAAGCAGGAGGTGCAGCAGCTGAGTAGTTAATTAAGCCACCCCGACGCCCTATACACAAGCGGCCACAATGAGCATAGGAGCGTCTTGACAGGGTGATGGCTCCTCCAGAATGACGCTCACACCGTTGATTCCCGCGTATTCCTCGGAATAACCAATGAGAGGAAGGCATACTGGGGCCTACCCCTCTCCTCCAATCAGCGACGGTGTAGCATAGCCCCTAGGGCAACTCCAAGATGGCCGACCAACATGGCGGCTCAAGATGTTTACTAAGATGGCGTCTGTTTCCATGGCGACGCCTCAAGTGGCTGGCGAGCGGGTGGCCCGCAGCTACCCACGCCAGGCCTAACTGTTTTCCCGCGCAAACTAGAGTCTCGCCCTAGCTATACAATGAGAGATGCTATTGGCTATATCTCTGTCCACAGACATGCTACCACGGCCACGGTAACATTTCTGGACTGCTGGTGACTGGGGCTCTCACGTAAGCCCAAACACTAGATGTTTCAGTTGCTGGTTACCAAAGTTAAGTCCGCACACTTAACAAGTGCACTTAACAAGTGTACTGGCCTCCCACAGGCATAAGAGCACTATTGTAAGTGAGCTGGTGAACCATCCCCTCACACACAGCCTCTCCATAACCCATGACAACATGGTTTCAGAACAGGGCGCTCTTGCCTGTCGCAGTTGCTGGACCACTATGATATGGCATTAGATGCTATGGAAGACAAACAAAACACTGATGTAATTTTCACAGATTTCGCAAAAGCTTTTGATAAATGTGACCATGGTGTTATTGCACATAAAATGCGTTCAAAAGGAATTACCGGAAAAATAGGCAGATGGATCTACAATTTCCTGACTAACAGAACCCAATGTGCAATAATCAGCAAAATAAAATCTAGCCCATCAACCGTTAAGAGCTCAGTCCCTCAGGGTACTGTGCTTGCTCCAGTACTTTTTCTCATCCTCATATTGGACATAGACAAGAACACAACCTATAGCACTGTATCATCTTTTGCAGATGACAATAGGATGTTCATGAGAGTAGGCAACATAGAGGACACGGCAAACCTCCAATCAGATGTAGATCAGGTCTTTCTATGGGCTACAGAAAATAATATGTTGTTTAACGAAGATAAGTTCTAGCTCATGCGCTACGGAAAAAATGAAAATATGAAAACGGAAACCACGTACAAAACTCAGGCAAATCATAACATAGAACGAAAAGGCAATATAAAGGATCTGGATGTACTCATGTCGGAAGACTTTACCTCTAAAGAACACAATAAAGTAGCCGTTATAACTGCAAGAAAAATGACAGGTTGGATAACAAGAACTTTTCACACTAGAGATGCTATACCGATGATACTTTTCAAAACGCTTGTGCTCTCTAGAGTGGAGTACTGCTGCACAATGACAGCCCCTTTCAAAGCTGGAGAAATTGCTGACCTGGAGAGCGTGCAGAGATGATCCTTTACTGCTAGAATCCACTCAGTAAAACATCTAAATTTCTAGGATCGACTAAAGAGCCTAAATCTGTACTCCCTTGAGCGCAGGTGGGAGAGATACATAATAATTTACACGTGGAAAATAATTGAGGGGCAAGTCCCAAACCTGCACACAGAAATAACATCACATGAGACCAGAAGACATGGCAGGATGTGCAGAATACTCCCGTTGAAAAGCAGAGGTGCAACAGGTACTCTGAGAGAGAACTCTATCAACATCAGAGGCCCGAGACTGTTCAACACGCTTCCACTACACATAAGGGGCATAACTGGCAGACCCTCACAGTGTTCAAGAGAGAACTGGATAAGCACCTACAAAGGATACCGGATCAACCAGGCTGTGACTCATACGTCAGGCTGGGAGCAGTCGCGTCTAACAGCCTGGTTAATAAGTCCAGCAACCAGGAGGCCTGATCGACGACCGGGCCACGGGGACGCTAAGCCCCGGAAGCACCTCAAGGTAAGGTATGTTGATTACCACGTGGTTGGTCAGCCATAACCCCTAGGCGACCGCCTCCGCAGTAGCTACGTAAGTGGGTACAATGTAGCTAATTACACATACCGACGACTGTGATTTCAGTTCAGAGTAGCCAAATTATCACTAACTACTGAATTTAACTATTATAATTATGAGGTATTATACTAAAAAAAAATTAAGAAAATTCTATGTGATAATTTCAAGCAAGTTTATTTAAAAAAATTATTAAGTTTTCTTTAAAACATTTTTCAGTTTTTATGCAAAACTATCAGGTAATTTAAGTGATTTAAATATTGCTTTAAAATCTATACCTTGTTTTATATATAACTTTACATTTATATATATTAGCATTTATGCTAAAAATTGATTTTAAGATATAAATGATATTTATTTGCTTGTCTTCCTCACTCCTAAGGAAGATTGTAGAGTTAATAGTTAATACATATTTAAAGGGTAACTATAATATTCACAATATATTGTGATCATTCATCGTTTCGAGAGAAGTGCGATGGTGGAAGATGACCATTTGTTGATGGGTCATGACTATAGGCGCACCCTTTCTCTCCTCTGCTAAACCTTCTCTCTTTATCCACGACGACCACTAGGAAGCCTCGTGAAGGTGCGAGTAACCAAACTCCTGTGGATTGCCACCATACTGGTCTCAGAATACGGTGCACAGTAGCTAAGTGATCCCTACTTACTGATGACTGTGTGACGACCATTTGCCTAAGAACACGCTGCACAGTAGCTAACTGATCCCTACTTACCGACTCTATGACGACCACTGGTCTCGGAATACGGTGCACAGTAGATACGTGGTCCCCACATACTGACGAATAGTGGCCTCAGAACACGGTACACAGTAGCTAAGTGATCCCCACTTACTGACAATCGTGATGGCCACTGGCCTCAGAATACGGTGCACAGTAGCCAAGTGATCCCCACTTACATATGACTGTGTGACGACCACTGGCCTCAGAACACAGTGCACAGTAGCTAAGTGATCCCCGCTTAATGACGACTACTGGGTTCAGAACATGGTGCACAGTAGTTAATTACTCATAACGACAAATGTGATCTCAGTTCAGAGTAGCCAAGCTATCACCAATTACTGATGAGTGAGAATCCAGTCCTGCTTTTATATACTATGATTATTAGATATAATTTTCAAAATTTTGACAGAGAGAAATGATGGTATAAGGATCTGTACAAGTTTTTAAATAAATATTTTTTGTTTTTATTTTATATTTTTTTCTAAGTTTTATACAAAGCTGTCAAGTGATTTCAGGCGATTTTAAAATTGTTCTAAAAACTGTATATTATTTTATATAGTTTATTAAATTTTTATATGATTTGTTATTGTCTTTAAGACTTGACTGTAATTAAGATTATATATATGCTATTTATTTGCTTGTCCTCATAAACGCCGGAGGTAGATTGTAGTGTTGGTTTTCTATACATGGTTAAAGGGTTACTATAATATTCAGAATATATTGTGTTCATTCATTGTTTCAATGCTGGAAGATGACCATTTGTTGATGGGTCATGACTATAGGCGCACCTTTTCTCTCCTCTTCTAAACCTTCTTTCTCTTTATACACGACGACCAGTAGGAAGCCTCGTGATGGTGCGAGTCACCAAACTCTTGTGGGTTGCAACCACACTGGCCTCAGAACATGGTACATTGTAGCTAATGTTAGGACCCCAGGTAGCCTGAAGAACGAGTCTAACTGTCTTGGAGTTATTCCGCCTACTGGACCTGATTGAGAAGTTAGAAGTGTAGATATATGAATGTATTCTAAATACATGACAAATGTCAGTGAATAATTTAAAAGCATGCTCAGAGGATGAACATGTAAATAATTGATATGAGTCATTTATTTACACTTAGAGAGCACCCCCAAATTAGACATACCCGAGCCACACTTGAAGAGTCTTCTCGAGGCATGTACAGTTTCATCAGTCCTCAAAGGGACATGTATCTTCAAATAGACGGAGTGGCAATGGGCTCCCCCTTAGGAGTGTTATTTGCTAATTTTTATATGGGAACCATCGAAGCCAGTGTCTTCGGTAGCAGACAAAAACCAACTGTATACTGCTGTTATGTGCATGACATATTCGTCATAGTAAAAGACTCAGACGAATTAATTGATC
>WNGS01167479.1:62331-72783 GCA_020271785.1 Procambarus virginalis | reverse complement strand
AATTATACTGATAAAACATATTATTATTATTACCTTCTCTTAGGTAAATAAGTTACTATAATTGATGTAAAGTAACTCAACAATAAATATGTAAACTAATGAATAAAAGTATCCTGGACCAGATTCACGAAGCGGTTACACTAGCACTTACGAACGAGTGCATCTTTCCTCAATCTTTGACGGCTTTGGTTACATTTATTAAACAGTTTACAAGCATCAAAACTTGCCAAACAACAGTTGTTATTGTTATAAACAGCCTCCTGGTGCTTCGGAGCTCATTAACTGTTTAATAATTGTAAACAAAGCCGCAAAGATTGAGAAAAGATGTACACGTGCGTAAGTGCTTGCGTAACTGTTTCGTGAATCTGGCCCCTGAATTGAGTCTTCTACAGAAACTTCTTTTCCACGGCTCACAAAATGGAAGAAATAATCCTGAAGGATATTACTGAAAGAAACGTAACCCCCTCCCGACACCAGCCACCACAGAACAGACTTGACAGTAAGAAGACTGACAAGTTTACTCACGAAGAAATCTCCTGACAAGAAGCAAAACGCCTTGAAAGAGACAATTGTAGTCTAAGCCTTCACATTCCCTCTTGGGAACTGTCAGTCACAACGATCTCAGTGCATAGGCAAGACAAAATCTCTTTCACGGTGCCTGATACTGCACAAACAACAAGGCTCCATCAAAGTACATACATTTTCCACACACACACACACACACACAAGCCGGAGATATCCTAACCAACAACATGGAAATATTCAACAGATAACAGAAAATTAGACGTTACTGAAGCACGACATGTCAAAACACTCTCTACCAACTATTAACAGCCAGTTCGCTCTCGTGTACATTCCATCATCCTCAAATCCAAGACAGAGTAGCCAGCACATTGCGCCAGCCAGCATAAGTTGCTGTAGTTTCCCAGCTCCCAAACACAGGGAGTTGGGGAACTACAGAAGGACCATTGGTTCATGTTCCTTACTTCACTTCGCTTTTTTGGTTAGGTATGCAGTTGTCCCAAGTAATTTGTATCTATTTAATTCATCTCTGCCTTTGAAAATGTTGACATGTTCAGTGAACCGCATCTCGTAGCGTCAGCCCGCATAAAACTGTAAAATAAGCTTCGGAGAGTTCCTTTTTCAATTTCCTTCTCGAGTAAAGAACATGAAAAATATAGAGAGGATGCGTACTAGAATCATTTATCTAATATATATATATATATATATATATATATATATTATATATATATATATATATATATATATATATATATATATATTATATATACATATATATATACATATATATATACATATATATATATACATATATATATATATATATATATATATATATATATATATATATATATAATATATATATATACATATATATATATACATATATATATATATATATATATATATATATATATATATATATATATATATATATATATATGAAAAATATCACAAAACACGCGATTCGGTTATGCGTAAATATCCATATAGGAATAAAAGGAAACGAAAATTCCGAACGTTTTCGTGTTTCAACGCATTTTCAAGGAATTCAGACAGAAAATACACGAGTTTGGGGTTATATAAGCCAACACCTCAGTAGATTAAGATCCATAAACGTAATTTGGAATAATGTTAGTGACATGATGGAATTGAAATAGGCTATTCCCTAATTCTTGTTATATACTTCACATAATTTTATCTATATCACAAATCTTACCAATTATAAAACTTTGTAATTTATATAATTATCGACTTACGTTAATATTATCTAATTTACTGCATTTTATAAATGAAGATTCAATAATGTTTCTTTCACCAACTGATTTATACTCAACATTTTATATGCATTAGTACATTCAATTGAATCATTACAATCTCTTCAGCGAACTAGAGATTCTTCTGTTTGTACACACAGGTCCGGCGTGGGTGAGGTGGGCGGCGGTGTGGCGTGGGTGAGGTGGGCGGCGGTGTGGCGTGGGTGAGGTGGGCGGCGGTAGTGACAAGTCTGGCGTGGGTGAGGTGGGCGGCGGTAGTGACAGGTCTGGCGTGGGTGAGGTGGGCGGCGGTAGTGACAGGTGTGGCGTGGGTGAGGTGGGCGGCGGTAGTGACAGGTGTGGCGTGGGTGAGGTGGGCGGCGGTAGTGACAGGTCTGGCGTGGGTGAGGTGGGCGGCGGTAGTGACAGGTGTGGCGTGGGTGAGGTGGGCGGCGGTAGTGACAGGTCTGGCGTGGGTGAGGTGGGCGGCCGTAGTGACAGGTCTGGCGTGGGTGAGGTGGGCGGCGGTAGTGACAGGTCTGGCGTGGGTGAGGTGGGCGGCGGTAGTGACAGGTCTGGCGTGGGTGAGGTGGGCGGCGGTAGTGACAGGTCTGGCGTGGGTGAGGTGGGCGGCGGTAGTGACAGGTCTGGCGTGGGTGAGGTGGGCGGCGGTAGTGACAGGTCTGGCGTGGGTGAGGTGGGCACCCGGTAACCCCCTCTCGCAGCTCCCGCCGCCACACATCTCACCACTCGCCCGCCGCACCTGGTGGCGACCACACGCTGGAGTCCACCCGCGCCCACCGTCACTCGCGTACCCCTTCCTCGCCCACTTCGGCAACCCTCGGAGCTTGTAGCGCGCTCTTCACCACTACAAAGACAAGTGTATCGTGGCCACTTGATCACAGAACTGCTCAAGTGCTGGTTGAACTGCTCTAACTTGTGACACGTGTTTCCTCTAAGTGTGTTGTCTTGTCGGCAGGGCTAGGTGGAGGCGGTCCTGGCACAAAGACCACCTCTCGTGTGGCACAGACCCCGGTCATACACGGTCTTGATGAACAACTGTCCGAGGGACCCGTGTTAACTACCGACCTGGTAATTGTCTTGTGCTCTTGTGTGTAACCTCTGAAAGCTTGGGTTGCCAGTCGGCTGAACCACTTAATTCGCAGTAGTTTATGTTGTATTTTAGTAGTGTTAATATTAAGAATTAATAAACCCAAACTGTCTCTGACTACTCTTAAGGATACGCGTCAGGATACGTAGTACACTTTAAATAATTGTCAAATATAAGTGCGACTGTGTCAAGCTGAGCCAAGGTGTCAGACAACGTCTTTTAAATGTCAGTCAAGAGAAATTGTCATTGTTAACAGAAGTAGATCTGTCAAGAAGGTTTTCAACTAAGCTTTGTGATGAATGTTTACAAAGTTATGACCTGTTGCCAATGACAGCCGTAGTCGCCAGCCCCACGAGACGGCAACACTGTTCTACATAATTCTCGTGTATACTCAGATTTAGTCAACATAGGCCTTGCAGTGCACGTTGAAAAAAAGAGATCTTGGGCAAGTACAAGGTCAGTTGTGAGCGAAAATAAGTGAAGGCCGAGTGTGTGTATGTGTGCGTCCGAAACACGGCTCATTCAGTGCAACTTACAGAGCGTAGTGTTATATTAGCGTACAAGTGCCCGTATTTAAGGTGTAGTGGCTATCAGTATCACACCATTCTCGTGGTCCCCAATTGGTGCGCATCAGTAGTGTGGGGTTGTGCAGGAGTGAGGTTGTCCACTTCAGCAGTGACTGTAGAAGCCAGGCTCAAGTGGCGCTGTGACCCGCCCTCCTCACAACTTCGCCTCCACCGGGCAAGTTACCCACCAACCACAAGCCTGAAACTACGCATAAAGGAAATAAAATAAAAATTGCGCGCGAAAGTGTTTATGTCGCTGTTGTGCTTCAGAGAAAACGAGTGATTTCCTAGATTAGGCTAAATTAGTGTTACGATTTAATTTTTGAATTATAGAAAGGTATTGCAACCGGTTCCTAATTTAAATTGTAGCCCTAAATCTTTAAACAAAATTAATCCCCTGAAAAAGAGAAAGGAAAAGTGCGAGTGAGCTTTAACGTATGTGAACTGACGAGTGATATTGAGTTCAGTTGATATTAGTGAAACGAGGCTCGCGGTTGTCTCTGGCGAGGATCACATCGCCCACAGGACTTCACCAGGGAGCAAGGAGCTGCATCATCTTCAAGGTAGGTCTATAATACTTAGTAGACTTTTTGGATTTGCAATGATTTTATGTATATGCCTCCCGAACTATTTTTTTTCGAAAATAGTCGGTTTAAATATGTAAACAAAAATGGTAAGCTTGTTTAAATATTTTACCCCAAGGAAGTCTAGCTAATATACATACCCTGATTTTCTCTATAAATATATTTAGTTAGCTTTAAATATAATATCCCTTAGCAAGATTGTCGAGTTAATTACTTGAATGCATTTGTTCAACTGTGCACATGCACTAGATCATACCTGATTGGGATAGTTGCGGAAATCAGTGTTCCCACCGTCCTGTCTGCGAACAGAACCCCTGATTGGTGGTCCGGTCAACCAGGCTGTTAGGTTCCGTTGCACGCAGTCTGTCGTATGAATCGCAACCCAGATGATCAGGTATCCTTTGGACGTGATTATCAAGTTCTCTGTTGAACAGTATGAGAGGTCTGCTAATTATACATAGAGATAGTAATGAAAAAGTCATGAATCCTTACTGTTCTTTAAAAATAAGGTCTTACGACGTGATTCCTTGTTTTTATTTCTATTGTGTGATTTGATTGCGTATTATATGTGGTTTCCTGTTTTATATTATCGCTTTTACTATATCGGAGGAACAGGAACTTTTCCTCATTGTACCAAGACATGATTTACATATATTTGGAGATTTGATGTGTCATCTATATTGGATACTCTCATAAAAAAAAACATCTAGTGTCATCTGTATTGGATGGCACAGTACTATAGTTTGTGCTCTTGTCTGAGTCCAAAATGATAATGAGAAAAAGTATTGTAGCAAGCATAGTGCGACGGGGGACCGACGTTTTCCTGGTGGATGAGGCAGATATTCTTTGTTGAGTGTTACACTCTGGGTTCTGTTCGTTTGGAAATTAAAGATCCATCTTGTTACTTTGTCAGTAATTCCTTTTGTGCTCACATTTGGTCACATTTATCGAAAACTACACAGATTCATTATATATTATAATTATTATAATAATTTGTGTATAATTGTATTTCGGGAATCTGTGTATAATTCGGGAATTATACACAGATTCCCGAAATCTGTGTATATTACATCACCGTTTTGACACCTCGTGGTGTAGTGGTTAAACCACTCGCCTGGCGTTTCGCGAGCACTTCGCTCTGGGTTCGTATCCTGGCCGGGGAGGATTTACTGGGCGTCAATCCTTAACTGTAGCCTCTGTTTACCCAATAGTAAAATGGGGTTCCTGGTTGTTAAACGACTTGGGACTTGGCGGGTCGTATTCTGGGGAACACGACCCCTATATATATATATATATATATATATATATATATATATATATATATATATATATATATATATATATATATTATGTATGTATTTATTTAACACAGAAACTTTTCCCTATGAGAGAATTGAACTGGCTAACCAGGTGGCCAGGCAGTACACTAGCCATTACACCATAGCAGATGATTGAAAGATCTGCAAGTCGGGCGGCAATTCCACGACCTGCATGTCTGATCTGTCACCAGTAGCTAGCGTCATTGGGAGCTGCTGTCATGGAATTGCCGCTCGACTTGCAGTTCTTTCAATGATCTGCTATGGTGTAAAAGGGTTGGAAACACTTGTACCTGAGCATTGTACATCAAACCCAAATGCAGTTTACTTTCTTCGCTAGCTATTACGCTATTCCTACAAGCCTATTGTATGTGAGAGTATTCTTGCACATGGGACATTATCTTAGTAGACTAGCGTTGGCATCCATATACCAACATGGACTCAGTATTGGCTACTATGCCCATTCCATAACTTCAGTTAGAACACGAAAGGGAACAATCACGCTTTTTATACAATTTAAGAATTCTAATTTAAAGTTTTACCTTCCTGTAGGTTTAAGTGTCAAACCTCAGCCCATCCTCCAAAGTGATAATATATAACTTTGAAAGAATGGGAAATATATTTACAAAATATCGGCAAATCATATTTTTCTCGATTTTGAAGAAAGTGGAAATAAACTTATTTACTAAAACAAAAAACGAAGACAGCAACCTAATTAATTTAAGCCGAATTTAAGCCGAACGAAACGTATTATAGGCCTTACAATTAATATATGCACCATGGAAGGGTTAGGGTACGTTTGGTTAGTTCAAAATAGATTAGGCTAGTTTTGTCTCTTACAAAATGTAAATTATCTCTGCGTTTGCAACACTCAACCCTTCCTGCAAGCACTGTACTGCCTGTTGCTGCTATGGTTGCAATATACAAAATATGTACTGTTGTGTCCAATGAAGTTCTCGTTTTGTACTTTTGAAAGTCTAAAGAGCAAAAAAAAATGCTGAAACAGATTAACCACAAACCTAACCTAACTTATCCTAGGCCTAATTTAGCACATACTCATACCATACCCTGTGTAGTTAGGTTTGGTTGTCACGTTCTTTCTCGGGCCCTATCTTGAGGTTATCTTGAGATGATTTCGGGGCTTAGCGTCCCTGCAGCCCGGTCCTCGACCAGGCCTCCTTTTTGTTACATATCCCCAGGAAGCAGCCCGTAGCAGCTGTCTAATTCCCAGGTACCTATTTACTGCTAGGTAACAGGGGCATAAAGGTGAAAGAAACTGCCCATTTGTTTCCGCCTCCCCCGGGGATCGAACCCAAAACCTCAGGATTACGAATCCGGAGCGCTGTCCACTCAGCTATCAGGCCCTATGCAAAATGAATAACAGAAAACATATATATTCCATTCACATACGCTGTACAGTAGGTCCATTCACAGTCGCTCTTGGTTCGCAGTCGCTATAATTTTATTTAGTCACTATAGGTCCATTCACAATTGCTATAGGTTCATTCACAGTCGATATAGGCCCATTCACAGTCGCTATTGGTTCACAGTCGATATAGGTCCATTCACAGTCGCTATAGATTGACAGTACCTATAGCTCCATTCACAGTCTCTATAGGTTCACAGTTCTTATAGGTCCATTCACCATCGATATTGGTTCATTCACAGTCGCTCTATGTCCATTCACAGTCGCTATAGGTTCATTCATAGTCGTTGTAGGTACTATAAGGTTTGGACGGCAGATTAACGGCAGTCCATATTTTAAACAGATATTTCCCAGCCGCTGTCAAGTGCGCTGTTATAATTTTTGAGGCTAGGCTGCCACCATGACGCTCCTGACATACTGAGCCTCGTTAATCTTGGGAGGTTTACAATTTCGTCTTTTATTTCCACTATAGGCAGCTAAATTTGTACGCTTTAATCCACAGCAAACAAACATGGATACATTTAGTGTGAGGACATTACCCTGTATATATCTACACCTTTACCCATGTATCCACAACATTTACATAGTCACATCCGTACTCACGAGCTCAATTCCACAACGTGAATACAGACAGTAACGCATGCGCCTAAGTGAGTGAAAAAAAAACATGATGGGTCAAATATCATTACCAGGCAATTTCCTGCAGAAGTCGTCATATACAAGGACGTCACTTGACAAATTTATAGCCCCGTGCTGGGGTCCCAGTCCCGCAAGGTCGCTTATTCAACGGTTAGGGCCCTTTCGGGCTATTCATGCCCGTGCCACCTCTTGGGTGGCTTAATCTTCATCAATCAATCAATGGTTAAGGGATTAATTTGTTTCCACTATATTATCTCAGACGAGAACAGACCACAACTCGCGAAGGAGAAAAACAGCACTGGAGAAGCAGGATGGTCTCTGAGGGATATATGTGGGAATCGTAAGCAAATACAGGATTGGAAAAAAAGGAAAGATTTATCAGGAGTAAGCGCTAAGCCATACAGAATACATAGCACTTGGAAGGGATAAGGATTTGGGATGGAACAGGGGGGGGGAAGGATGGTGCCTAACCACTTGGACAGTCGAGGATTGAACGCTGACCTGCATGTAGCAAGACCGTCTCTATACCGTCCAACCCAAGTGGTTGAGCATACTGGAATTTGAGAGAAAGCCTAGTCAGGGAAATGTGGCATGCATGAAATTAAAAATCTAGAAACGAATATGATGGGAAAAGTATGAAGGGGTCCATGACAGAGTGTGGGGGGTATCTTCTTGAGGTTATCTTGAGATGAACAAATCCACAAGGGCCGTGACGAGGATTCGAACCTTGAGATGATTTCGGGGCTTTTAGTGTCCCCGCGGCCCGGTCCTCGACCAGGCCTCCACCCCCAGGAGCAGCCCGTGACAGCTGACTAACACCCAGGTACCTATTTTACTGCTAGGTAACAGGGGCATAGGGTGAAAGAAACTTGCCATTGTTTCTCGCCGGCGCCTGGGATCGAACCCAGGCCCACAGGATCACAAGTCCAGCGTGCTGTCCGCTCGGCCGACCGGCTCTCCCCCTCTTCCGACCTGGGGGGTGGGGGGGCGGAATTAATCACAGAAGTATTACATACGTGTAGTAGTAGTAGCAGTAGGGGAACAATAGGACAAGCGACATAAAAAGTGATATACAGCGGTACTACCAAAATGTGCAAAAAGGCCTGGAAAAAAGTAACTAGACAAAGGCGCTGGACGAAAAAGAAGCGATGCTGGGCCATGACACAAAGGAAATTACTTATTGACGATAATTTAAAAAAGTACCGCTGATCTCTGTGATGTTTTATAGTGAACCTCCGTGCGTGACTTGCCAGCAGGAAGTCAGTCAGACTAGTAGGGTCAGTCCCTCTTATGTTCGCTTGTCGCTGAAGCTGGTCCACGGTGCTCATGACCAATTTCTTAGCACTAGTCGTAAACCTTTTCCAGCCGGGTAATTGAGGTCAGTACGGAAGGCAGGGGGTCAGAGGTCGATATGTACTGAGGAGCTTGGCGTGATTGGTGTGGGGGTTTCTCGCGTTCACCGGCTTTCCCTTCCAACTGTTCGTATATGGTAGAGAGTAAGCCACGCAGTAACGCCACAGTCTCCTCAGAATGGTTGCAGGCCGTAAATAATGGTATTACAGTGGTGGGTTCTGTCATTTGGCAAAATATGTCGGCGACCGTGACAAATCGGGTGTTATGGCCAGGTATCAGGTGAGGCGAGAGGAGTAAACTTTTTGCTCAGCCTCCGACAATGATTCGTGTTCTTGATTACGCCTTGGTGACCTTTCTCTTGTTACCATTCATTGCATTAGTTTGCGATGCAGTAGTGAGAGATAGTGTAAGTTCATTAATAGATAAACGCCAGAGTGAAGTAACATTGTATTCATCGTTTGTTTTGCGAGATTCTCATGAGTATTTACAATGCGTATCTACGAGGCTTTCTACGGGATATAAAATTTATATTCGAAGAGGAAAGATGAGTTGCAATTTTATGCGAAAAAACATATCTTGCCTTTAATCGGGCTATTTTTCCCCAACCGTTGTTCATCTGTACCCATGCTTCGTTGTCCATCTCCAACCAGTATTTGATGACTAGATACAGGTCAAAGTTATCAATGTATACTGTAGTTGGAAACAAGGACATGAAGTGTTTACACATAAGATTACAACTGCAAACACACCGATTAATAGAGATGTCCAAGAAACTGACCACTTTTTTAAGTTGTAGTTAATTATTTTCATCTATACATTATATTTACAAAGTAAATTTACATATGTATAGAAATATAATTTGTGACACTGTTATATTTCAAAAGCATACATTTATAACCAGTTTGTTATATCACCGCCTGTTATCCTTCCTATCAAGACAGTAACGCTGCGTCAGCTAAAAATCACTCTCTTCTTGCTGTCCATATAAATGACAGTCAGAAAAAATAAAATTAAAATATCTAAATTTTCCTGCATTTCTTTTCAATACTGAACATCAGAAAATTCACGGAATCTACTTTAATGTCTAATATATAACTTTAATACCTTAACCCACTTTACAATGAACAATTTATAAAAAATAACAAAAACAAAAAATAAAATGTGAATATTATTCTCTATTTCACTACGTTGATCATGCGATTGTTGTTCTGACCGAACATATTCAGCCTAGCGTTAGTGGGAAAAATCTTTAGGATATCTATATTATATATTATATATTTATTTGTTTTGAAGCAATATACACATGAATATTTGTCCATATTTCATGCCAGTAAATAGCATTTCTTCCCAACTTTTGGGACATAGGCTTGCTTCAATTAGTGAATTAAATATACTAATTTACTGTTCACTATTAACAACATGTCTGAGAATAGAGTTGCTCAGGAATAAGTCTGGTGATATAAACATGAAGGTTTTGTCACTTGGCATATTTACCAGATGGCTTGCTCTATGTGCAAAACTAAGGTCCTAATGTATATTATTCCCTTTCATGATTTCGTTTTTAAAAGTAATGTATAGAATGGTTAATTATTTATGAAACATACAGACTGTATTATCCCTCCACTTTCATATTCTGTCCTACTCTTTCACTAGAAGACGTGCCCGGGTTTGCCTCTCTC
>WNGS01167479.1:25427-50761 GCA_020271785.1 Procambarus virginalis | reverse complement strand
AGTGAAGTCTGGTAGGCAACAGGTACTGCAGCAACAGGTACTGCAGCAACAGGTACTGAAGCAACAGGTACTGCAGCAACAGGTACTGTAGCAACAGGTACTGCAGCAACAGGTACTGAAGCAACAGGTACTGAAGCAACAGGTACTGAAGCAACAGGTACTGCAGCAACAGGTACTGTAGCAACAGGTACTGAAGCAACAGGTACTGAAGCAACAGGTACTGAAGCAACAGGTACTGAGGCAACAGGTACTGAAGCAACAGGTACTGAAGCAACAGGTACTGAGGCAACAGTTACTGAGGCAACAGTTACTGAGGCAACAGGTACTGAAGCAACAGGAACTGAAGCAATAGGTGCTGCAGCAACAGGTACTGTTGCAACAGGTACTGCAGCAACAGGTACTGAAGCAACAGGTACTGAAGCAACAGGTACTGAAGCAACAGGTACTGAAGCAACAGGTACTGAAGCAACAGGTACTGAAGCAACAGGTACTGAAGCAACAGGTACTGAAGCAACAGGTACTGAAGCAATAGGTACTGCAGCAACAGGTACTGTTGCAACAGGTACTGCAGCAACAGGTACTGTTGCAACAGGTACTGCAGCAACAGGTACTGAGGCAACAGGTACTGAAGCAACAGGTACTGCAGCAACAGGTACTGTAGCAATAGGTACTGCAGCAACAGGTACTGCAGCAACAGGTACTGAAGCAACAGGTACTGCAGCAACAGGTACTGTAGCAATAGGTACTGCAGCAACAGGTACTGTAGCAATAGGTACTGAGGCAACAGGTACTGAAGCAACAGGTACTGCAGCAACAGGTACTGCAGCAACAGGTACTGCAGCAACAGGTACTGAAGCAACAGGTACTGCAGCAACAGGTACTGCAGCAACAGGTACTGAAGCAACAGGTACTGAAGCAACAGGTACTGTTGCAACAGGTACTGAGGCAACAGGTACTGAAGCAACAGGTACTGAAGCAACAGGTACTGCAGCAATAGGTACTGCAGCAACAGGTACTGAAGCAACAGGTACTGCAGCAACAGGTACTGCAGCAACAGGTACTGAAGCAACAGGTACTGAAGCAACAGGTACTGAAGCAACAGGTACTGAAGCAACAGGTACTGCAGCAATAGGTACTGCAGCAACAGGTACTGAAGCAACAGGTACTGCAGCAATAGGTACTGCAGCAACAGGTACTGCAGCAACAGGTACTGCAGCAACAGGTACTGATGCAACAGGTACTGAAGCAACAGGTACTGAGGCAACAGGTACTGAAGCAACAGGTACTGAAGCAACAGGTACTGCAGCAATAGGTACTGCAGCAACAGGTACTGCAGCAACAGGTACTGAGGCAACAGGTACTGAAGCAACAGGTACTGAAGCAACAGGTACTGAAGCAACAGGTACTGAAGCAACAGGTACTGAAGCAACAGGTACTGAAGCAATAGGTACTGCAGCAACAGGTACTGAAGCAACAGGTACTGAAGCAATAGGTACTGAAGCAACAGGTACTGAAGCAACAGGTACTGAAGCAACAGGTACTGAAGCAACAGGTACTGCAGCAACAGGTACTGCAGCAACAGGTACTGCAGCAACAGGTACTGCAGCAACAGGCACTGTTGCAACAGGTACTGCAGCAACAGGTACTGCAGCAACAGGTACTGCAGCAACAGGTACTGCAGCAACAGGTACTGAAGCAACAGGTACTGAAGCAACAGGGAGTGAGGCAACAGGTACTGCAGCAACCCCTCCCCCCCCCAGGGGTGCAGGCCACGAGTTGAGTGATGAGTTAAGCTCAATTAATCATCGCTCGGTGATGATGAATTAGAAATGAATGCCTAACTAGGAGAGCATTGCTGCGGGGATGGTGTTTGGGGAGAGAAGGGCTACCATGCTATGGGACGGGGCTACCATGCTATGGGACGGGGCTACCATGCTATGGGACGGGGCTAAATGAAGGAAGATACAGTGCTTCAGGAGGAGGGTGTGACGCTTCAGGAGGAAGGTGTGACGCTTCAGGAGGAAGGTGTGACGCTTCAGGAGGAAGGTGTGACGCTTCAGGAGGAAGGTGTGACGCTTCAGGAGGAAGGTGTGACGCTTCAGGAGGAAGGTGTGACGCTTCAGGAGGAAGGTGTGACGCTTCAGGAGGAAGGTGTGACGCTTCAGGAGGAAGGTGTGACGCTTCAGGAGGAAGGTGTGACGCTTCAGGAGGAAGGTGTGACGCTTCAGGAGAATGGTGTGACGCTTCAGGAGGATGGTGTGACGCTTCATGAGGAAGGTGTGACGCTTCAGGAGGAAGGTGTGACGCTTCAGGAGGAAGGTGTGACGCTTCAGGAGGAAGGTGTGACGCTTCAGGAGGAAGGTGTGACGCTTCAGGAGGAGGGTGTGACGCTTCAGGAGGAAGGTGTGACGCTTCAGGAGGAAGGTGTGACGCTTCAGGAAGGTGTGACGCTTCAGGAGAAAGGTGTGACGCTTCAAGAACAAGGCGTAGGAAGACAGTATTTCCATACCACTTTTTTTGTATTAATACATGAGGTACATCTGCATTAGTGCAGCTACCCTAGACTATATGAAGTGGAGTACACTGTGTCAAAACAGTTAACTAGGTGATGCTAAAAAAATCCCCATCACATAGGATGGTTAGTCATACAGAGGCATGTGATAGGCAGACTGCACTGGCAGACTCCGGATGCATTTTGAGGATATCATCAACACAAGATTGAATAAGGCAGCAGTCGTAATAAAGGTCCCCATCTCGCAGGATGGTTAGTCATACAGGGCCATAAGTTTAGTAGCCTGCACTGGCAAATTTTGGGTGCCATATTAGGATATCCTCAAGAACACGAGAGTGGATAAAGTAATTGCAAAGCTCCAGGTACCTCATGCCAACTGGTCTGAATGGTCTAATAACTGGGCATTCGGTGATGTAGTGTGGGAGATCATGCCGCAGTTCCTGCTCACATTGTTTGCCACTGGAGTGCTCAGGACTGGGAGATCCGTCACCTGTAGCCACCTGCCACAGGTAACGGTAACCCAACCTGATCCTGGCAACCACTGTGTCGCACAGTCTGGTCAACGTTTTGTGCTGCCCATAGATATAGGTTTCAGATCTGAACAAATCATAGCTTTTAATACTAGTACTTTCAGGTCGTTGGGAGTCAGTAATTTCTTTCCTATCAGACCTGAGTGTTTGAACGAATACAGTTTTGACAGCAGAGATGGGGATACCTAGATCTAATTCAACTTCATCTTTGTTGCATGCTAATTTGACTGCAATGTCTGTCTCATTATGATGGGTTATATTTATGTGTGAAGGTATCCATATAAAAGAGATTCGAGACCCTTTACTCTGTGCAGCAATTAGATCATTTATAATTGGTAGTATGAGGTTCTTGCTGTCGATCTTCCAGGAGAAGTTTTCTATTGCTTGAAGAGCAGACTTTGAATCACAGAATATTATTCCTCCTCCAATGTTTTTTAATGTACAGGTAGCTAGTTGTAATGCTGCTAGTTCTGCTTGTGTGGAGGTCAGTCAGTTGTTTAACCTGACACTGACAGTCTTTGTGCAAATATTATTTCTATAAAACCTACATGCCGCTGCAGTCCGTCCAGTAGAAGATTGGACTGAGCCGTCGGTGTGGACACAGTGCTCGTAAGATCTTAAATTCTCGATGAAGGAGGCAATTGTTTCAAGTGTGACAGCTTTGAGAAGAGCAAGATTCTCATTACCTGTCTTAGTGACAGGTGTGTATGATACTTGAATGGTGGGGTACAGATAAAGAGGAATATCAGAGACAGGTAGATTGCACTTAAAAGGAATGTTGAGTTTAATGAGATTGTAAACATTTTTTCTCAGCCATTTATCATAAAAGGAGTGAGTTGGTATGTCGGCACCAGTCAATAGGGTGTTAACAGCACGAAATAATTTGTCTCTGAGCAATGCAGATGTAGGGTCTCTCATGACTTTAAGGCCTAAATGTGGTCTAAATGAAACTTTAAGGCCTTTAAGGTCGTGTTGACTTGCATGATTCCCTCTAGTATGGTTGGAAGCTTCAGTTCTTCCCTCATGTTGATGATTCTTGTGCATCTTGGGGCACCAAGAATTATCCTCATGGCTTCATTCTGTACTACTTCAAGTTTGTCCAACACAGAGGCGGGGAAATTAAGTGCAGAGCATTATAATCAACGAGAGATCTAACAAACATCATATAGAATAGTCCAGCATATTTAATACTGATACCAATATTCTTACCAGTAAGTGTTTTCAATGGTTTTAGTCTTTCTTTTAACCTACGGTGTAGAACGTTTACAATGTCACTGTTAATACCAACTCCAAGGTATTTGTGCTGCCTACACGGTTCAATGTTCTGGTTGTTGACTTTGAACGTTAGAGGGACATGATCTTTTCCTTAGGGATGGAGAACTCTGGATTTAGTTATAGAGATAACAAGACCACAATCAATGCTTTTAGCAGCGAGTGAATCAAATAGAGCTTGCAGTCTAGTTTGGGAATTTGCAACAATGCATATGTCATCGGCATAACAGATGACGGCTTCGTCAGGTAGTGTGGGAATATCAATTGTTAATTTGTGCATCAGAACATTGAACAGTGTAGGACTTAGCACTCCACCCTGGGGTGTACCCAACTCAAAGGGTGCACAAAGTTTACTTTTGACCCCCTTAAAAAGGACTGAGGCGGTTCTGTTACTCAGGTAACCCCTGAGCCATGTCAACAGTCTACCCTTAACTCCCTTAACTACAAAAGAGGCTAGTTGTTCTAAGACTATTTCTCTGTTTGCTGTATCAAAAGCAGTTTGTAGATCAATAAATGCCGTCTGAGAGTTTGGTCCGTCTCTGATAAAATATTCAGCAAAGCAAGTTTGTGTGCTTCTTCCAAGAAGGAAACCATACAGGTTAGGGGCAAGGTGGGGCTTAATTTGAAACATTAGTCTGTCGAGGATAATCCTGTCATGAACTTTACACATGCACGACGTGTAGAGAAGTGGGTCTAAATTTTTGTGAATTAGGCTTGGGTATGGGTAATATGAGTCCCTGTCACAGTTTTAAGACTGAAGGCTGTGGAGGAGAGTCGAGACAGTTACAACACGCAGCCTACTGCCCTACACACACACACATTTAAGTACAAAATTAAGATATTTTAATATAAAATGTATAATTTTGGAGGCAAAGTATTTTGAAAATCGAAATCGGGTTCGGATGCTTATCTTAAAGGACTTTTACAAGATATTGGCTATGATGAATTAGATATTTTTTTATCTTTGGACCAGTGAATATAGCAGTGTTTTAACGTGCAGAGGACCATATAGTATTCCATTATAAATAACTTCACTACAAGTGAACGGGGGTTTAACTCCACTTGGAAGATATCCTTTAGTATCCTTCGTTCCTATACGTGTTCCGCATTTTAGAAAAAAAAGCAGTGGAAAAATACTGAGTTCGTTGGATATTATCCATCATATGTAGGCTTGCCAAATAGCATTTAACTTCGAATAAAATAATAATACACTTTCATAAATCTCTCTTACACTTAATTATATAGTCTTTGTTTTATTTCTAGAAATAATGGAAACTTAAGTCGATTATTTAAACATACAGTGGAAATAGGCATAGTCTACCGAAACTGAAAGAAGACTAATATAAGTCTAATGGTATTGTGTTCAACCCATTAACTTGTCTTGTTCATACTTTATGCAACTGTGTGCTCAATATGTAGTACTAGAGTAGCATTAAGCCACTTTTTCTACTATTTTTGTATAGTCCCGAAAAAATATAGCTAAAACCCAAGCTAGTTGTGAACCTGAAGCCGATGACAGTAAGCACGTCTTATCGTTAACTTTATAGGCAAGCATTGCCTTGCCTTGCATAACGCATGTATTTTATTAACACATTTAGGTACAGTTGCATTTGTGAAGCTGCCCTAGTCTATGAAGGAGAGTATAGTGTGTGTCAAGAACTAGCTACTCTAGACTATACGAAGGGGGAGTACAGCGCGTCACAAAACTAACTACGTGATGTTAAAAATCCCAATCACACAGGATGGTTAGTCATACAGAGGCATGTGATCAGTAGTCTGCACTGGCAGACTCTTGGTGCATTATAAGGATAACATCAGTACCGTTACCTGTGGCAGGTGGCTACAGGTGACGGATCTCCCAATCCTGAGCACTCCAGGTGCAAACTCTGTGAGCAGGAACTACGGCACGATCTCCCGCACTACATCACCGAATGACCAGTTAATAGACCTTTCAGACCAGTTGGCATGAGGTACCTGGAGCTTTGCAATTACTTTATTCACTCTCGTATTCTTGAAGATATCCTCATATTGCACCAAAAATTTGCCAGTGCAGGCTACTGAACATATGGCCCTGTATGACTAACCATCCTGCGAGATGGGGACTTTTATTACCACTGCTGCCTTATTCACTCTTGTGTTGATATCCTCAAAATGCATCCGGAGTCTGCCAATGCAGACTGCCTATCACATGTCTCTGTATGTCCAACCATCCTGTGTGATGGGGATTTTTTAGCATCACGTAATTAGCTTTTTTGACACACTTCATATAGTCTAGGGTAGCTGTACAAAAGCAGATGTACCTAATGTATTAAAAAAACATCAACACAAGAGTGAATAAGGCAGCAGTGATACTAAAAGTCCCCATCTCGCAGGATGGTTAGTCATACAGGGGCCATATGTTCAGTTGCCTGAACTGGCAAATTTTGGGTGCAATATGAGGATATCCTCAAGAATACGAGTGAATAAAGTAATTCCGAAGCTCCAGGTACCTGTGCATACCACGCATGTGCATACAACACATGCGCATACCACACATGTGCATACAACACATGTGCATACCACACATGTGCACACATCACATGTGCGCAATCAAAAGTGCTAGAAATCTCAGCCACGAAGCTGTAGCTTAAACAATGTCAACGTATCAATTACAGTCAATGATAAACCAAAATTAGCATTCCTATATAAAAAAAACTAAATTAACAGGAAAAATATCTTGCGTAATGCAGATTAACACCTGCACGAGGGGCTGGATCACAGCGACCACAGCTGAGCACTCTACTCCCATAGTGAATAAAAGGAGTATTCATATAGGAGTATATTCATACTCCTATATGAATAAAAGCACCCGAGACACCGTGTACGGCTAACATACAGCATACGCGAGGAGCAATTTGCAATTAGCGTCAATATTCTGATTGGATCAGTAGGCTTCAGAAAGAATGCGGAGTAATGTATCAATGAGATCTCACGTTAAATTATTTTAAATTGGAAGATCAATACGTAAGGGATGGTCTCTATTTTCTCTATATTGGCAGCGGTGGCCAACGCGCGGCTCGCGACCCACTTGCCGCGGTTTGGCCTTTAATATGCGGCTAGTGAAAAATTCTAGAGAATTCAAATATTCTAGAAATTTCGACCCGAACCCAGAGGAAGAATCTTGCGGCTATATAAAAAGAGTTGCGATACCTACGGAAGGGAGTTCAGTATAAGTGCAGACGTTGAACTGTTCAGTCTTAGCTAGTAGTCTTCATACATAAATCTTATTTAAATAAAGTGTCTATGAAAACTTTGTGAAGGAAGATGGCTTCAACAAGCCATACAACACAACCAACAACTAGCAATATTTGTTCGTTATGTTTCCTCTGATGTGACTGTGAAAGAAGAGATCCTGGACTTAGTGGCAATAAAAAAAAAAACTGGCGGTGAAGACATTAAAATTTCGCTTGACAGAACCTTAAGAAATGCCGATGTTGCACTGAATTAACCCGTCAATGTTGCACCAGGCGGAGCACTTGTATTGGTGGGGGGAATGTAGCATTATTAATTGCACTTATGAAAAGTGATCCCAGCTTTCCAAAGTTTCTCCCTGTTCATTGCATTATTCATCGTGAACACCTGGCACCCAGATANATAATGAGAATGTGGGAGTCGGTGAGAAAGCGGTTCATCAGCAGGGTTCACAGCGAGAGGTCAGCACCGTCCAGCTCCACTACACGGTCACTCTCCCTAACGGCTCGGCCATGCCACAATTTCCTCTTCGCAAATGCGAGAAGAAAACCCAGGTAATATGGTCAGGAATAAGAGCGAAATGCCAGAGATCACATACCCACAGAGCGTGGAGAAAGAAGTACAATTACAGACTCCTTGGTGGAATCCAAGCCAGCTGATTTAATAAATTCTGCTAGTTGAATTTCATGATAAGAGACAGAGGTAGACGCGGGAGAGAGAACAAACGAGAGGGAGAACAATAGAGAGATGACAACACTCTCGAACCGCTACCATAATTCACAGTTTACAAAGCCCAAACCACTACAACAAGAATCATATCCATCCATCCATCCCGCTCAGAGGTCCGTCGCCGCCACCACCAGGCTCTCTGCCAAATAATTCACAAGACTCCACATAGACGATGCAGAACGTGTTCCAGGACTCGAGTAATCCAAGAATAAGTCATGACTCAGGCCCCCTCTCCAGCAGGCGACCACAGGTGATAATCCAAGAATTATCGACAGCACGGAGCCCCACAGGTCGGCCAAGCTTAATATTTACGGCCCCCATCGTCAGGTAACCAGCTTCCACATATTATATTATCCTGATGGAGTCGCTGAAGGGACTCTACCTACCCGGACACGGGTAGGTAGAGGACACGGCAAACCTCCAGTCAGATGTAGATCAGGTCTTTCTATGGGCTACAGAAAATAATAAGGTGTTTAACGAAGATAAGTTCCAGCTCATGCGCTATGGAAAAAATGAAAATATAAAAACGGAAATCACGTACAAAACTCAGACAAATCATAACATAGCACGAAAAGGCAATGTAAAGGATCTGGGTGTACTCATGTCGGAAGACCTTACCTTTAAAGAACACAATAAAGTGGCCGTCACAACTGCACGAAAAATGACAGGTTGGATAACAAAACTTTTCACACTAGAGATGCTATACCGATGATGATACTTTTCAAAACGCTTGTGCTCTCTAGAGTGGAGTACTGCTGCACAATGACAGCCCCTTTCAAAGCTGGAGAAATTGCTGACCTGGAGAGCGTGCAGAGATCCTTTACTGCTAGAATCCACTCGGTAAAACATCTAAACTATTGGGACCGACTAAAGAGCCTAAATCTGTACTCCCTTGAGCGCAGGCGGGAGAGATACATAATAATTTACACATGGAAAATATTAGAGGGGCTGGTCCCAAACCTGCACACAGAAATAACATCACATGAGACCAGAAGACATGGCAGGATGTGCAGAATACCCCCGTTGAAAAGCAGAGGTGCAACTGGTACTCTGAGAGAGAACTCTATCAACATCAGAGGCCCGAGACTGTTCAACACGCTTCCACTACACATAGGGGCATAACTGGCCGACCCCTCACAGTGTTTAAGAGAGAACTGGATAAGCACCTCCAAAGGATACCTGATCAACCAGGCTGTGACTCATACGTCAGGCTGCGAGCAGCCACGTCCAACAGCCTGGTTGATCAGTCCAGCAACCAGGAGGCCTGGTCGATGACCGGGCCGCGGGGACGCTAAGCCCCGGAAGCACCTCAAGGTAACCTCAAGGTAAGGTAACCCGTGCTCACCGGGAAACTAAGCAACTGTCAATATTCTCCCTTGTCGGAGCACGATGCTGACATCTGTACAACATGATCCGGGATAAAGCGACACTGAGCCACTGAACGACTAACATGTACCTTAGTCAAGGCTTTAGTGTCGTGAACTCCTGCTTGTTTCTCTCTGATGATAGCATCTATATTTTGAACTTAATATAAACTTTATTGGACAACTAAGTTTTTAATGTTTCAACTCGCCAACGAGAGAGAAAAAACAAACAAAATAATTCTGGTTAATTTCCAGCTAGTATTTCGTCTCATATTTTTGTCATGGTGTTAAAACACAAACCATCGTCACCTTCAGTACAAGATATTGAGAAATGATGATGCATTTTTGGGGAGGAAATTTGAAATATCAAACTTCCTTTTTTAGCATTTCCTTAAACATCTCCATTAATATTGAACCTGTTGATACACAAATTAACAGGCTATACAGAGTTAACAATATTATTTATTTTTTCACATATGCTGTGATTTTATAATATATATATATATATATATATATATATATATATATATATATATATATATATATATATATATATATATATATATATATATATACACATATACATACCTCCTCCTGCTGGTAGAACACCTACAGAAGACCAGTCTGCAACACACTTAAGACAATTATAAGGAAAGGCCCCGCGTGTCTGACGCTGAGAACGATCGTTAGCGGCGAACGAGGCAGTTTAGTGGTCCTCGTAAACTTAATTCAGGAGGTCCGTTGTGGGTTTGTCTTTTGTGCTCGCTTAATTTTAATGACGGGTTAAGTCTATTATATTTCCCAGCGACGCCGAGCCTCTGACGGCGACCAACAAGTACTAAACCTGAGGCAAAAACGCTGAGTACCGTTCATAAATGGCCTCCTTACAGAGGCTACTGCAACAGAGGCTACTGCAACAGAGGCCACTGTAACAGAGGCTACTGCAACAGAGGCTACTGCAACAGAGGCCACTGTAACAGAGGCTACTGCAACAGAGGCTACTGCAACAGAGGCCACTGTAACAGAGGCTACTGCAACAGAGGCTACTGCAACAGAGGCCACTGTAACAGAGGCTACTGCAACAGAGGCTACTGCAACAGAGGCCACTGTAACAGAGGCTACTGCAACAGAGGCTACTGCAACAGAGGCTACTGCAACAGAGGCTACTGCAACAGAGGCTACTGCAACAGAGGCCACTGTAACAGAGGCTACTGCAACAGAGGCTACTGCAACAGAGGCTACTGCAACAGAGGCCACTGCAACAGAGGCTACTGCAACAGAGGCCACTGCAACAGAGGCCACTGCAACAGAGGCTACTGCAACAGAGGCTACTGCAACAGAGGCTACTGTAACAGAGGCTACTGCAACAGAGGCCACTGCAACAGAGGCCACTGCAACAGAGGTTGCTGCAACAGAGGCCACTGCAACAGAGGTCACTGCAACAGAGGCTACTGCAACAGAGGCTACTGCAACAGAGGCTACTGCAACAGAGGCCACTGCAATAGAGGCTACTGCAACAGAGGCCACTGCTACAGAGGCTACTGCTACAGAGGCTACTGCAACAGAGGCTACTGCAACAGAGGTTACTGCAACAGAGGCCACTGCAACAGAGGCTACTGCAACAGAGGCTACTGCAACAGAGGCTACTGCAACAGAGGCTGCTGCAACAGAGGCTACTGCTACAGAGGCTAATGCAACAAAGGCCACTGCAACAGAGGCTACTGCAACAGAGGCCACTGTAACAGAGGCTACTGCAACAGAGGCTACTGCAACAGAGGCCACTGGAACAGAGGCTACTGCAACAGAGGCTACAGCAACAGATGCTACAGCATCAGAGGCCACTGCAACAGAGGTTACTGCAACAGAGGCTATTGCTATAGAGGCTACTGCAACAGAGGTTACTGCTACAGAGGCCACTGCAACAGAGGTTACTGCAACAGAGGCTATTGCTATAGAGGCTACTGCAACAGAGGTTACTGCTACAGAGACAACTGCAACAGAGGCTACTGCAACAGAGGCTACTGCAACCGAGGCTAATGCAACAGAGGCTACTGCAACAGAGGCTACTGCAACAGAGGCTAAAGCAACAGAGGCTACAGCAACAGAGGCTACTGCAACAGAGGCCACTGCAACAGAGGCTAAAGCAACAGAGGCTACAGCAACAGAGGCTACTGCTACAGAGGCTAAAGCAACAGAGGCTACAGCAACAGAGGCTACAGCAACAGAGGCTACCGCTACAGAGGCTACTGCAACAGAGGCTACTGCAACAGAGGCTACTGCAACAGAGGCTAAGCAACAGAGGCTACAGCAACAGAGGCTACTGCAACAGAGGCTACTGCAACAGAGGCTAAAGCAACAGAGGCTACAGCAACAGAAGCTACTGCTACAGAGGCTACTGCAACAGAGGCTACTGCAACAGAGGCTACTGCAACAGAGGCTAAAGCAACAGAGGCTACAGCAACAGAGGCTACTGCAACAGAGGCTAAAGCAACAGAGGCTACAGCATCAGAGGCTACTGCTACAGAGGCTACTGCAACAGAGGCTACTGCAACAGAGGCTACAGCAACAGAGGCCACTGCAACAGAGGCTACTGCAACAGAGGCTACTGCAACAGAGGCCACTGCAACAGAGGCTACTGCAACAGAGGCCACTGCAACAGAGGCTACTGCAACAGAGGCTACTGCAACAGAGGCTACTGCAACAGAGGCTACAGCAACAGAAGCTACAGCAACAGAGGCCACTGCAACAGAGGCTACTGCAACAGAGGCTACTGCAACAGAGGCCACTGCAACAGAGGCTACTGCAACAGAGGCTACAGCAACAGAGGCTACAGCAACAGAGGCCACTGCAACAGAGGCTACAGCAACAGCGGCCACTGCAACAGAGGCTACTGCAACAGAGGCCACTGTAACCGGTCGGCCGAGACGGCCAGGGTGAGCGTGACGTTGCTGCAGTAGCCTAGTCGAGGCGAGGCTCGTTCAGATGCTGAACCTGTTGGTTTCTGATCCATGAGAGGTATAGTGTGATTGGCTGGTCACTGTGATTGTAAGGACTGATTAGCCTCTGCTCAGATAATTCTCGATACTCGTCGTAATATTTACTAATTTTAACGATTCGAATTTAGACCCAGCATATTACCCTCCATCTATATACCGAGGCAGCCGCTCACACCAAAAGGTAACTAATCAAGCGAGTAATTATCAAAATTTAAGCACTAATTATTCACCAATCGAGCGAATAAATAATCACGGGTTTGAACTAATAATTGAGAGTCGTAAGTCCGTGGTGAAGATCGCAACAGAAGCTCGTCACATCGTAGACAAGTTACGATGACACAGTCATGGCTCAAGACATCGTAGACAAGTTACAATGACACAATCTCGGGAGTCAGTCGCCCTCATGCATAAAATGACCTCACACTTCCACTTTTTTTTTTGCTATAAATTAATATATCAAAATGTCATTGTGTTAATAACAAAGTTTTGCATTTTTTTAAAGACGGCGCCAAGGTACGGTAAGACGCCAGATGCTACAAGGCGGCAAGCGCCCAAACGCATCCTCGCGCTTGAGAACATAACTCAGCTAATGGGACAGACCAAGAAACCCGCTGAGGAAGATGAGGCACAACAGTCTGTTGGGCGATGTTTCTGAGTGTAGCCCAGGGAGGGAACTGGGAGGGTAGACAACAGAGAGGGAGGGAACTGGGAGGGTAGACAACAGAGAGAGAGGGAACTGGGAGGGTAGACAACAGAGAGGGAGGGAACTGGGAGGGTAGGCAACAGAGGGAGGGAGGGAACTGGGAGGGTAGGCAACAGAGAGGGAGGGAACTGGGAGGGTAGGCAACAGAGAGGGAGGGAACTGGGAGGGTAGACAACAGAGAGGGAGGGAACTGGGAGGGTAGACAACAGAGAGGGAGGGAACTGGGAGGGTAGGCAACAGAGAGGGAGGGAACTGGGAGGGTAGACAACAGAGAGGGAGGGAACTGGGAGGGTAGGCAACAGAGAGGGAGGGAACTGGGAGGGTAGACAACAGAGAGAGGGAACTGGGAGGGTAGACAACAGAGAGGGAGGGAACTGGGAGGGTAGACAACAGAGAGAGAGAGGGAACTGGGAGGGTAGACAACAGAGAGGGAGGGAACTGGGAGGGTAGACAACAGAGAGGGAGGGAACTGGGAGGGTAGCAACAGAGAGGGAGGGAACTGGGAGGGTATGCAACAGAGAGGGAGGGAACTGGGAGGGTAGCAACAGAGAGGGAGGGAACTGGGAGGGTAGACAACAGAGAGGGAGGGAACTGGGAGGGTAGCAACAGAGAGAGAGGGAACTGGGAGGGTAGACAACAGAGAGGGAGGGAACTGGGAGGGTAGGCAACAGAGAGAGGGAGGGAACTGGGAGGGTAGGCAACAGAGAGGAGGGAACTGGGAGGGTAGGCAACAGAGAGGGAGGGAACTGGGAGGGTAGGCAACAGAGAGGGAGGGAGGGAACTGGGAGGGTAGGCAACAGAGAGGGAGGGAACTGGGAGGGTAGGCAACAGAGAGGGAGGGAACTGGGAGGGTAGGCAACAGAGAGGGAGAGGGAACTGGGAGGGTAGGCAACAGAGAGGGAGGGAACTGGGAGGGTAGGCAACAGAGAGGGAGGGAACTGGGAGGGTAGGCAACAGAGAGGGAGGGAACTGGGAGGGTAGGCAACAGAGAGGGAGGGAACTGGGAGGGTAGACAACAGAGAGGGAGGGAGGGAACTGGGAGGGTAGGCAACAGAGAGGGAGGGAACTGGGAGGGTAGGCAACAGAGAGGGAGGGAACTGGGAGGGTAGGCAACAGAGAGGGAGGGAGGGAACTGGGAGGGTAGACAACAGAGAGGGAGGGAACTGGGAGGGTAGACAACAGAGAGGGAGGGAACTGGGAGGGTAGACAACAGAGAGGGAGGGAACTGGGAGGGTAGACAACAGAGAGGGAGGGAACTGGGAGGGTAGGCAACAGAGAGGGAGGGAACTGGGAGGGTAGACAACAGAGAGGGAGGGAACTGGGAGGGTAGGCAACAGAGAGGGAGGGAACTGGGAGGGTAGACAACAGAGAGGGAGGGAACTGGGAGGGTAGGCAACAGAGAGGGAGGGAACTGGGAGGGTAGGCAACAGAGAGGGAACTGGGAGGGTAGACAACAGAGAGGGAACTGGGAGGGTAGGCAACAGAGAGGGAGGGAGGGAACTGGGAGGGTAGACAACAGAGAGGGGGGAACTGGGAGGGTAGGCAACAGAGAGGGAGGGAACTGGGAGGGTAGACAACAGAGAGGGAGGGAACTGGGAGGGTAGGCAACAGAGAGGGAGGGAACTGGGAGGGTAGACAACAGAGAGGGAGGGAACTAGGGGGTAGGCAACAGAGAGGGAGGGAGGGAACTGGGAGGGTAGGCAACAGAGAGGGAGGGAGGGAACTGGGAGGGTAGGCAACAGAGAGGGAGGGAACTGGGAGGGTAGACAACAGAGAGGGAGGGAACTGGGAGGGTAGACAACAGAGAGGGAGGGAACTGGGAGGGTAGACAACAGAGAGGGAACTGGGAGGGTAGGCAACAGAGAGGGAGGGAACTGGGAGGGTAGACAACAGAGAGGGAGGGAACTGGGAGGGTAGGCAACAGAGAGGGAGGGAACTGGGAGGGTAGACAACAGAGAGGGAGGGAACTGGGAGGGTAGACAACAGAGAGGGAGGGAACTGGGAGGGTAGGCAACAGAGAGGGAGGGAGGGAACTGGGAGGGTAGGCAACAGAGAGGGAGGGAGGGAACTGGGAGGGTAGGCAACAGAGAGGAGGGAGGGAACTGGGAGGGTAGGCAACAGAGAGGGAGGGAACTGGGAGGGTAGACAACAGAGAGGGAGGGAACTGGGAGGGTAGACAACAGAGAGGGAGGGAACTGGGAGGGTAGACAACAGAGAGGGAGGGAACTGGGAGGGTAGACAACAGAGAGGGAACTGGGAGGGTAGACAACAGAGAGGGAGGGAACTGGGAGGGTAGACAACAGAAAGGGAGGGAACTGGGAGGGTAGGCAACAGAGAGAGAGGGAACTGGGAGGGTAGACAACAGAGAGGGAGGGAACTGAGAGGGTAGACAACAGAGAGGGAGGGAACTGGGAGGGTAGACAACAGAGAGGGAACTGGGAGGGTAGACAACAGAGAGGGAGGGAACTGGGAGGGTAGACAACAGAGAGGGAGGGAACTGGGAGGGTAGGCAACAGAGAGGGAACTGGGAGGGTAGGCAACAGAGAGGGAGGGAACTGGGAGGGTAGGCAACAGAGAGGGAGGGAACCGGGAGGGTAGGCAACAGAGAGGGAGGGAACTGGGAGGGTAGACAACAGAGAGGGAGGGAACTGGGAGGGAAGACAAGAAGACAACAGAGGGCGGGGTAGAGAAGCAACAGAGAGCACCAAACAGGTTAAGCACAGAGAGCCAGGACTACAAAAGACATACACCAGAGTCAGAGATGAACGCACCAGATGAAGGATGCTGAATGACAATTTGAAAATCAACATCGCTCTGCAAGCTAAGGACCAACGCAAGCCGTGTTAAAAGTTCTATGGGAACAACACCAGTAAAGAGACCATGTGATGGAGTTAAAGAGATAATGGGGAAACGTCGCAGTCTCATTGAAAATGACAAGGAGGTGTGTGAGGAACTCATCAAAAGACTTCAGGTTTTTCCAAAGGAACCCTATGTGGAGACCATAGCTGAGTGATGAAAGGTCAGAGGACACACTGGATTACACTATAGACACTTTGGTAGAGGTTAAAAAACACATGAGGGAACTAGATACAACCAAATCAACGGAGCCACATTTAATATCACTCTGGCTGCTCAAGGAGGCTGTAGTCGTGCTGGTCACCTGCTAACTGATCCTTTCAATAAAACATTCGAAACAGGAAATCTTCCAGAATTTTAGAATAGGGACAAATCCACAAGGCCCGTGACGAGGATTCGAACCTGCGTCCGAGGGCCGTGACGAGGATTCGAACCTGCGTCCGGGAGCTTCCCAGACACTGCTCCCGGACGCAGGTTCGAATCCTCGTCACGGCCCTTGTGGATTTGTTCATTTGATGCATCACGTTAGTGTGATCTCTGTGTGTAATTTAGGGGTAAATGTGGTCCCAGTAGTCAAGAAAGGTGACAGACAGGAGACACTAGACACACACCAGTGTCACTCACAAGTGTTCCGTGTAAAGTGCCGGAGGAGGTAACCGGGGGCCAGATTCACGAAGCAGTTACGCAAGTACATACGAACGTGTACATCTTTCCTCAATCTATGATGTCTTTGGTTACATTTATTAAATAATTTACAAGCATGAAAACTTGCCAATCAACAGTTGTTATTGTTATAAACAGCCTCCTGGTGCTTCGGAGCTCATTAACTGTTTAATAATTGTAAACAAAGCCGCCAAAGATTGAGAAAAGATGTACAGGTTCCTAAGTGTTTGCGTAAGTTCTTCGTGAATCTAGCCCCAGGTCGTGCCTGATAAAGCTGACCGAGTTCTATGCCCAGGTGACTAAAATACAACAGAGAACAAGAAGCCAGGACAGACTGCACATTCCTAAACTGTCAAAAAGCCGTTGATATTGTTCCTCACGAAAGATTGGTGTCCAAGATGAAGCAGCAACCTGGAAACGACACTAAGCCTATCACCCCGCCTGAAGCTGTGCAGCACTGAAGCTGTGTAGCACTGAAGTTGTGCAGCACTGACGCTGTGCAACACTGAAGCTGTGCAGCACTTAAGCTGTGCAGCAATGAAGCTGTGCAGCACTGACGCTGTGCAACACTGAAGCTGTGCAGCACTGAAGCTGTGCAACACTGAAGCTGTGCAGCACTGACGCTGTGCAACACTGAAGCTCTGCAGCACTGAAGCTGTGCAACACTGATGCTGTGCAACACTGAAGCTGTGCAGCACTGAAGCTGTGCAACACTGAAGCTGTGCAGCACTGACGCTGTGCAACACTGAAGCTCTGCAGCACTGAAGCTGTGCAACACTGATGCTGTGCAACACTGAAGCTGTGCAGCACTGAAGCTGTGCAGCACTGTGGGTATGTGGGGAGATCGATAGTGAAGTCTGGTAGGCAACAGGTACTGCAGCAACAGGTACAGAAACAACAGGTACTGCAGCAACAGGTACTGCAGCAACAGGTACTGCAGCAACAGGTACTGCAGCAACAGGTACAGAAACAACAGGTACTGAAGCAACGGGTACTGAAGCAACAGGTACTGCAGCAACAGGTACTGAAGCAACAGGTACTGAAGCAACAGGTACTGCAGCAACAGGTACTGAAGCAACAGGTACTGCAGCAACAGGTACTGCAGCAACAGGTACTGCAGCAACAGGTACTGTAGCAACAGGTACTGTAGCAACAGGTACTGAAGCAACAGGTACTGAAGCAACAGGTACTGAAGCAACAGGTACTGAAGCAACAGGTACTGAAGCAACAGGTACTGCAGCAACAGGTACTGCAGCAACAGGTACTGAAGCAACAGGTACTGAAGCAACAGGTACTGAAGCAACAGGTACTGCAGCAACAGGTACTGCAGCAACAGGTACTGCAGCAACAGGTACTGCAGCAACAGGTACTGTAGCAACAGGTACTGTAGCAACAGGTACTGCAGCAACAGGTACTGCAGCAACAGGTACTGTAGCAACAGGTACTGCAGCAACAGGTACTGCAGCAACAGGTACTGCAGCAACAGGTACTGCAGCAACAGGTACTGTAGCAACAGGTACTGTAGCAACAGGTACTGAAGCAACAGGTACTGAAGCAACAGGTACTGAAGCAACAGGTACTGAAGCAACAGGTACTGAAGCAACAGGTACTGCAGCAACAGGTACTGCAGCAACAGGTACTGCAGCAACAGGTACTGCAGCAACAGGTACTGCAGCAACAGGTACTGCAGCAACAGGTACTGCAGCAACAGGTACTGCAGCAACAGGTACTGAAGCAACAGGTACTGAAGCAACAGGTACTGCAGCAACAGGTACTGCAGCAACAGGTACTGAAGCAACAGGTACTGAAGCAACAGGTACTGAAGCAACAGGTACTGAAGCAACAGGTACTGCAGCAATAGGTACTGCAGCAACAGGTACTGCAGCAACAGGTACTGAAGCAATAGGTACTGCAGCAACAGGTACTGAAGNTGTTACTCCCCCTCTGTAATACAGTGTTACTCCCCTCTGTAATACAGTGTTACTCCCCTCTGTAATACAGTGTTACTCCCCCTCTGTAATACAGTGTTACTCCCCTCTGTAATACAGTGTTACTCCCCCCTGTAATACAGTGTTACTCACCACTCTGTAATACAGTGTTACTCACCACTCTGTAATACAGTGTTACTCACCACTCTGTAATACAGTGTTACTCACCCCCTCTGTAATACAGTGTTACTCACCCTCTGTAATACAGTGTTACTCCCACTCTGTAATACAGTTGTTACTCCCCCCTCTGTAATACAGTGTTACTCACCACTCTGTAATACAGTGTTACTCACCCTCTGTAATACAGTGTTACTCACCCCTCTGTAATACAGTGTTACTCACCACTCTGTAATACAGTGTTACTCACCCCTCTGTAATACAGTGTTACTCACCCCTCTGTAATACAGTGTACTCACCACTCTGTAATACAGTGTTACTCACCACTCTGTAATACAGTGTTACTCCCCCCTCTGTAATACAGTGTTACTCCCCTCTGTAATACAGTGTTACTCCCCCTCTGTAATACAGTGTTACTCCCCCTCTGTAATACAGTGTTACTCCCCTCTGTAATACAGTGTTACTCCCCTCTGTAATACAGTGTTACTCACCCTCTGTAATACAGTGTTACTCACCCTCTGTAATACAGTGTACTCACCTCTGTAATACAGTGTTACTCACCCTCTGTAATACAGTGTTACTCACCCCTCTGTAATACAGTGTTACTCACCCTCTGTAATACAGTGTTACTCACCCTCTGTAATACAGTGTTACTCCCCACTCTGTAATACAGTGTTACTCACCCTCTGTAATACAGTGTTACTCACCCTCTGTAATACAGTGTGTACTCACCCTCTGTAATACAGTGTTACTCACCCTCTGTAATACAGTGTTACTCCCCCTCTGTAATACAGTGTTACTCACCACTCTGTAATACAGTGTTACTCACCACTCTGTAATACAGTGTTACTCACCCCTCTGTAATACAGTGTTACTCACCCCTCTGTAATACAGTGTTACTCACCCCTCTGTAATACAGTGTTACTCACCCCTCTGTAATACAGTGTTACTCCCCTCTGTAATACAGTGTTACTCACCACTCTGTAATACAGTGTTACTCCCCTCTGTAATACAGTGTTACTCCACCCTCTGTAATACAGTGTTACTCACCCCTCTGTAATACAGTGTTACTCACCACTCTGTAATACAGTGTTACTCACCCTCTGTAATACAGTGTTACTCACCCTCTGTAATACAGTGTTACTCACCCTCTGTAATACAGTGTTACTCACCCTCTGTAATACAGTGTTACTCACCCTCTGTAATACAGTGTTACTCACCCTCTGTAATACAGTGTTACTCACCCTCTGTAATACAGTGTTACTCACCACTCTGTAATACAGTGTTACTCACCCTCTGTAATACAGTGTTACTCACCCTCTGTAATACAGTGTTACTCACCACTCTGTAATACAGTGTTACTCACCACTCTGTAATACAGTGTTACTCACCACTCTGTAATACAGTGTTACTCACCCTCTGTAATACAGTGTTACTCACCCCTCTGTAATACAGTGTTACTCACCCTCTGTAATACAGTGTTACTCACCCTCTGTAATACAGTGTTACTCACCCTCTGTAATACAGTGTTACTCACCCTCTGTAATACAGTGTTACTCACCCCTCTGTAATACAGTGTTACTCACCCCTCTGTAATACGGTACTCAACAGACAGGAACAAAACAGACAGGACACAAAACAGACAGGAACAAAACAGACGGGAAACAAAACAGTAACAGGAACAAACAGACAGGAACAAAACAGACAGGAACAAAACAGACGGGAACAAAACAGACAGGAACAAAACAGACAGGAACAAAACAGACGGGAACAAAACAGACAGGAACAAAAGAACAAAAGCGCCTCAAGCAGACATCGGGAAAACATGGAACTAGAGCAACTAAAGAAGAACATGAGACTATATAAAATCAGGGAAGGAAATAAGGTATAAGGAACGGACCTGATATAAGGAAATATATGACAACAAGACATTTGGGCAAGGAAGGCGACTGGGAAACCTTAACACACACAAACAAATCTTAACAGATTGAGTAGAGATCATTCCGACCCCCGACCTGGGAACACTCTGACATACGCCTCGACAAACGCGGAAAGGCCAAAAAAGCCAAATCGAAGACGGAAATGAGATCCTCTTTGAGACAAATCGGGTCGTCAGAAAACGGTTCCAGTTCAGCATAAACTCTGATAACACGACGAGAAACTGTTGCCTTGTCGTAGAAAATGGGAACTGACATCAATATCGAACCTCACAAAAACTGGAAACTGACGAAACAGCATAAATTCTTAGCATGAAAGTTCAGAACAAAATAATATGGATCCCCACTCGTGAAACGCCCCATGTGACCGACAGTCCCAGAGCCTCGGAGAAGAGCGTGTGGACTTGACGCAGGAAGCCTTCGCTGGCCGGGAAGGACTTGACGCAGGAATTCTTCGCTGGCCGGGAAGGACTTGACGCAGGAAGTCTTCGCTGGCCGGGAAGGACTTGACGCAGGAATTCTTCGCTGGCCGGGAAGGACTTGACGCGGAAGTCTTCGCTGGCCGGGAAGGACTTGACGCGGGAAGTCATCGCTGGCCGGGAAGGACTTGCGGATAGTGAAGACTTCACTTGCAAGAACTCCCTGATAAATACCCTATTCTTATACCATTCCAAGTTTTCTACACTTGATTTTTCTTCATGAATTAAATGAAGGAGACAGCCCCCTCCCCGCTGCTGACAGTGTTGGCACAGACAGGTGCCTGTCTGGCCCCGTCACCGTTGTGACTGACAACTGATATTGCAACATCAAGCAAGCCTAAGTTGAGACAATCATCGGAACACTGTACAAATAATCTGAGTCTGGCTACACATCAGTAGAGAGAAGATCTCGGGTTAATAAAACATATTGGGATTGAATACAATAAAATTAGGACCTGGACAAATGCTGTTAGTGCTTATTACAAGTCAAAGACGCTCGATGAAGCAATTCCGGGAACCACTTGATATATAAATCGGGACAAGAGCACACGCGTAAATTAATCAATTAAAAGATAATTGCTATCATGCAAAATATTATTAGAATCCCCCGAGAGAAACTCACACACCACACACACACACAAACACACCACACACACACACACACACACACACACACACACACACCACACAAAACACACACACACACCACACACACACACACACACACACACACACACAGTTGTGTGTTGATATCACACCAAACCTGTCTCCTGAAGCCCACATAAAGAGAATAACGTCTGCGGCATATGCGAGGCTGGCTAACATCAGAACAGCCTTCAGGAACCTGTGTAAGGAATCATTCAGAATCTTGACACACATATGTAAGACCAATCCTGGAGTATGCGGCCCCAGCATGGAACCCGTACCTTGTCAAGCACAAGACGAAGCTGGAAAAAGTCCAAAGGTATGCTACTAGACTAGTCCCAGAACTAAGAGGCATGAGTTACGAGGAAAGGCTGCGGGAAATGCACCTTACGACACTGGAAGACAGAAGAGTAAGGGGAGACATGATCACAACCTACAAAATCCTCAGAGGAATCGACCGGGTAAAAAAGGATAAACTATTCACACTGGTGGGACGCAAACAAGGGGACACAGGTGGAAACTGAGTACCCAAATGAGCCACAGAGACGTTAGAAGGAACTTTTTCAGTGTCAGAATAGTTAACGGATGGAATGCATTAGGCAGTGATATGGTGGAGGCTGACTCCATACACAGTTTTAAATGTAGATATGATAGAGCCCAGTAGGCTCAGGAATCTGTACACCAGTTGATTGACAGTTGAGAGGCGGGACCAAAGATCCAAAGCTCAATCCCCGTAAGCACAAATAGGTGAGTACACACACACACACACACACACACACACACACACACACACACACGCACACACTACAACACACACATACACTCACACACACACACACACACACACACACACACACACACACACACACACACACACCACACACACACACACACCACACAGTCGGATATAAGGGAAGTTACGTTGGAAGCCCCCTTGGGAATAAGTGATCATAGTGTATTGAGCTTTGAGTACCTAATTGAGCTAGGAATTATCTCCCCCAAAAAAGAACTGGGAAACAAAGGGCTGGCGTACCGAAAGGGAAACTATGAGGAGATGAATAAATTCCTGAGGGATATACATTGGGACACAGAACTCAGAACCAAGTCCGTACAAGACATGATGGACTATGTCACACAAAAGTGTCAGGAGGCTGTAAGCAGGTTTGTCCCAGCCCAACAGGAAAAAAACAGAGAAGCAAAGGAAGAATCCGTGGTTTAATAGGGAATGTATGAAAGCAAAGGAGCTGAACAAAAGGGCATGGAGGAACTTCCGTAATAACAGAACACCAGAAAGTAGAGAGAGATACCAAAGAACCAGGATCTAGTATGCTAGTGTGAGAAGAGAAGTTGAGAAAAGATATGAAAATGATATAGCTAATAAAGCCAAGACTGAACCAAAGCTACTACACAGTCACATCAGGAGGAAGACAACAATGAAGGAACAGGTGATGAAACTTAGAACAGGCGAGGACAGGTACACAGAGAATGACAAAGAGGTGTGTGAGGAACTCAACAAGAGGTTCCAGGAGGTCTTTACAATAGAACATGGAGAGGTCACGGCGCTAGGAGAGGTGGCAGCAAATTACAACAGAATAGGTCAAGAGGCATCTATTGGAGCTGGACGTGAGAAAGGCTGTTGGGCCGACGGAATCTCACCATGGGTATTGAAAGAGTGTGCAGGAGCACTTTGTTTGCCACTCTCCATGGTGTACAGTAGGTCACTGGAAACGGGGGACCTACCAGAAAAATGGAAGACTGCTAATGTAGTCCCAATATACAAAAAGGGTGACAGACAAGAGGCACTGAACTACAGGCCAATGTCCTTAACTTGTATACCATGCAAGGTGATGGAGAAGATTGTGAGAAAAAACCTAGTAACACATCTGGAGAGAAGAGACTTCGTGACAACCCATCAACATGGGTTCAGGGAGGGTAAATTGCCTTACAGGCTTAATAGAATTCTACGATCAGGTGACAAAGATTAAGCAAGAAAGAGAAGGATGGGCGGACTGCATTTTTTTGGACTGTCGGAAAGCCTTTGACACAGTACCCAATAAAAGGCTGATGCATAAGCTGGAGAAACAGGCAGGAGTAACTAGTAGGGCGCTCCAGTGGATAAGGGATACCTAAGCAAGAGGAAGCAGAGTTACAGTGAGGGGTGAGACCTCAGATTGGCGTGAAGTCACCAGTTTAGTCCCACAGGGCTCTGTACTCGGAACTATCCTGTTTCTGATATACGTAAATGATCTCCCAGAGGGTCATTCCTCTCAATGTTTGCTGACGACGCCAAAATTATGAGAAGGATTAAGACAGAGGAGGACAGCTTGAGGCTTCAAGAAGACCTGGACAAGCTGAAGGAATGGTCCAACAAATAGTTGTTAGAGTTTAACCCAAGCAAATGTAAAGTAATGAAGATAGGTGTAGGGAGCAGGAGACCAGATACAAGATATCATTTGGGAGATGAAATACTTCAAGAGTCAGAGAGAGAGAGAAAGACCTGGGGGTTGATATCACGCCAGACCTGTCCCCTGAAGCTCATATCAGGAGGATAACATCAGTGGCTTATGCCAGGTTGGCTAACATCAGTGGCTTATGCCAGGTTGGCTAACATAAGAACGGCCTTTAGTTCCCTGTGTAAGAAATCTTTCAGAACATTATATACCACATATGTCAGACCAATCGTGGAGTATGCGGCTCCTGCATGGAGTCCATACCTAGTCAAGCATAAGACTAAACTGGAAAAGGTTCAAAGGTTTGCCACCAGACTAGTACCAGAACTGAGGGGTATGAGCTACGAGGAGAGACTACGGGAATTAAACCTCACGTCACTGGGAGACAGAAGAGTTAGAGGGTACATGATCACCACATACAAGATTCTCAGAGGAATTGATAGTATAGATAAGAACAGACTATTTAACACAAGGGGCACACGTACTAGGGGACTCAGGTGGAAACTAAGTGCCCAAATGAGCCGTAGAGACGTTAGAAAGAATTTTTTCAGTGTCAGAGTAGTAGACAAATGGAATGCATTAGGGAGTGATGTGGTGGAGGCTGACGCCATACACAGTTTCATATGTGGATATGATAGAGCCCAATAGGCTCAGGAATCTATATACCAGTTGATTGACAGTTGAGAGGCGGGACCAAAGAGCCGAAGCTCAACCCCCGCAAGCACAATTGGGTGAATAAACACACACACAGACACACCATACACATGAGGGGACATGATCACCACATACAAGATTCTCTAAGGAATTGATAGGGTAGATATAGACAAGCTATTTACCACAAGGGGCACACGCACTAGGGGAC
>WNGS01167479.1:13916-24427 GCA_020271785.1 Procambarus virginalis | reverse complement strand
TCAGGTGGAAATTGAGTGCCCAAATGAGCCACAGAGATGTTAGAAAGAATTTTTTCAGTGTCAGAGTAGTTAGTAAATGGAATGCATTAGGGAGTGATGTGGTGGAGGCTTACTCCATACACAGTTTCAAATGTAGATATGATAGAGCCCAGTAGGCCCAGGAACCTGTACATTAGCTGATTGATAGTTGAGAGGTGGGACCAAAGAGCCAAAGCTCAACCCCCGCAAGCACAATTAGGTAAGTACAATTAGGTTATGTAAATTAGGTAAGTTCACACACACACACACGCACACACACTCACACACACACACACACACAGACACACACTTGTGTAAGGAATCGTTCAGGACCCCGTATATCACTTATGTAAGACCAATCCTGGAATATGCAGCTCCTGCCTGGAGTTTATATCTAGTTAAACACAAGACAAAGTTAGAGAAGATTCAGCGGTATGCCACCAGACTTGTCCCGGAACTGAGAGGTATGAGCTGTGAGGAAAGGTTAAAGGAGCTGAACCTCACATCCCTGGAAAACAGAAGAGTAAGGGGAGACATGATAACCACCTATAAAATTCTCAGGGGAATTGACAGGGCGGACAAAGACAAACTCTTCAACACGGGTGGAACACGAACAAGGGGACACAGGTGGAAACTTAGTACCCAGATGAGCCACAGAGACGTTAGAAAGAATTTTTTTCAGTGTCAGAGTAGTTAGTAAATGGAATGCACTAGGAAGTAATGTGGTGGAGGCTGACTCCATACACAGTTTCAAATGCAGATATGATAGAGCCCAATAGGCACAGGAATCTGTACATCAGTTGATTGACCTTTGAGAGGCGGGACCAAAGAGCCAGAGCTCAACCCCCGCAATCACAAATAGGAGAGAACAAAATGGTTAGTACACACACACACACACACACACACACACACACACACACACACACACACACAGGCAAACACAACCCCTCCAAAAAAATCGGGGCTAAGACAAGAATCTTTGGGTCCGAGACAAAGATAATATTTACCTGAGTGTTGGGGCCTCGCCACCACATAACTGGCCAGTGACAGCCGCAGGTGCAAGTGAGGCCACAAAGACACCGCTGCTCCCTCCACGACTCTCAACACTAACTCACACCCACTGTCATCCTTGTGTCACCAGGTGCTCTCTCTCTCTCTCTCTCTCTCTCTCTCTCTCTCTCTCTCTCTCTCTCCTTGTATTAATCTTAGCTTGTGAGCACACCGTGACGGCAGCACCTCACAGTACAACATTCTCTTCTTTCAAGATTCGAAGCTAATAATGAGAATGTGGGAGTCGGTGAGAAGCGGTTCATCAGCAGGGTTCACAGCGAGAGGTCAGCACCGTCCAGCTCCACTACACGGGTCACTCGCCCTAACGGCTCGGCCATGCCACAATTTCCTCTTCGCAAAATGCGAGAAGAAAACCCAGGTAATATGGTCAGGAATAAGAGCGAAATGCCAGAGATCACATACCCACAGAGCGTGGAAGAAAGAAGTACAATTACAGACTCCTTGGTGGAATCCAATGCCAGCTGATTTAATAAAATTCTGCTAGTTGAATTTCATGATAAGAGACAGAGAGTAGACGCGGGAGAGAGAACAAACGAGAGGGAGAACAATAGAGAGATGACAACACTCTCGAACCGCTACCATAATTCACAGTTTACAAAGCCCAATAACCACTACAACAAGAATCATATCCATCCATCCATCCCGCTCAGAGGTCCGTCGCCGCCACCACCAGGCTCTCTGCCAAATAATTCACAAGACTCCACATAGACGATGCAGAACGTGTTCCAGGACTCGAGTAATCCAAGGAATAAGTCATGACTCAGGTGCCCCCTCTCCAGCAGGCGACCACAGGTGATAATCCAAGAATTATCGACAGCACGGAGCCCCACAGGTCGGCCAAGCTTAATATTTACGGCCCCCATCGTCAGGTAACCAGCTTCCACATATTATATTATCCTGATGGAGTCGCTGAAGGGACTCTACCTACCCGGACACGGGTAGGTAGAGGACACGGCAAACCTCCAGTCAGATGTAGATCAGGTCTTTCTATGGGCTACAGAAAATAATAAGGTGTTTAACGAAGATAAGTTCCAGCTCATGCGCTATGGAAAAAATGAAAATATAAAAACGGAAATCACGTACAAAACTCAGACAAATCATAACATAGCACGAAAAGGCAATGTAAAGGATCTGGGTGTACTCATGTCGGAAGACCTTACCTTTAAAGAACACAATAAAGTGGCCGTCACAACTGCACGAAAAATGACAGGTTGGATAACAAAAACTTTTCACACTAGAGATGGTATACCGATGATGATACTTTTCAAAACGCTTGTGCTCTCTAGAGTGGAGTACTGCTGCACAATGACAGCCCCTTTCAAAGCTGGAGAAATTGCTGACCTTGAGAGCGTGCAGAGATCCTTTACTGCTAGAATCCACTCGGTAAAACATCTAAACTATTGGGACCGACTAAAGAGCCTAAATCTGTACTCCCTTGAGCGCAGGCGGGAGAGATACATAATAATTTACACATGGAAAATATTAGAGGGGCTGGTCCCAAACCTGCACACAGAAATAACATCACATGAGACCAGAAGACATGGCAGGATGTGCAGAATACCCCCGTTGAAAAGCAGAGGTGCAACTGGTACTCTGAGAGAGAACTCTATCAACATCAGAGGCCCGAGACTGTTCAACACGCTTCCACTACACATAAGGGGCATAACTGGCCGACCCCTCACAGTGTTCAAGAGAGAACTGGATAAGCACCTCCAAAGGATACCTGATCAACCAGGCTGTGACTCATACGTCAGGCTGCGAGCAGCCACGTCCAACAGCCTGGTTGATCAGTCCAGCAACCAGGAGGCCTGGTCGATGACCGGGCCGCGGGGACGCTAAGCCCCGGAAGCACCTCAAGGTAAGGTAACCCGTGCTCACCGGGAAAGTCGCTGAAGGGACTCTACCTACCCGTGCTCACCGGGAAACTAAGCAATTGTCAATATTCTCCCTTGTCGGAGCACGATGCTGACATCTGTACATGATCCGGGATAAAGCGACACTGAGCCACTGAACGACTAACATGTACCTTAGTCAAGGCTTTAGTGTCGTGAACTCCTCCTTGCTTGTTTCTCTCTGATGATAGCTTCTATATTTTGAACTTAATATAAACTTTATTGGACAACTAAGTTTTTAATGTTTCAACTCGCCAACGAGAGAGAAAAAACAAACAAAATAATTCTGGTTAATTTCCAGCTAGTATTTCGTCTCATATTTTTGTCATGGTGTTAAAACACAAACCATCGTCACCTTCAGTACAAGTCATTGAGAAATGATGATGCATTTTTGGGGAGGAAATTTGAAATATCAAACTTCCTTTTTTAGCATTTCCTTAAACATCTCCATTAATACTGAACCTGTTGATACACAAATTAACAGGCTATACAGAGTTAACAATATTATTTATTTTTCACATTTGCTGTGATTTTATTAATTATATATATATATATATATATATATATATATATATATATATATATATATATATATATATATATATATATATATATATATATATATATATATATATATATATATATATATACCTCGTCCTGCTGGTAGAACACCTACAGAAGACCAGTCTGCAACACACTTAAGACAATTATAAGGAAAGGCCCCGCGTGTCTGACGCTGAGAACGATCGTTAGCGGCGAACGAGGCAGTTTAGTGGTCCTCGTAAACTTAATTCAGGAGGTCCGTTGTGGGTTTGTCTTTTGTGCTCGCTTAATTTTAATGACGGGTTAAGTCAATTATATTTCCCAGCGACGCCGAGCCTCTGACGGCGACCAACAAGTACTAAACCTGAGGCAAAAACGCTGAGTACCGTTCATAAATGGCCTCCTCACAGAGGCTACTGCAACAGAGGCTACTGCAACAGAGGCTACTGCAACAGAGGCTACTGCAACAGAGGCTACTGCAACAGGGGCTACTGCAACAGAGGCTACTGCAACAGAGGCTACTGTAACAGGGCTACTGCAACAGAGGCTACTGCAACAGAGGCTACTGTAACAGGGGCTACTGCAACAGAGGCTACTGCAACAGAGGCTACTGTAACAGGGGCTACTGCAACAGAGGCTACTGCAACAGAGGCTACTGTAACAGGGCTACTGCAACAGAGGCTACTGCAACAGAGGCTACTGTAACAGAGGCTACTGCAACAGAGGCTACTGCAACAGAGGCTACTGCAACAGAGGCTACTGCAACAGAGGCCACTGCAACAGAGGCTGCTGCAACAGAGGCTACTGCAACAGAGGCTACTGCAACAGAGGCTATTGCAACAGAGGCTACTGCAACAGGTGCTACTGCAACAGAGGCTATTGCAACAGAGGCCACTCCAACAGAGGCTACTGCAACAGAGGCTACTGCAACAGAGGCTACTACAACAGTGGCTACTGCAACAGAGGCTACTGCAACAGTGGCTACTGCAACAGAGGCTACTGCAACAGAGGTTATTGCAACAGAGGTTACTGCAACAGAGGCTACTGCAACAGAGGCTACTGCAACAGAGGCTACTGCAACAGAGGCTACTGCAACAGTGGCTACTGCAACAGAGGCTACTGCAACAGTGGCTACTGCAACAGAGGCTACTGTAACAGAGGCTACTGCAACAGAGGCTACTGGAACAGGGGCTACTGCAACAGAGGCTACTGCAACAGTGGCTACTGCAACAGAGGCTACTGCAACAGTGGCTACTGCAACAGAGGCTACTGTAACAGAGGCTACTGCAACAGAGGCTACTGCAACAGAGGCTACTGCAACAGAGGCTACTGCAACAGTGGCTACTGCAACAGAGGCTACTGCAACAGTGGCTACTGCAACAGAGGCTACTGTAACAGAGGCTACTGCAACAGAGGCTACTGGAACAGGGCTACTGCAACAGTGGCTACTGCAACAGAGGCTACTGCAACAGAGGCTACTGCAACAGAGGTTATTGCAACAGAGGCTACTGCAACAGAGGCTACTGCAACAGAGGCCACTCCAACAGAGGCTACTGCAACAGAGGCTACTGCAACAGAGGCCACTGCAACAGAGGCTACTGCAACAGAGGCTACTGCAACAGTGGCTACTGCAACAGAGGCTACTGCAACAGAGGTTATTGCAACAGAGGCTACTGCAACAGAGGCTACTGCAACAGAAGCTACTGCAACAGAGGCTACTGCAACAGAGGCTACTGCAACAGGGGCTACTGCAACAGTGGCTACTGCAACAGAGGCTACTGCAACAGAGGCTACTGCAACAGGGGCTACTGCAACAGGGGCTACTGCAACAGAGGCTACTGCAACAGATGCTACTGCAACAGATGCTACTGCAACAGAGGCTACTGCAACAGAGGCTACTGCAACAGAGGCTACTGCAACAGAGGCTACTGCAACAGAGGCTACTGCAACAGGGGCTACTGCAACAGGGGCTACTGCAACAGAGGCTACTGCAACAGGGCTACTGCAACAGAGGCTACTGCAACAGGGGCTACTGCAACAGAGGCTACTGCAACAGAGGCTACTGTAACAGAGGCTACTGTAACAGGGGCTACTGCAACAGAGGCTACTGCAACAGAGGCCACTGCAACAGAGGCTACTGTAACAGAGGCTACTGTAACAGTGGCTACTGCAACAGAGGCTACTGCAACAGGGGCTACTGCAACAGTGGCTACTGAAACAGGGGCTACTGCAACAGAGGCTACTGCAACAGAGGCTACTGCAACAGAGGCCACTGCAACAGGGGCTACTGCAACAGGGGCTACTGCAACAGAGGCTACTGCAACAGAGGCTACTGTAACAGAGGCTACTGCAACAGAGGCTACTGCAACAGAGGCCACTGCAACAGGGGCTACTGCAACAGGGCTACTGCAACAGAGGCTACTGAAACAGAGGCTACTGCAACAGAGGCTACTGGAACAGAGGCTACTGCAACAGAGGCTACTGCAACAGAGGCTACTGCAACAGAGGCTACTGCAACAGAGGCTACTGCAACAGAGGCTACTGCAACAGAGGCTACTGCAACAGTGGCTACTGCAACAGAGGCTACTGCAACAGTGGCTACTGCAACAGAGGCTACTGCAACAGAGGCTACTGCAACAGAGGCTACTGCAACAGGGGCTACTGCAACAGAGGCTACTGCAACAGTGGCTACTGCAACAGAGGCTACTGCAACAGTGGCTACTGCAACAGAGGCTACTGTAACAGAGGCTACTGCAACAGAGGCTACTGCAACAGAGGCTACTGCAACAGAGGCTACTGCAACAGTGGCTACTGCAACAGAGGCTACTGCAACAGTGGCTACTGCAACAGAGGCTACTGTAACAGAGGCTACTGCAACAGAGGCTACTGGAACAGGGGCTACTGCAACAGTGGCTACTGCAACAGAGGCTACTGCAACAGAGGCTACTGCAACAGAGGTTATTGCAACAGAGGCTACTGCAACAGAGGCTACTGCAACAGAGGCTACTGCAACAGAGGCCACTCCAACAGAGGCTACTGCAACAGAGGCTACTGCAACAGAGGCCACTGCAACAGAGGCTACTGCAACAGAGGCTACTGCAACAGTGGCTACTGCAACAGAGGCTACTGCAACAGAGGTTATTGCAACAGAGGCTACTGCAACAGAGGCTACTGCAACAGAAGCTACTGCAACAGAGGCTACTGCAACAGAGGCTACTGCAACAGGGGCTACTGCAACAGTGGCTACTGCAACAGAGGCTACTGCAACAGAGGCTACTGCAACAGGGGCTACTGCAACAGGGGCTACTGCAACAGAGGCTACTGCAACAGATGCTACTGCAACAGAGGCTACTGCAACAGAGGCTACTGCAACAGAGGCTACTGCAACAGAGGCTACTGCAACAGAGGCTACTGCAACAGAGGCTACTGCAACAGGGGCTACTGCAACAGGGGCTACTGCAACAGAGGCTACTGCAACAGGGGCTACTGCAACAGAGGCTACTGCAACAGGGGCTACTGCAACAGAGGCTACTGCAACAGAGGCTACTGCAACAGAGGCTACTGCAACAGGGGCTACTGCAACAGAGGCTACTGCAACAGAGGCCACTGCAACAGAGGCTACTGTAACAGAGGCTACTGCAACAGTGGCTACTGCAACAGAGGCTACTGCAACAGGGGCTACTGCAACAGTGGCTACTGAAACAGGGGCTACTGCAACAGAGGCTACTGCAACAGAGGCTACTGCAACAGAGGCCACTGCAACAGGGCTACTGCAACAGGGGCTACTGCAACAGAGGCTACTGCAACAGAGGCTACTGCAACAGAGGCTACTGCAACAGAGGCTACTGCAACAGAGGCCACTGCAACAGGGGCTACTGCAACAGGGGCTACTGCAACAGAGGCTACTGCAACAGAGGCTACTGCAACAGAGGCTACTGCAACAGAGGCTACTGCAACAGAGGCTACTGCAACAGAGGCTACTGCAACAGAGGCTACTGCAACAGAGGCTACTGCAACAGGGGCTACTGCAACAGGGGCTACTGCAACAGGGGCTACTGCAACAGGGGCTACTGCAACAGTGGCTACTGCAACAGAGGCTACTGCAACAGAGGCTACTGCAACAGAGGCTACTGCAACAGGGGCTACTGCAACAGAGGCTACTGCAACAGAGGCTACTGCAACAGGGGCTACTGCAACAGAGGCTACTGCAACAGAGGCTACTGCAACAGAGGCTACTGCAACAGAGGCTACTGCAACAGAGGCTACTGCAACAGAGGCTACTGCAACAGTGGCTACTGCAACAGAGGCTACTGCAACAGGGGCTACTGCAACAGAGGCTACTGCAACAGAGGCTACTGCAACAGGGGCTACTGCAACAGAGGCTACTGCAACAGAGGCTACTGCAACAGAGGCTACTGCAACAGAGGCTACTGCAACAGGGCTACTGCAACAGTGGCTACTGCAACAGAGGCTACTGCAACAGAGGCTACTGCAACAGAGGCTACTGCAACAGAGGCTACTGCAACAGTGGCTACTGCAACAGAGGCTACTGCAACAGAGGCTACTGCAACAGGGGCTACTGCAACAGAGGCTACTGCAACAGAGGCTACTGCAACAGAGGCCACTGCAACAGAGGCTACTGCAACAGAGGCTACTGCAACAGGGGCTACTGCAACAGAGGCTACTGCAACAGAGGCTACTGCAACAGAGGCTACTGCAACAGGGGCTACTGCAACAGAGGCCACTGCAACAGGGGCTACTGCAACAGGGCTACTGCAACAGGGGCTACTGCAACAGAGGCTACTGCAACAGGGCTACTGCAACAGAGGCTACTGCAACAGAGGCTACTGCAACAGAGGCCACTGCAACAGAGGCTACTGCAACAGAGGCTACTGCAACAGGGGCTACTGCAACAGGGGCTACTGCAACAGAGGCTACTGCAACAGAGGCCACTGCAACAGAGGCTACTGCAACAGGGGCTACTGCAACAGAGGCTACTGCAACAGGGCTACTGCAACAGAGGCTACTGCAACAGGGGCTACTGCAACAGAGGCTACTGCAACAGATGCTACTGCAACAGAGGCTACTGCAACAGAGGCCACTGCAACAGAGGCTACTGCAACAGAGGCTACTGCAACAGAGGCTACTGCAACAGAGGCTACTGCAACAGAGGCTACTGCAACAGAGGCTACTGCAACAGAGGTTACTGCAACAGAGGCTACTGCAACAGAGGCTACTGCAACAGAGGCTACTGCAACAGAGGCCACTGCAACAGAGGCTACTGCAACAGAGGCTACTGCAACAGAGGCCACTGCAACAGAGGCTACTGCAACAGAGGCTACTGCAACAGTGGCTACTGCAACAGAGGCTACTGCAACAGAGGCTACTGCAACAGAGGCTACTGCAACAGAGGCTACTGCAACAGAGGCTACTGCAACAGAGGCTACTGCAACAGAGGCTACTGCAACAGAGGCCACTGCAACAGGGGCTACTGGAACAGGGGCTACTGCAACAGAGGCTACTGCAACAGAGGCTACTGCAACAGAGGCTACTGCAACAGGGGTACTGCAACAGGGGCTACTGCAACATAGGCAACTGCAACAGGGGCTACTGCAACAGAGGCTACTGCAACAGGGGCTACTGCAACAGAGGCTACTGCAACAGAGGCTACTGCAACAGAGGCTACTGCAACAGAGGCTACTGCAACAGGGGCTACTGCAACAGGGGCTACTGCAACAGAGGCTACTGCAACAGGGGCTACTGCAACAGAGGCTACTGCAACAGAGGCTACTGCAACAGAGGCCACTGCAACAGAGGCTACTGCAACAGAGGCTACTGCAACAGGGGCTACTGCAACAGAGGCTACTGCAACAGAGGCTACTGCAACAGGGGCTACTGCAACAGAGGCCACTGCAACAGAGGCCACTGCAACAGAGGCTACTGCAACAGAGGCTACTGCAACAGAGGCTACTGCAACAGGGGCCACTGCAACAGGGGCTACTGCAACAGAGGCTACTGCAACAGAGGCTACTGCAACAGAGGCTACTGCAACAGGGGCTACTGCAACAGGGGCTACTGCAACAGGGGCCACTGCAACAGAGGCTACTGCAACAGAGGCTACTGCAACAGAGGCCACTGCAACAGAGGCCACTGCAACAGAGGCTACTGCAACAGAGGCTACTGCAACAGAGGCCACTGCAACAGAGGCTACTGCAACAGAGGCTACTGCAACAGAGGCTACTGCAACAGAGGCTACTGCAACAGTGGCTACTGCAACAGTGGCTACTGCAACAGAGGCTACTGCAACAGAGGCTACTGCAACCGAGGCCACTGCAACAGAGGCTACTGCAACCGAGGCCACTGCAACAGAGGCTACTGCAACAGGGGCTACTGCAACAGAGGATACTGCAACAGAGGTCCCTGCAACAGAGGCCACTGCAACAGAGGCTACTGCAACAGAGGCCACTGCAACAGAGGCTACTGCAACAGAGGCTACTGCAACAGAGGCCACTGCAACAGAGGCCACTGCAACAGAGGCTACTGCAACAGAGGCCACTGCAACAGAGGCCACTGCAACAGAGGCTACTGCAACAGAGGCCACTGCAACAGAGGCCACTGCAACAGAGGCTACTGCAACAGAGGCTACTGCAACAGAGACTACTGCAACAGAGGCTACTGCAACAGAGGCCATTGCAACAGAGGCCACTGCAACAGAGGCCACTGCAACAGAGGTTACTGCAACAGAGGCTACTGCAACAGAGGCCACTGCAACAGAGGCTAATGCAACAGTGGCTACTGCAACAGAGGCTACTGCAACAGAGGCCACTGCAACAGAGGCTACTGCAACAGAGGCTACTGCAACAGAGGCTACTGCAACAGAGGCCATTGCAACAGAGGCCACTGCAACAGAGGCCACTGCAACAGAGGCCACTGCAACAGAGGCTACTGCAACAGAGGCCACTGCAACAGAGGCTACTGCAACAGAGG
>WNGS01167477.1:44795-62266 GCA_020271785.1 Procambarus virginalis | reverse complement strand
CTCTCTCTCTCTTTGTTCGCTCTCATGGGTCTCTCCTGTTCTCTCTTTTGCTCTCTTGCTCTCTCTCTCCCTTGCTCTCTCTCTCTCTCCCTTGCTACCTTCTTGGACAAAGGGCCAAAATGGCAGGAGGCCGAAACAGGGTTATGGGAAACAGCCAGGGCGATCAAACGCAGGAATTGCTACACCAAGTACTGGAGGAATTAGGAGGGAGATGAATGAAATGAGGATTACAATTAACAACTGCAAAGTGAGCTGACATCAGCAAGGGAGGAGATCAAATCTCTCACAGAGAAAAATAAAGAGACCGAGCATCAGATTATCATCCAAAGGGAAGGTGGGAATGTTACATTGGAAGGAAATGCCTCTGTACCTGAAACATTTGCGGACATATTGAAAAAGAGCTCAGAAGCAATGGCCACAGTGAGGGAGGTAGCCATGCAAGCTGCTACCTCACAGGAAGCAGCAAGGTGCACCACTCAACTGCTGGAGAGAAAGAGATCAGTGGTAGTTGTAGGCATCAAAGAACAGGAAGGAAGGATCCAACAGGCAAGAATGGAATGGCAAGGATAGAGAGGCAGTACATGGGCTACTGAAGGGGTTACAGATGGAAGGGCTGTACACAACATTGAGAAGGTTTTCAGGTTGGGCTGGTACAACAGGGACAGAAACCGACTTGTAAAGGTGGTGTTTGCAAACGAAACCACGAAGGAGGATATTCTAGAAAGGAAGAGTCGTCTCCAACATGTGGAGGGATACAAACAAGTATTCCTGCAGAGGGACAGGACGAAGGAGGAGAGAGCCAGGGCAGCAGAGGCAAGGAGGAAGCGCAGGGAGAGAGGAGCAAACCAGGAAATCACAGCCCCCAACACAGCAGTCCCAGAGACAAGAGGGGAACCCAAACCAGCATCCCAGCAACACCAGAGGGGGGGGGGGCAACACCACCAAACCCCTCTGCATAGAAACCCTTCCTTCCCCTCACCCTACCTGCCCCCACCCAACCCTCCCTCCCCCACCCCATTCTGACCCCGACAACCATCCCCATTCCCATCATGTCCCCCCTCCCACCTTTCCCCCCCAGTCCCCCTTCCCCTTCATCCCATACCCTCCCTATTCCTCCTCCCCCTCACCCCGTATCCTCCATGTCCCCCCTATCTCCTTAACCCACACCCTACCCGTTCCCCTTCCCTTAAACCCCCACCCCCACCCCAAAACCCTCTGCGACCCTGCAAACCACCTCACAGATCCTCTCACCCACGGAACAGCTTCCCACACCAGTAGAATACTCGCCAAGAAAGGGATATGTAAATGAACAGAAGAAAGTGAGCTTCAAGGCGATGTACACTAACATAGATGGGATTACAAATAAAATAGTGAACTTGGAGAGTGGGCACTAGAAGAAAACCCAGACATAATAGCACTCACAGAAACAAAGCTAACGAAAATCATAACAAATGCAGTGTTTCCACAGGGCTACTATGTAGTGAGGAAAGAGAGAGAAGGGAGAGGAGGAGGTGGTGTGGCTTTGCTACTAAGAGAAGGTTGGAGTTTCGAAGAGATGGTAATTCAGAACTGTGAAGGTTTCAGGGACTACATATCAGGCACCATTGCAACTGGAGGACAGAAAATTATAATAGTAGTCATATATAACCCCCCACCGAATGACAGAAGACCCAGACAGGAATATGATAGAAACAACATGGCCACCATCAATATAATAGAGAGAGCAGCTTCTGTGGCTAGCAGGAACGGATCCAGACTTCTAATCATGGGAGACTTCAACCATGGGAAGATAGATTGGGGGAACAGAGACCCACACGGAGGCCCAGACACATGGAGAGCTAAGCTGCTGGATGTGGCAACAAGAAACTTTCTAAGTCAACACGTCAAGGGACCGACAAGAATGAGAGGAGGGGATGAACCAGCCTTGCTTGATTTGATATTTACCCTAAATGAGTCGGATATAAGGGAAGTTAAGTTGGAAGCCCCCTTGGGAATGAGTGATCATAGTGTATTGAGCTTTGAGTACCTGGTTGAGCTAGGAATTATCACCCCAAAAAAGAACTGGGAACCAAAGGGCTGGCGTACAGAAAGGGAAACTATGAGGAGATGAATAAATTCCTATGGGATATACATTGGGACACAGAACTCGGAACCAAGTCCGTACAAGACATGATGGACTATGTCACCCAAAAATGTCAGGAGGCTGTAAGCAGGTTTGTCCCAGCCCAACAGGAAAAAACAGAGAAGCAAAGGAAGAATCCGTGGTTTAATAGGGAATGTATGAAAGCAAAGGAGCTGAACAAAAGGGCATGGAGGAACTTCCGTAATAACAGAACACCAGAAAGTAGAGAGAGATACCAGAGAACCAGGAACGAGTATGTCAGTGTGAGAAGAGCAGCTGAGAAAAGGTATGAAAATGATATAGCTAATAAAGCCAAGACTGAACCAAAGCTACTACACAGTCACATCAGGAGGAAGACAACAGTGAAGGAACAGGTGATTAAACTTAGGGTGGGCGAGGACAGGTACACAGAGAATGACAAAGAGGTGTGTGAAGAACTCAACAAAAGGTTCCAGGAGGTCTTTACAATAGAACAGGGAGATATCACGGCGCTGGGAGAGGTGGCAGCAAACCAGGTGACCTTGGATAGGTTCGAAATTACAAGAGATGAGGTCAAAAAGCACCTATTGGAGCTGGATGTGAGAAAAGCTGTTGGGCCGGATGGAATCTCGCCATGGGTATTGAAAGAGTGTGCAGGAGCACTTTGCTTACCACTCTCCATAGTGAACCTACCAGAAATATGGAAGACTGCTAATGTAGTACCAATATACAAAAAGGGTGACAGACAAGAGGCACTGAACTACAGGCCAGTGTCCTTAACTTGTATACCATGCAAGGTGATGGAGAAGATTGTGAGAAAAAACCTAGTAACACATCTGGAGAGAAGAGACTTCGTGACAACCCATCAACATGGGTTCAGGGAGGGTAAATCTTGCCTTACAGGCTTGATAGAATTCTACGATCAGGTGACAAGAATTAAGCAAGAAAGAGAAGGGTGGGCGGACTGCATTTTTTGGACTGTCGGAAAGCCTTTGACACAGTACCCCATAAAAGGTTGATGCATAAGCTGGAGAAACAGGCAGGAGTAACAGGTAGGGCGCTCCAGTGGATAAGGGAGTACCTAAGCAATAGGAAGCAGAGAGTTACAGTGAGGGGTGAGACCTCAGACTGGCGTGAAGTCACCAGTGGAGTCCCACAGGGCTCTGTACTTGGACCTATCCTGTTTCTGATATACGTAAATGATCTCCCAGAGGGTATAGACTCATTCCTCTCAATGTTTGCTGACGACGCCAAAATTATGAGAAGGATTAAGACAGAGGAGGACAGCTTGAGACTTCAAGAAGACCTGGACAAGCTGCAGGAATGGTCGAACAAATGGCTGTTAGAGTTTAACCCAAGCAAATGTAATGTAATGAAGATAGGGGTAGGAAGCAGGAGACCAGATACAAGGTATCATTTGGGAGATGAAATACTTCAAGAGTCAGAGAGAGAGAAAGACCTGGGGGTTGATATCACGCCAGACCTGTCCCCTGAAGCTCATATCAAGAGGATAACATCAGCAGCATATGCCAGGTTGGCTAACATAAGAACGGCCTTTAGAAACTTGTGTAAGGAATCTTTCAGAACATTATATACCACATATGTCAGACCAATCCTGGAGTATGCGGCTCCAGCATGGAGTCCCTATCTAGTCAAGCATAAGACTAAACTGGAAAAGGTTCAAAGGTTTGCCACCAGACTAGTACCCGAGCTGAGAGGTATGAGCTACGAGGAGCGACTGCAGGAATTAAACCTCACTTCGTTGGAAGACAGAAGAGTTAGGGGGGACATGATCACCACATTCAAGATTCTCAGGGGAATCGACAGGGTTGATAAAGACAGGCTGTTTAACACAAGGGGCACACGCACTAGGGGACACAGGTGGAAACTGAGTGCCCAAATGAGCCACAGAGATATTAGAAAGAACTTTTTTAGTGTCAGAGTGGTTGACAAATGGAATGCATTAGGAAGCGATGTGGTGGAGGCTGACTCCATACACAGTTTCAAGTGTAGATATGATAGAGCCCATTAGGCTCAGGAAACTGTACACCTGTTGATTGACGGTTGAGAGGCGGGACCAAAGAGCCAGAGCTCAACCCCCGCAAGCACAACTAGGTGAGTACAACTAGGTGAGTACTGTACCTTGTTACAGTAGTAGTAACAGTGAGAGCTGTAGCTGAAAACTACATGACACTTTTGACACTGTCTAGGTATATAGTCGTGCCCAAGGTGAATATACACAGGTACTACTGTGTATATACTGCCACACACCACAGGAAGTGGTGTGTGGCAGGGTGAAGATACAAAGGTGTAGCAAGGGAAGTGGTGTGTGCCCGTCCATTGACATCAAATGATTGTGTGGACCTTCTTTAACACCTTCTAAACGCGAAACGTAAATATAGTTACCGAGGCTGCATGTGTATTACTAACTGAATGATAATACTGTGACTTGTAAAGGGGAATGATGGACAGCTGCATTTCAGGGGTCACGTTCCAGGCTCCGGACACCGAGGTCAGCAGGAAGCGGCCATATTGGCTCCCGAGGTCGGGCTCTCCGTGACCTCACTCTGGGCCACCAGTGACCTCACTCTGGGCCACCTGTGACCTCACTCTGGGCCACCTGTGACCTCACTCTGGGCCACCAGTGACCTCACTCTGGGCCACCAGTGACCTCACTCTGGGCCACCAGTGACCTCACTCTGGGCCACCAGTGACCTCACTCTGGGCCACCAGTGACCTCACTCTGGCCACCAGTGACCTCACTCTGGGCCACCAGTGACCTCACTCTGGGCCACCAGTGACCTCACTCTGGGCCACCAGTGACCTCACTCTGGGCCACCTGTGACCTCACTCTGGGCCACCTGTGACCTCACTCTGGGCCACCAGTGACCTCACTTGGGCCACCTGTGACCTCACTCTGGGCCACCAGTGACCTCATCTGGCCACCAGTGACCTCACTCTGGGCCACCTGTGACCTCACTCTGGGCCACCAGTGACCTCACTCTGGGCCACCTGTGACCTCACTCTGGGCCACCAGTGACCTCACTCTGGGCCACCAGTGACCTCACTCTGGGCCACCTGTGACCTCACTCTGGGCCACCAGTGACCTCACTCTGGGCCACCAGTGACCTCACTCTGGGCCACCTGTGACCTCACTCTGGGCCACCAGTGACCTCACTCTGGGCCACCAGTGACCTCACTCTGGGCCACCAGTGACCTCACTCTGGGCCACCTGTGACCTCACTCTGGGCCACCAGTGACCTCACTCTGGGCCACCAGTGACCTCACTCTGGGCCACCTGCGACCTTATATATTAATATAATATATTAAATAATAAATTATTATATCCTCTTATACCAATCATTCAAAATTTATCTTGTTTAACTTTCACAGATAAATTTAATAATTACTAGTAATACAAACAATTTATATGTAAGATTTAGTTCACTCAGTGATGTTATTAACAAGTTAACTCTGAGTAAACGTTAGCCACCAACGTCAAATACTTATCACTTTCGAGGTTACAGAGCGATCGCTCCACCTTTCCTAGAGGTTTTGGGCATTCGGGGAGCGCGAGGAAATACTGAAAAGTGTTACTCTTTTCAATTTTGTCATCTCAATCTCGTCCTAGGTTTTTCAATTTTGCATCAATGTGTTCGCAATAGAATGTTCTACAGGACTAAAAGCATATACACTCCAAAAGCTCGGCTTACCACCCGCAGCAAACAGAGAACGTGAGAGCGAGTTATCTGGGAGCGCACAAGAGCGATAAAAAGTGTACACTTTTCACTTTGGTTACCTCAATTTTCGTCCTAGGTCTTTCATTTTAGTATCAATGGGTTCGCAATAGAACTCCCAACAGAAGTATATACATATAATGTCAAAAACCGTGGCACGCTCCACCCGCCGACGTGATGAAAGCAGGCCGCCCTTACCTGGAAGAGAGCAGCGAAGCGCGCCAGCCTTCCTTTAGAGAGCATGGCAATACTGAAAAGTGCATACTCTTTTCAACTATGTCATCTCAATTCTCGTCCTAGGTTTTTCAATTTGATATCAATGTGTTTGCAATAGAATTCTCCACGCGATTAAATACATATGAAGTCAAAAACCCCGGCGTACCATCCGCACCAAACAGAGAAAGTGAGAGCGTGTTACCCAGGAGAGCTAAAGAGCAATGAAATGTGTACTCTTTTCACTTGGTCACCTCAATTCTCGTATTAGGTCTTTTATTTTGGTATCATTGGGTACGCAATGAAATTCCCTACAGGGGTATAGGCATATAATATCCAAAACCGCGGCTCACCCCTCCCGCATCAAGACGAAAGCAGGCCAAATTTTTTTAACGCCATACCTCGTCATTAGTGGAAATCAGGTACTAAAATTTTGACTCCATACCTCGTCATTAGTGGGCGAAAGTGTTTTAAGATTAGAACTGAAACGTAAATAAAGTAATCCGTGCACAGTCTAACGCGAAATTTAGATTAAATGGTTCAAGTAATTAAACCCTACAGAACTGTCGTTGGTGGGAGCATGGGAGACTATTTCATGGGAGACTATAACATGGGAGACTATTTCATGGGAGACTATAACATGGGAGACTATTTCATGGGAGACTATAACATGGGAGACTATTTCATGGGAGACTATAACATGGGAGACTATAACATGGGAGACTATAACATGGGAGACTATAACACGGGAGACTATAACATGGGAGACTATAACATGGGAGACTATAACATGGGAGACTATAACATGGGAGACTATAACATGGGAGACATTAACATGGGAGACTATAACATGGGAGACATTAACATGGGAGACTATAACATGGGAGACTATAACATGGGAGACTATAACATGGGAGACTATAACATGGGAGACATTAACATGGGAGACTATTTCATGGGAGACTATAACATGGGAGACATTAACATGGGAGACTATAACATAGGAGACTATAACATGGGAGACATTAACATGGGAGACTATAACATGGGAGACTATAACATGGGAGACTATAACATGGGAGACTATAACATGGGAGACATTAACATAAGAGACTATAACATGGGAGACATTAACATGGGAGTCCAGCATGTTAATTAAACAGCCCACACAAGCTAAGTTTTATTATAAATAATTCCTGTATAAATCTTTCTGATCTGACACTGGACTAGTAAGGACTTAACCCCTGAAGCTCCTGGTGACACCTTCCTTGTCAAGTGGTTCCACTGTTACATGAGCAGTGTGTCAAGTGGTTCCACTGTTACATGAGCAGTGTGTCAAGTGGTCCACTGTTACATGAGCAGTGTGTCAAGTTGTCCACTGTTACATGAGCAGTGTGTCAAGTGGTCCACTGTTACATGAGCAGTGTGTCAAGTTGTCCACTGTTACATGAGCAGTGTGTCAAGTGGTCCACTGTTACATGAGCAGTGTGTCAAGTGGTCCACTGTTACATGAGCAGTGTGTCAAGTGGTCCACTGTTACATGAGCAGTGTGTTAAGTGGTCCACTGTTACATGAGCAGTGTGTCAAGTGGTCCACTGTTACATGAGCAGTGTGTTAAGTGGTCCACTGTTACATGAGCAGTGTGTCAAGTGGTCCACTGTTACATGAGCAGTGTGTCAAGTTGTCCACTGTTACATGAGCAGTGTGTCAAGTGGTCCACTGTTACATGAGCAGTGTGTCAAGTGGTCCACTGTTACATGAGCAGTGTGTCAAGTGGTCCACTGTTACATGAGCAGTGTGTTAAGTGGTCCACTGTTACATGAGCAGTGTGTCAAGTGGTCCACTGTTACATGAGCAGTGTGTCAAGTGGTCCACTGTTACATGAGCAGTGTGTCAAGTTGTCCACTGTTACATGAGCAGTGTGTCAAGTGGTCCACTGTTACACGAGCAGTGTGTCAAGTGGTCCCACTGTTACACGAGCAGTGTGTCAAGTGTCAAGTTAAAACTAATTTTAACATCTTATATCTAGATTACGTCTAATGTCTGAAAGCAGTTGACGGGGTTTAACTAAATTTTGTCATTTTGTCATGTAATTTGTAATGTTATACTTGTGTTACATGTAATGTTATACTTGTGTTACATGTAATGTTATACTTGTGTTACATGTAATGTTATACTTGTGTTACATGTAATGTATACTTGTGTTACATGTAATGTATACTTGTGTTACATGTAATGTTATACTTGTGTTACATGTAATGTTATACTTGTGTTACATGTAATGTTATACTTGTGTTACATGTAATGTTATACTTGTATTACATGTAATGTTATACTTGTGTTACATGTAATGTTATACTTGTGTTACATGTAATGTTATACTTGTGTTACATGTAATGTTATACTTGTTACATGTAATGTTATACTTGTGTTACATGTAATGTTATACTTGTGTTACATGTAATGTTATACTTGTATTACATGTAATGTTATACTTGTGTTACATGTAATGTTATACTTGTGTACATGTAATGTTATACTTGTGTTACATGTAATGTTATACTTGTGTTACATGTAATGTTATACTTGTGTTACATGTAATAATTATAAAAACTTTATTTATACACTAGCTGTTCCGGCCACGTGTTGCTGTGGCTCAGCAACCTCCTCAGTCTCCAGCCCTCCCCACCATTGCCCCCTCCTCCGTCCCTTNAGTAGAGATACACTCAGAAACACTGAATGATAAAGTTTAAACTAGAGAACACTGGCAAAGCCAGTGAATAATGGAACAGGGGAGTAAGCAGTATATAAAACAGAGTAAAAACAAGAAAAAAGACAATAACAGTGATGACAAATTTTAAAAAAGAAAAAAGAATCGTTTGAAAGGAAAGGCAGAGCTAAAGTACACTTTGGTAGTTAGATGAGACTATAAATTAACTTCTGGTTATTCAGCTGTTATCCCACAATCATTCAGGAAAGAATTGAGGTGTGCCTCAGTGGTTATAACATAAGTTTTGCCAGAGTCAGACTTCCTAGCTGTAATTTTACCCTCTCACACAAAACAATGTTTAATTGCAGGGGAATTTTTGCAGATTCCACGTACTTTAAATAAGAGTTTTTGTGTGATCTTGGTCAGACATTCACTCACATAAACATTGGGTTTACTGCTCTGATAAGGTCTGACTTGCCGGAGCAGCTGTCTAATTTGACTCGAATTTTCTGGTTATTTGAACCAGATGATTTGAAACCCACTCTATAAGCTGATTTGATGTCACTTGCTTGGATTGTACATCTCATCTTATCCTGCAATTTCTGGATCACGATAGCAGCACAGTCTTCTCTGTCAGTTTCATGGGGAAAATCACGTGAAGAGATAACGACAGAATCAAGGAGCTTATGCTGGTCTGATTCATCTTGAGTAATAGTGTGTTGATGTTGCAGGGCGTTAAGATGGTTTTCAAACTTTTGCAATATGTCTTCCCGCTTCTTAGTGGTTTCTGCTGGGTTAATGTTAGTAACTGTGTTCTTAAGAGAGCTTAATTCCTGTTCGAGGAAATCGACTCTGGTAGACAGATCTTGATTATTCCTGAGCATGGCTGTAGCCTCACCTTGCAGGTTCATGATTAAGCTCCTTTATCGCTTGGTCCATAAATGGTCAAGAACCGAACCGAGCAAGAGACGTGTCCTGCTCAGGAAGGGTGAGGAGACGCGATTGTTGATAGAATCAGCTACCCTGCTGCAACACTTGATGAGACAAGCAGAAGAAATCTCCCTACTATTCACATTGCTGAAGTCGTCAGAGTCTAGAAACCTACAGCAAGGCTTGGCTGTACCAACAATACAATGGGGAGTACCACCGTTTGGTTTATATGTTTAATAAGTTATACCAGGTCTTGTATATATATTATATAAATTGTTACACAAAAGTTGCAACCACCTACATTACGTGGAACACTACATTACGTTTGCAGATGACACTAGGATCTTCATGAGAGTAGACAACATAGAGGACACGGCAAACCTCCAGTCAGATGTAGATCAGGTCTTTCTATGGGCTACAGAATATAATATGGTGTTTAACGAAGATAAGTTCCAGCTGATGCGTATGGAAAAAATGAAAATATGAAAACGGAAACCACGTACAAAACTCAGACAAATCATAACAAAGAATGAAAAGGCAATGTAAAGGATCTGGGTGTACTCATGTCGGAAGACCTTACCTTAAAGAACACAATAAAGTAGCCGTCACAACTGCAAGAAAAATGACAGGTTGGATAACAAGAACTTTTCACACTAGAGATGCTATACCGATGATGATACTTTTCAAAACGCTTGTGCTCTCTAGAGTGGAGTACTGCTGCACAATGACAGCCCCTTTCAAAGCTAGAGAAATTGCTGACCTGGAGAGCGTGCAGAGATCCTTTACTGCTAGAATCCACTCAGTAAAACATCTAAACTATTGGGACCGACTAAAGAGCCTAAATCTGTACTCCCTTGAGCGCAGGCGGGAGAAATACATAATAATTTACACGTGGAAAATATTAGAGGGGGCTGGTCTCAAACCTGCAGACAGAAATAACATCACATGAGACCAGAAGACATGGCAGGATGTGCAGAATACCCCCGTTGAAAAGCGGAGGTGCAACTGGTACTCTGAGAGAGAACTCTATCAACATCAGGGGCCCGAGACTGTTCAACACGCTTCCGCTACACATAAGGGACATAACTGGCAATCCCCTCACAGTGTTCAAGAGAGAACTGGATAAGCACCTCCAAAGGATACCTGATCAACCAGGCTGTGACTCATACGTCAGGCTGTGACTCATACGTCAGGCTGCGAGCAGCCGCGTCCAACAGCCTGGTTGATCAGTCCAGCAACCAGGAGGCCTGGTCGACGACTGGGCCGCGGGGACGCTAAGCCCCGGAAGCACCTCAAGGTAACCTGAAGGTAACCTACCCAGGGAGCCGGTCGGCCGAGCGGACAGCAAGCTGGACTTGTGATCCTGTGGTCCTGGGTTCGGCCCGGCGAGAAACAATGAGCAGAGTTTCTTTCACCCTATGTCCCTGTTACCTAGCAGTAAAATAGGTACCTGGGTGTTAGTCAGCTGTCACGGGCTGCTTCCTAGGGGTGGAGGCCTGGTCGAGGACCGGGCCGCGGGGATACTAAAAAGCCCCGAAATCATCTCAAGATAACCCAGAATGGGTAAGAATCCACCTATACTCCAAAACTGTTCTCACGATATAACTGCCTTATACTTGTTACTGTGTATTACTATGTAAATACTCAGCAGGTGACACTGTAGGGAGAAGGGTATTGGTAACACCATAACGGCTTTCATAAGACTCACACTGACGCTCCCAGCCACATGGCTAGCGAGGGTTGATCACTCCATCAGGATGTATCCGTTACCTTCAACCAGACAACTTCTACTATATCAGCTAAGAAAAGCTAATTTGATTATTTATCTGTTTTCGTAATAGTAGAATAACAATTAGTAGTAATTTTATACCAATTGATTAATTTCGATTAAGTTATTATAAACCCTTCAATTTGTGAAGAGAAGCCACTAAAAGGACGATTGTAAATATACATTACCTTCATTTAGAGGAATAAATCAATAATAAATTAAGTAGAAATAATTCAATAAAATAAATAATTACTAATTATTAAATAAATAAATAAACTCATGCTAGTCAGTTTTCTCCACAATACGATACACAACTATGGATGCTGCAAACATTACTATCTCTCCTCGCCTGTCTCCCGCACCTTCCCTGACCACTGTTCCTGCCATACCCGACACACTCACCCCATGGAAGGCCAGGAGGAAGCGGTCGATGATGTGGGTATAGGGTGCATCTCTGGGAGCATACCAGACCGCATACCCGGGCTGGACTGGGCGTTTGGCCACGTAGAGCGGCGACCAGCCGTCGTCTCTCGTGTAGTTCTTGGCCAACACAACCCTCAGCATGGCGCCCTCAAAAATGTATGCCTCGCTGACAGAACAAAGTTGATAAGATGTAGAAAATGTCTTCACAAATACAGAATGGTAAAGATGGTGTTAGATTTTTGGAACAAATTACTGAGAAATAAAAATGTAGTGGATATAAACCTGGATATGCGTATGGAAACGTCAAGACGCATAAGCCTGGAAACCCACTTCGGCCAATTATCAGCCAGATACCTACACCCACGTACAGACTGGCGAAACAACTCAACGGCTTACTGACTCCTTATGTCCCGTGCAACTTCAGCCTGAAATCCCCGAAGGAATTTGTTGACTTACTGCGGGGAACACGGGCCATAGGGATAAGATCCTCGTTGGACGTAGAATCACTGTTCACCAACGTACCTGTGGATGAAACAATCGGGATGATATTGGACCGAGTGTATCGAGACCCGGCCTGTACTCCCCTTGACATGCCAGAAAATATCCTGAGGAAACTACTTCAAGCTTGTACTAAGGAGGCACCCTTCTTGAGCCCGGATGGGCACATGTATAAGCAAGTAGATGGGGTCGCTATGGGTTCTCCCCTAGGTGTCCTGTTCGCAAACTTCTACATGGGTACTATCGAGAAAAAAGTCTTAGTCGACTTGAACTTGAAACCGGCCATATACTGCAGGTATGTTGACGACATTTTTACACAGGTACCTGATGTCAGACATCTGCAGGAGCTGAAAAAGGCGTTTGAGCAGAATTCTGTGTTACGTTTCACTTACGAGATGGAGAAGGATGGGAAGCTGCCCCTTCTAGATGTAACAGTCATGGAAAGGAGCGGAGGTTTCCACACTGCAGTCTACACTAAGGAAACAAACATAGGAATGTGCCTAAATGCCAACAGTGACTGCCCAGATAGGTACAAGAGGAGTGTTGTTAACGCTTATGTCGACCGTGCTCTCAGCCACAGCTCAGAATGGAAGCAAGTCGACGAAGAACTCTGTAGGGTAAGGCAGGTCCTAGTCAACAACGGCTTCTCCAATGGTTTCATTGAAGACATCATAAGAAGGAAAGTAAAACGCCATGCAACCTCTGAAGAAACAACTAATACAACACCTATACCCCCTATTAGACTATTTACAGGAACTTCTTCTCCACAGCTCATAAAACGGAGGAAAGGGATATATATATATAATATATATATATATATATATATATATATATATATATATATATATATATATATTATATTAGTATATTTTGGTAGCAGTCTTGCCTGTAGACATATGTTATTAAATATGACCGAAAAAGTAAGATTAATAATTCTAACACGAATTTTCTCAATTTTCCTTTTGAGAAAATTCGTGTTAGAATTATTAATCTTACTTTTTCGGTCATATTTAATAACATATGTCTACAGAAAGACTGCTACCAAAATATACTAATATATATATATACATATATATATATATATATATATATATATATATTATATATATATATATATATATATATATATATATAATATATATATATTATATAAAAATAATAATAATAGTACCCACTCAATTTAACGGCCTATATGGGGCTGAACCCTGTTTGTTATTTCCGGAGCTCCGGTATTTCCGAAGTCGGGTCGGGTATTTTTCAAGTAACATTCAGGTAGATATATTTTATACTGTATAACTAAAATTAAATCAAGTTCATTGTGTAATTGCGCTACAATTTAGTGCCACGCCGATGATTAAGCCACCTGCTGCATGGATGATTTGTGAACACGCTCTGATCAAGTTCAGATGGGTGGGAAAAAATTGGTTCATTCCTTTGTATTGCAAAATATTTCATGTGTCAATCAGTGATTGTTAATATTTTCTCAATAAATTTTAGAGATGTGTTTTGTTTTATCCTGTACAGTGCAGGTAATGTATTTTTAATTTAACGACACAGGCTGTGGCGGCCAGGCCATACAATGGCGATCGAGCCTTGTCACTGAGAGCTAGCCAAGACGAAATATTTTGAGTTCCCATTTTCTCTGCTAATGATAGAATATACATTTGCAGAGACTCATATGTAGCTTTTGTTGAAAAAAATATGTTGTAATACTATAATAAAATTGGTAAATTGACTGAATTTAATAAAACTGAAGATTACGTCATCCTCTGCAGCGCTTGATTGATATTGTTCAATAATGTATACAGGGTACATGCAATATGTAAACTTATTTTCAGGCATTCACTTCACACAACAGCTAGCCTTACTACTAATTCACATGAGTTCTAATTCTAATTCACAGTTGAAAATTATTTCTACTGTATATTTACACTGTACAGTATCTTTTTGTCAAGGCTTAAATAATCATTAACACTTACAATACTGTACTCTATCAACACTTTTTACACTAATTTATATGCCTTTCAATCACATTTTATATCATTAGCGGATGCTCCACGACTTGTCGATGGGAATTAAGCATCGGCTGGTGCAACATGGCATGTAGGGCATTCGTTGTCCGCGGAGGCTGCACAACTTGTTGATGGGTATTTAGCATCGGCTGAATTCAGCATTCAGCATCGGAATTCAAAATTGAAGCTAGACGCGCAAGTTCACAGTAAACAATGCGGACACATGGCCAGGCGCAGTACATTCTAGGTCCGTGGGGAAAAAATACCAAGTGCCTATGCTATAAAGGCATTTAATAAGAAAACAAAGAATTTTGCTTAATAACAATTGTTTCAAAATATTTTATTAATAATAATTTAGAATTTTCCTCATTAAACTGAGTGGATATTGGTAGTAATAATAATCTATATAAATAAAAATGGAAATGTTCGTTTGTGCATAACCGCTAATCTCCGAAAGTTCTTCACCGATTGCTTTGAAATTTTCACACAACGTTCCATTCGCAACCAGCCAGACTTTTATATACATACTATATAGATGTCACGTCTGTGACGGTAAAAAAAACCATGCTTTTTGTGAAAAACTGTGTTTTTCATGCGAGGGAAATCTTCGAAACCTCTTTACAGATTGATTTGAAATTTTGACACAACGTTGCATTAGAATAGACGCGTCTTTTTATATATCTACTATATACATGCTTCACCTGAGACAGGAAAAAACATGCTTGTTTTTTTAAAAACAGTGCCATCTGTTGGACGTAAACAACACTCACTGTAATCTCCAAAAGTTCTTCACCGATTGCTTTGAAATTTTGACACAATGTTGCATTTGAATAGGCGCGTCTTTATATATACCTAGTATATAGATGCCACCCCTGTGACAGGTAAAAACATGAGATTCTGAAAAACAGCGCCATCTGTTGCACATAATAGCAACATGCATGCAATAATAAATATCTCATGAATTCCATTTCAATGTTTCCGATTGCATTGATAAATTTTATTTTCATAGATTTTGATTTATTGTATTTTTTTTTATTTTTTTTTTGTGTGACATTGTGGTGGAATTTAGCTGTGTTATTTACCATACCATTCATTTTGTAAGTATAAGAATAGATGCCACACCTATGACAGGTAAAACTATGCTTTTCTTGAAAAACAGCACCATCTGTTGCATGTAAGAGCAACACACATGCTATACTAAATATGATACAATTCCATTTAAATGTTTCTGATTGCATTGATAAATTTAATTTTCATAGATTTTTATTTATTTTCATATTTATTTAATTATTTTGTGTGAATTCTGCTGGAATTGAGCTGCGTTGTTTACCATACCATTCATTTTGTGGGTATAGTTGATTTTTGTATTTTTAAATAATTTCATTTCATTTTTTAACTGTTTTTCTTATATTTTAGTGATGGGAACATCAAATCACTTGATGTTCCCAATTTTCTGATGGGAACATCAGACCATTTGGGAAGGCATCGGACGAGGGAGTGGGGAATGGCGGCGATGATGATGATCTGAAGTGAGAGATGGTGGAGAGGACGAGGGGACAAGGGAGGAGGTAATGGTGGGGAAGGACGAGGGGACGGGGGAGTTTGGGGTAGTGGGGACGAGGGGATGGGGGAATGGAGAATGGTGGGGAGGACAAAGGGACAGGGGAGTGGGGCAAGGTGGGAAGGAAGAGTGGATGGTGGAGTGAGGAATGGTGGGCAGGACGAGGGGACGGTGGAGTGGGGAATGGTTGAGAGGCCGAGGAGACAGGTAAGGGGGGAATGGTGGGGAGGACTGGGGGACAGGGAAGGATGCTGTGGCTCAGGTAAAGCACATGTGTTGCTGAGCCACAGCAACATGTGGCTGGGTAATGCTACTATAGGATAAAAACCCACACTTATGTATTTGTGGAATTAATGTCAGCGAATTTACACCAAGTTTTCGCACTCTCCTGAGTGCTTTATCAAAGTATGAGTGTGTGATTAGGACGAGACTTACATCTTAACGTCTAATGAGGCTGCCATCTTGGGTCCAGTCCTCTTATATGTCTAAAGGTCAAGAGGTCCAAGAGGATTGGACCTCTTGACCTCCTGAACAGGAGGTCAGGAGGGTAAGAGGACTGGATCCAGGATGGCAGCCTCATTAAATGTTGAGATGTAAGTCTCGTCCTAATCACACACTCAGACTTTGATAAATCATTCAGGAGATTGCGAAAAACTTGGTGTAAATTCGCTTACATTAATTCCACAAATACATAAGTGTGGGTTTTTATCCTTATTATATAGCTGTGTGAGGACAATACCAATATGTAATAATAATAATAATTAATAATAGACAGAGAAAGTCACACTAACGCGATATATATCAATGAGACTGGAGCTCTGAGGGACGTGAACCCGCGACCAAGGCACTGCCAGTCGCACACTCTACCACTGTACCACTGTATGTGACACACATAGTAGCGACGGTGGGAGACACACGCGACTAGCGAGGTCCCGCGGAAATTCGTCAATTTCTCGGGACATTGAAGGATTATTGAGGCTAGATCATAGTATTTGGCCTCTCGCAGTGTGTAGCTAGCAGGGTGCTACATAGCATAGTCATATCGCTAGCGATTGTGCGAAGAAATCAAAAGTGGAGCTAGTGGATCACGGTGCATAGTGCGGAGGACAGCGTAGAGCGACCTGACCTGACCGGCAAGGTGGGTCGACCCGCCGTGGAACTGGTGATTGTGTTTGTTGGGTGGTGATTGTGATCAGTGATACAGTAAATTAGTGAACCGCAACACAACGATACAGTGACTGACTCCAGAGTTTGTGTAGATAGAAGAACACCTTAGGAATCACCTAGCGGAAGCGACGACGCGAGCATCATCATCGACCCATATGTCATCACTCATATAGTTGTGTGAGCGGGGAAACAATCTGTAGGTACCCGCCTTTCTGGTCAATTAATCAGGTGTACAGTGTGAGGGAAAATAGTATCAAATTCTTGTTCAGGATATTATATATCTTTAAATCTCAGCGTGGCTCATTGGGTAGAAGTTACCGCTACGGGAACTAGGGACACACTCACGCCACG
>WNGS01167476.1:0-11970 GCA_020271785.1 Procambarus virginalis | reverse complement strand
ACTGGCAACTCGTTAATTACTATGCCCACACAGTAATAACACACGGTTTTGCAACACTTAAGGTATACCAATCTTACTGTCCCTCTAATCTTGCAAAAGTTGCAAAAGATCGACCGATACCGGTTGCTTCAGCAGGACAAGATACGTTAATATAAGACACCGTGTCGCTCTACGCGGACAGCTAGCACTAATTCTCCCATAATTAGGCAAAGTAACTAATTGCTCGCTTCTCATTAAGTGACTGAGAATTTCCCTGAATACTCAAAGGTGCCCTTTAAATCCTCAACACAGTTCCTAGGACAGTAATATCGTATACCTGATAACACTGCACAAACCTGCACATAATGATACCGTCAGCATGCCCCCCATGCTAATGACATCATTAGGCAATCAGTCAGCGTTCACATCTACTGAACGTCACCACACAACCTCATACATGCAACATTCAAATGAAACATATGGAAATGGCCTCCATAACAATGTAATTAATCAACAGGTGATATATACAGACCTCAGGATATTCACTAATAACCCTGCCCCACGGGCCTGCTTAATTAACTCTAACCTGGCCTAATTACATAATGATGGTACCATGGCACTAACCAATGCTTGACGATTATACAGAATCGCCAGACTGGATCATTTATATGATGATTTCTCTACACTGACTGGTACCAAACTCCAGTCAGTCTACACACAACAATATATCTACAGATATACATATAATTATAACACTACGTGAATTACAGTGACAATTTCCCACTCCAGGAACTGCCCCACAGTCACCTGGGCATGCCACAGACGGGCGTCTCAGCTACTTCCCTAGCCTGGCCGGGCTAGGGGCTCACACAACTTTTCTACTATGATTTCCAATAATCTGAGACACCGATAAAGTACTCACGTTTCCGTCAACACATTTCCTCATTTCCCAGGTCCTTACCACCTGGCTGTCAACACTTAGCTTGCTCCTCGTGCGTCGACAAGATGTGGCCTTAGGCTGGTCCTGGGAATGTGGCCAAGGGGGAGGCCAAAGGTGGTGGCCAACATGTGGCCACTGCGTGGCCTTCAGGAGGGTGGCCACGGGTGGCGCGTGACGTCACAGCAACCCACAGCCCCACCCGGGCCGCGCGCGCTCGTGGTAAGGTGGGTGGGTGCTGGCTGGGCGGCCGGCGGGTGGCCGCGAGCGGCCAGGGGGCGGCCTGGGTGGCCGCGTGGCATACACACATGATGGGGCATCACTAACAACCCCAGCATGCCAGAGCATGACTCGCTCTTACACTGGGGGTGACAGGGTGACACCGGCCGGCGTCACCTACCACATGGACGACGTCGGGCGGAATTCAAAGTCCAAGTCCCAGGTTCTCGCAAATTTGGGCTTCGACACACCCAGGGTGGCTGGAGTGCCATGCAATATGAGTAAACAGAACGACGGGAGCGATAACGGTGGTGGGGGTGGCAGGCCCACCACCCCGCACCTAGACACTTCTCACCCTGGCTGCCCAATTCAAACTAACACTTTGGCGGGCCAGGGAGGCCCACATCCCCATATTTCTCCCCCCTACCTTGTCCTGACCAATCAGCAGGAAGCCGGCACGGTCCCTCGTGCCGCTTCCAATGACAGATTCTCGCGCCAAAACTCGGCATAGGCGCAGGGGTGCTTAGACCAATAACACGGGCCCCTCGCCTGTGGCGTGGCGTGACGTCACAAGGAGGGTGAGGCCTAACACAACGTCTCAACGTCTCCCTTGGTGGGGGGGAGGTAGCGTTCCCCCACTGTCCCCCCTCCACCTCTAACCGTTTTTGTTATACTACCCTCTTTGTTTCACAGAACAGGCAAATTATGCTGTAATTCTCTCTACAGAGCAATCACAGACCTCTCATTAGTTTTAACTAACAGCATTTAACATAAGCTTTCATATGACACCCAACAAGTATATGTAAATTTGAAAGCTTCAGTTTCTAGAGTCCCTAGAGCGACATTCTAGAAACTAGGAAAACTAACTGAGGAGATTCTACATCTCCTCACACTACCTCCCCACTAAAGAATATATTTTCCTGCAAGGAAAATACATTCAAAACACCAGCTAGTTTTTCTGCACACACCTGCCCAACAGGTGTACTAGCTAAACAAGTGTGTAGTGTGTAACCCTGTTTCCTATACAACACTGGCCTGAGGGTCCCTGTGCACTACCACCGGATCACCCTGGGTGGTGCTGCCTGACCTTGGAGTGGCAACATGTTCGGCTCTAGCTCTGGTCCTGGCCGGTTCAACACCTCTCCACCATTTCCATCAGTAGCAACCGTATTGGGCAGTGCTAATTTTATAATGTTTTGCATGCCATTATTTGTGTGACCTATGTAACCTTAGGGTTACTTTGTTTCTTAAGTTGTGTTGAGTACTTAGGATTCAGTGAGTTAATTAGGGGTAATTAACTGATAAGGGGGTGCACACTTGAAGTTGTTGAATGAGTGAGTGCTGTTATGGGAGAACAGTGCTGAACTTGAGCTTGTGGGAATACGTGTCCGGTGCAATTAATTGTCCGTGTGACAATTAATTGACCACTCTAGCTAATTATGTAATTAGCATTCTCATCATGAATTCACGTAGTGGGAGAGGATCTGTCAGAGTCTGTCAGTGATAGTGCTAACGTCAGTTGCTCGAGACTAACGCCTTTCAGGGTTGGGGCAATTAGTGGCTCATGATAATTAGTGGAGTAATTAACGTCTGGAGTCTTGAGGACTCAGATGACTCGGTAAAGCGAGGTCATGGGGTTAGCATAATACGTTATATTAATCATATTCTGTCTGGTGACAGTGGATTAAGTTGCACTCATTGTTAATTAGGGTAATTAACTCCTCTTCCGTGAATTCACAGTGTTTGATGAGACCTGCTTAGGCAGTGCGGAGTGAGACGTATTTATGTATGATTAATTATCGGTCCTGGTGACAGTTAATTAATTGCTCAAGGCTAATTAGGGTAATTAGCACTCATTAGTAAGTAAACGTAATTAGTGATACACAGACTGTTGAGAAGCCACCCACTTGGGGTAGGCTTAGTTAACGTAACTCAATGGGATGTAATTAGTGGTCCGTTTGACCTTAATTAAGAATTACTCACTGAATACTTGCAAGGAGTCAAGTGTGATGTAATTTAAGAGTTTGAGTTATTGTGACAAGAGGACTTGTGTTAACGTAGAGTACTATCATGTTGTGTCTAGCGTGAGACACTTGTTTGTGATTAAAGTAGTACTTGTTGCTGACTGCTGTGATCAGTCAATTTCCATCATTATTCACATAATCAATGTTGCAATTGATTAAGGCAATTTCTTTTGGTTATCGTCTAGTGACGTGGGTAAAGTAACTTAGGGATGAGTGGAGCTGTGTCCCAGAATCCCACCTTGCCTGACTGTGTTCACTTTAGTTGTGATAGGGGGAGTCACTGTTAGACTACCCACCTGATTACGGGGGTCTCTCCTGTTGGAGGGAGGGCCTTAAGCTTGTGATTAGAGTAGCTGCCACTAGGAAGTCGTGTCACTATTGATTGCTTGCTTGTGTCATCAGTGGAAGATTGTTCAGTTAGTTCATGTTGTCAGCCCGAAGTGTCAGCAGGATGGAGCCTGCTGTCATTTCTCGAGGGGCTGTTGAATAGCTGTGTTGCAAATGCCACTGGTTGGACTGTAACGTAATTAAATCACACGCTGTGGTGTAACTTAGTCTGTGATATTTTTCTTTGAGTTTGCATTATTGCGTCATCAGTGGGCACACCTGTGTTCAGGTTAGTTCAGTATGCAGCCACACAGCAAGGGTTGCTATTTAGCTGTTGGTTATGGTGCCACTGGATGGACATTAACGTAAAGATTAATTTGAGGAAGGGTGCTGGAGTTGCCAGTGAACCCATTAGTTATTGATGTCATTGAAAGGCTACTGATTTGATTGCATTGCAACCGCTATTGCAGGTGTAGACTGCACTGAGGCGTAGAACAGTTAGGAGGTTACTGGAGACGTGTTCCAGAACTCACTGTGTCATTTGTTGTAATTGTGATTATAGATCTGTTAGTTCTTGCTTGCGTGTTGATTCCTCTGTGGGCACGCTTATGTTCGAGTAACGTCATTGACATTCTTTTGTTTTGATGTAGTAGTCTAGTCTCTTGTTATAATAAATTGTTATTTGTTAACAGTCTTTGATGTCAACCTTCAACTATTCTGTACCACTCCCATTGTTCTGATATATATTTGATATTGTTGTTTTAAATCTTTGATATGACGGCTGCGCTCTTGGGAATTCGAATTCCAATTCATAGCGCCACACAACAAATATAAAATTTGATTGTGAGAACCCGTCGGTTACCCTTTTTGGTTTTAACGTCATGTTTAACTAGGAGGAACCAGCGGCCTATTGTGGACAGGTTTCCACCCCTGCTGGTGGAAGCCTGGCGGTTTGCTCCCGCTTCTCCTTTTTCTACTGGACTCATGCTTAACTGCCAAGAGCAGCCTTTAAACTGGTAGTCCACCTCCTAAGGGAGGTAGGCGTAGAGAAAAATCTCACAATATATATATATATATATATATATATATATATATATATATATATTATATATATATATATATATATAATACACATGAGAGGATGTGCAGTGACTTAATATTTAACATATTCAGAGATTTGAGTAGGGGTACCAAGTGATGTCTGGGGCCAAGCTAGATATTGTCCTAAGAGCAGCTTTGTGCTGAGCAACTAGAGGACGTAAATGATTTTGGGTAGTAGAACCCCAAGCACAAATATTAAGTTGAGATAAGGATAGATGAGAGAGTAATAGAGCGTCACCAGGGCAGGGCGGGGTTCATAATATCTGATCTTAAAAGAATGCCAACAGTTTTTGAAACTTTTTTTTATATATTTAGAATGTGTCCCATGAAATTCAGCTTGTTGTCGATGAGAACGCCAAGGAATTTGCCATCTACTTTGTTACAAATTTGGGTATTCTTTATCCTGAGATTTATTTTACATGAGGATTTATTGCCAAACAAAATATAGAAAGTTTTGTCAATGTTAAGGGTGAGTTTGTTGGCAGTTAGCCAAAGATGGACTTTATTTAGCTCAGTATTCACTGTAACATTTAAAGCAAAGGGTTCAGGACTGGAGTAAATGAAGGATGTGTCATCAGCAAATACAATTGGTTTGAGGTGTTGGGAGGCATTAGGAAGGTCATTAATGTTGATGAGAAAGAGGAGAGGGCCAAGTATGCTGCCCTGAGGAACACCAATGTTGATGGGTAGGGTGGGAGAAATGGAATTATTCACAGAAACATACTGGAGCCTGTCAGTAAGGGTAAGACTGAAGGTATCGCAGGGAGTGACCTCTGACTCCATAATGATGTAATTTAAGAAGAAGGTTTTGGTGGTTGACAGTGTTAAAAGCCTTACGTAGGTCCACAAATAACCCAACAGGGAACTCATTTTTATCAAGAGCTGCATGTATCAAGTTACTCATACTAATAAGTGCATCGTTAGTGCTTTTTTTATGGGTCTCAAACCATATTGACAAGAGCTAGGTATATTGTGTTTGGCTAGATACGAGTAAAGCTGCTTGTAGTTTAGTTTTTCAAGTATTTTTGACACGTTTGGCAGGATTGATATAGGTCTGTAGTTGTTAACATCAGTGAGATCACCACATTTGTGGACAAGGGTTACTCTCGCTTTTTTTAGAATATCTGGAAAGGTTTGGAGTTCAAGTGACTTGTTGAAGAGCAATGCAATAGCAGGAGCTAAAGATCTGGAGGCTGTTTTGTAAATTTAAGTTGGTATCTCCTCAAGGGCACTAGACATGGTTGATTCCACATCCGTGGAATTTGCAGGCGTTAGATACAGATACAGAGACTGTGGATAGTTACCTGTAAGATAGTCCTGAACATTAGTACTGGAAGATGGAATATCATTTGCAAGGGATGACCCAATGGAAGAGAAGGACCTATTGAACTCAATAGTAGTATCAGAGGCTGTAAGCTGACCATCGTTATTAGACAGGAGTATTGGTTTGATATTTAAAATCTTCTTTGATCCCAATATTTGTGAAATTGTGCTCCATGTTTTCTTAATGTTGCCATTTGTTTGGGTAAATTTATCTTCGTAGTATTTAGTTTTGGCTCTTCTAATTATTTTAGATAGTAATGATGAGTAATTCTTTTAAATTTCTTTGGAGACGATACCTAACCTATACTTCTTCTCAAGGTCATGTTTTTTATTAATTGATTTAAGTATTCCCTTTGTAAGCCAAGGATTGTTTAGCCTTTTAGTTGTGACTTGCTTCGTTAGCATAGGACAGTGGGTGTTATAAAGGCTGAGAGTTTTTTGAAGAAATGATTCCATTGCTAGGTTGATGTCCCCTATGTTACTTAATTCGAACTCCCAGTTGGTATTAGCTGCAGCAGCTATAAAATTGCCTATAGCAGTTTCATTGTGCAGCCTAAAGCTTATCTTCCTTTTATCTAGAGGTGCTTTGTGAATGTTGGTTAGGAGAAATGTGGGGTAATGGTCTGTAGTGCTATCAGTGATTATCCCTGAACTAAGCGGAGAGGTTATGTTGGTCCAGATGTGATCAAGAGCCGTGGCAGTACTATCCGTGATTCTAGTAGGCCTAGTGATTAAGGGTATGAGGAAGCCATACAGTTGAGGAAACTAGCAGCAGGAGGGTTATCAGGCTCACAGAGGTCAATATTTAAGTCTCCAGAAATATTTAGGTGGTTTTTGTTCAGTCTGTTCTCTAGTATTAGATTTCTAAAGTTAGAGTTAAATTCAGTCACATCAGTGTTAGGAATTCTGTAGACTGCTCCCACAGCCACGTCAGCCTCACTACCCTTGACTCTGAAACAGGCAAATATATACTCTCCACAAGGGTCTCTAGTTTTAATTTCTTTTAAGTAAGTCAGTTCTTGGTGATCGTAAAGAGAAGTACCACCACCTCTTTGTACAGGACGACAGTTGTGAATAGCTGAGTAGTTAGGTATGCTGAAGATTTTTTTTATTGTTGCCGCCGAAGGCGGCTAGTTTATTGTGCACCCCATACTCATCCTGTGAGCGGTAGCGCAAAAGCATTACAGAGGGCACAAAAGGTCTTTATCAGACCTCATCTTAGATTATTACATTAACACTTACATCTATCATTCACACCTTATAGTTACAATGTCAGCTAGTTACAGAGTGAGTGCTATTTCAAGAGCTACATATTTACAGTAAGTTATCATACATTAATGGTAGGTCTTATCGCTAATACATAATAGTTTGACCAACGGGGACATTACAGAGTCATAGGGGAGCTTCTGTTTATTATTAGTCCTCACAGTACACTACTTGTTTCTGAATCTCATATGTCGTTTATCTACTGGAAGCGAAATGTGGATACAGTGCAAGGATTTCAGGTAATTTATCCATGGTAATAAGATAGGTTGCCATATCATACAAAGTGAGCTTAGATTTATCTCTAAATGGCTCAATTTTACTACAATCCAAGATATAGTGTTCGAGTGTGTGTCCCTGTCTTTGTTCACACACTTTACACTTTACTTCATCTAGATCCCTATACAAGCCGAACTGCCAGAGATACCTGTAGCCAAGTCTTATACGAGCTGTGACAACATCTGTTAGTCTACTGACTTTGTTACTTGCCCCATACACATGTTTTACTTCACACATTTCATTGTGATGAACAATGGACCTGCTAGTTCCAGTTTGCACAGTTCTACTTTCTTCAAATTCATCCAGGAGTTCTCGTCTAATGACATTTTTAAGAGACCTATTTGATAATTCAAGATTCCGTTCAATACTGTCTTTATTTACTGCAGCCTTAGCAAGGGCGTCAACTTTGTCATGTTCCTGCAGGCCAAAGTGAGAAGGAATCCACAACATTTTTATATTTACCCTCTTGCTAAGTATTCTTATATATCTACGTCTAGCTTCCAAGACAAGCACATTATTACTATTATTATTGTTATTATTATGTTGAAGAGTTGAGTAGTATCTTCTTTTAACCACGTGTCAGTAAACAAAATAAAAGAGAATTTGTTTTGAACTGTTTGAATCAGGGCATTAACATCATCAAAGTGTTTGCTTAGAGATCTTACATTCAAGTTAATAACAGAAACATTGTGATTACATGTTAAAACATTGTTCATTAATTTCTGCGTTGTTTGCTAACAACACAGAAATCATCGATAGATACAACGATAGCAGGCGGCTTGACATCTGCGAGGCACTACACATCAAGAAGTCAACACCAGCAATCAACAGCCAATTAATGCACAACTATATTCTACCCACTTCAAGACTCCACTACCAAGCATCAAGAAATATGGGTCAATAGGCCCTTTGCAGTTACTTCCATCCTTACCTTCAATGTACCCAATTAATACCCAATTAATACCCATTGTTTCGTGTTCTGTCCTGTGTTGAAAGTTTTGTTCACCTCATCCAAAACTGTTGTAACATATCACCTCACCCAAAATGCGGTTATAAAATGAAAGCTGTTCATTTTATATTTACGCTGTCATTTACGCTGTTCATTTACGCTGCCATAGCGTAGTAAGAACTCTGTTTAGTGTTTGCAGGTTATAGTTGTGTGTGTGTAAACTAAAAGTCTTTGAAAATGTAATAAGTTATTACGAAACGCGTTCAAGTGTCGTATCAGACTAGAAATAAAAATGAATTTTGGAGAATTGATTTTTCAATTACCATCAACAGTGAAAAGAAACATAAGAAATATTGAGAAAATTCGTGTTACAATTATTAATTTTACTTTTTCGGTCATATTTAATAATAAATAAATATATATATATATATATATATATATATATATATATATATATATATGCAAACAAGCCTGAATGGTCCCCAGGACTAGATACAACTGAAAACTCACACCCCAGAAGTGACTCGAACCCATACTCCCAGGAGCAACGCAACTGGTATGTACAGGGACGCCTTAATCCGCTTGACCATCACGACCGGACATAAGGAAGTGATAGCCGGAGCTATATGAACCACTTCCCCGCCGGCACTCGGATGGTAATCTTGGGCATAGCATTTTATCAAATCACCTCATGTTTTGGGGCAACACGTGAGGAACACAAATGCAAACAAGCCTGAATGGTCCCCAGGACTAGATACAACTGAAAACTCACACCCCAGAATGTCCGGTCGTGATGGTCAAGCGGATTAAGGCGTCCCTGTACATACCAGTTGCGTTGCTCCTGGGAGTATGGGTTCGAGTCACTTCTGGGGTGTGAGTTTTCAGTTGTATCTAGTCCTGGGGACCATTCAGGCTTGTTTGCATTTGTGTTCCTCACGTGTTGCCCCAAAACATGAGGTGATTTGATAAAATGCTATGCCCAAGATTACCATCCGAGTGCCGGCGGGGAAGTGGTTCATATAGCTCCGGCTATCACTTCCTTATGTCCGGTCGTGATGGTCAAGCGGATTAAGGCGTCCCTGTACATACCAGTTGCGTTGCTCCTGGGAGTATGGGTTCGAGTCACTTCTGGGGTGTGAGTTTTCAGTTGTATCTAGTCCTGGGGACCATTCAGGCTTGTTTGCATTTGTGTTCCTCACGTGTTGCCCCAAAAATGAGGTGATTTGATAAAATGCTATGCCCAAGATTACCATCCGAGTGCCGGCGGGGAAGTGGTTCATATAGCTCGGCTATCACTTCCTTATGTCCGGTCGTGATGGTCAAGCGGATTAAGGCGTCCCTGTACATACCAGTTGCGTTGCTCCTGGGAGTATGGGTTCGAGTCACTTCTGGGGTGTGAGTTTTCAGTTGTATCTAGTCCTGGGGACCATTCAGGCTTGTTTGCATTTGTGTTCCTCACGTGTTGCCCCAAAAATGAGGTGATTTGATAAAATGCTATGCCCAAGATTACCATCCGAGTGCCGGCGGGGAAGTGGTTCATATAGCTCCGGCTATCACTTCCTTATGTCCGGTCGTGATGGTCAAGCGGATTAAGGCGTCCCTGTACATACCAGTTGCGTTGCTCCTGGGAGTATGGGTTCGAGTCACTTCTGGGGTGTGAGTTTTCAGTTGTATCTAGTCCTGGGGACCATTCAGGCTTGTTTGCATTTGTGTTCCTCACGTGTTGCCCCAAAAAATGAGGTGATTTGATAAAATGCTATGCCCAAGATTACCATCCGAGTGCCGGCGGGGAAGTGGTTCATATAGCTCCGGCTATCACTTCCTTATGTCCGGTCGTGATGGTCAAGCGGATTAAGGCGTCCCTGTACATACCAGTTGCGTTGCTCCTGGGAGTATGGGTTCGAGTCACTTCTGGGGTGTGAGTTTTCAGTTGTATCTAGTCCTGGGGACCATTCAGGCTTGTTTGCATTTGTGTTCCTCACGTGTTGCCCCAAAAAATGAGGTGATTTGATAAAATGCTATGCCCAAGATTACCATCCGAGTGCCGGCGGGGAAGTGGTTCATATAGCTCCGGCTATCACTTCCTTATGTCCGGTCGTGATGGTCAAGCGGATTAGGGCGTCCCTGTACATACCAGTTGCGTTGCTCCTGGGAGTATGGGTTCGAGTCACTTCTGGGGTGTGAGTTTTCAGTTGTATCTAGTCCTGGGGACCATTCAGGCTTGTTTGCATTTGTGTTCCTCACGTGTTGCCCCAAAACATGAGGTGATTTGATAAAATGCTATGCCCAAGATTACCATCCGAGTGCCGGCGGGGAAGTGGTTCATATAGCTCCGGCTATCACTTCCTTATGTCCGGTCGTGATGGTCAAGCGGATTAAGGCGTCCCTGTACATACCAGTTGCGTTGCTCCTGGGAGTATGGGTTCGAGTCACTTCTGGGGTGTGAGTTTTCAGTTATATATATATATATATATATATATATATATATATATATATATATATAAGAATAGAGGTAACCGCAGAAGGCCTATTGGCCCATACGAGGCAGCTGGCATCTACATACAAGAGGCAGCTTCTCAAGGGCTCAAGTATAAACAAGTAGATGGGGTCGCCATGGGTTCTCTCCTAGGTGTTCTCTTTGCGAACTTCAACTTGTATGTAGATACCAGCTGCCTCGTATTGGCCAATAGGCCTTCTGCGGTTACCTATATTCTTATATTCATATGTGTGACCCCACTTATATCCCCTTTGTATCCCCCTTTGTTTTCACAATTATTATCTTATCACCTGACCCAGTGCGGGTATAAAATCAAATCACAATATATATATATATATATATATATATATATATATATATATATATATATATATATATATATATATATCTATATATATATATATATATATATATATAATACACATGAAAGGATGTGCAGTGATTTAATATCTAACATATCTAACATATTCAGAGATTTGAGTATAATTTGTATTCTGGTTATTCAGCTGTTATCCCACATTCATTCAGGAAAGAACTGAGGTGAGCTTCAGTGGTTATTACATAGGTTTTTCCAGTGTCAGACTTCCTAGCTATAATTTTACTATCATAGTGCACAAAACAATGTTTAATTGCAGGAGAATTTTTGCAGAATCCATGCAGTTTAAGTAAGAGATATTGTCTGAACCTGGTCAGACATTCATTCACATAAACAGTAGATTTACTAGAGACTGCAGTACTGATAAGGTCTGACTTGCGGGAGCAGCTATCTAATTTTACGCGAATTTTCCTGTTATTTGTACCAGATGATTTGATACCCACTCTATAAGCTGTAACTTTCTTTTCTGCGGTTGGAAGAAAACGCGCACAGAGTGGGGGACTTGTTTATTTTATTAATATTAATAAATAATTAATTATATTAATAATAATTAATTATAAGAATAACCATTAAATATGTTGAAGCATAATAGCTAATTATGACGACTAAAATAGATAATTTAAGTGGGTACAATGGAGCAGATAATTTAATAGTGGGTACAATAATAGATAATTTAAGCTAAGGTACAGTGGAACA
>WNGS01167474.1:150149-164387 GCA_020271785.1 Procambarus virginalis | reverse complement strand
GGGAGCATTCAAGCTTGTTCGCATATATATATTCATATATATATAGATATATATATTCTATATATATATATATATATATATATATATATATATTTCGAGTCACTTCTGGGTGTGAGTTTTCAGTCGCATATATTCCTGAGGACCATTCAGGCTTGTTTGCATATGTGTGTGTATATATATATATAATATATATATATATATATATATATATATGTATATATATATATATATATATATATATAATAATATATAGGGGGTACCACCTCTGGTGCAATTATAGGGACCCACAGCCTCAGAGAAGAGAACACAGAGCATTCAGGGAAAAACGTGCCATTTAACTCTGAATACGTAAGAGTGTTCGCTTCTCCTACCACCCCTTTTTTTATGGTGTACACTTTATTATGCAAGGTTATACAGTTACATATCTGATTGTATACAAAAAATGAACAGAGGACACAAAAAAAATCGCTTCCTAGAGGCTGTAGATTTCCTCGAACTCCTCCGACGTCGGGCAGGAACCGAGGATGCAGCGAGCATTCCCCCTCTGGATCGCGACACTGAGGCGCTGAAAGAGAAAACTTGCCGCTCTAGGGTCTCTTGTGGTGTCAATGAGCTTGGAACCAAGATCCTTAAGAAACCTTCTTGCACTCTCTCCCCATGGGCCTAGGGTCTCAGACCCTATTGGAACGAAGTTGTACCGATGATCTAATTGCCTGTACTTGGCTGACTTGTCTCTTTCTCTGTGTGTCGCCGCGGCTCCTGCTTGGCCGGCAGAGAGGTTGATGTATGTGGCTGCCAGGGTGGATACGCAAGTATAGTCCCATGCCAACTGTCTGCCACCCTTCCACGGACGCAGTGTGATTCCGTCTGGTCGGCCGGCAAAGCTAACAGAGTCACGGTTCAGAAGGTTGCGGGGCTCTCTCTCCGCTGGACACTGAGCAGAGGCAAGGCTTCTTTTAATGATGTCGTTGACTTCGTCGTGTCTAGTGTGCCAACCACCAGATTTTCCACAGTGCAGGCCATGCAATCCATATTCGTCAGCATCTGCCTCGCCGCAAATACACCTATGAACAGTGTGGATAGGGGCAGCAAGACGGAGAGCGACTGCAATACGGAGCTCCTGCGGATCAAGACGTGTGCCTGTCGCAGACATAGGGACTGCCAAAAGGAAGTCCCCTGCATGGGGAGCCTGCACAGCTGTGAGGCGTGCACGATCACTGGGGGTTGTTGCTGCCTCCAGCAAAGCTGTGGCTTCTTTGTCTGCAATGGGGCTGTCCCAACTGGATTGTTTCTTGGCTTTCGGCATGGCTGGTCTGAGTGCTGGGTCTGCCATGGCACCCCATTTCGTGTCGCATTCCGTGTAGTGGGGGTCCTGTATCCCCGCTACATCACTGAGGGTGTCAGGTAGAATTTCCTTAACCAGGTCATCTGATGCTGAGGAGGAAGACAGGAAGGCTGGGACAGCAATTTGGGTGGCGGTGCGGACACCCAAGCCACCGAGCCTAACAGGAAGAGTGGCTTGTTTCCACTGGCATTCGTTGAGGGAGAGGTTAACAACTTTTTCCAGCATGGTCTTCAGTAAGAGGTCATACTCTTCAAGCTTTCGGTTGTCGTAAGATGGGGCGCACCTCAGAAAGTAGGTTAGCCTCGGAAGGGATAGGCATTTGGTGAGGAGATAAAAAGCATCGTGGGCATCGATGTCACCTATTCTGTCTTCCATCCTCCTAAGGTCTGCGATTTTCTTGTCAAGGATCTCCTCAATGGCGTTAGACCCGAGGGGGGCTCCAAGGAGGGTGCTGTTCTCGGCCCTAATGACATGGGCTCCAGGCAAGGCAGACCTTATTCTAGCTACGATGTCTGGGTTGGAGGAGACTACTTCACACTTGGAAGGGTTCAGGACGAGACCCAGGCTTACTTCTTGCTCCCTTATTTTCCTGATATCTGCCAAGAGGTCGTCTACGGTGCCAGCTATAGTGCCATCATCCAAAAACCAGATGTTGAACTCGCTGGACAAGCTTTCGGTGATTTCTTTTAAGACTAAGCAGAAAAGAAGGGGGCAAGAGGATCACCTTGCTGAACACCTTCACATGATCTGATTTCATGTTCACCAAAGAGCAGTTTTGACTCACCACTGTAGCACGATAGTATGAACGGGTAGAGGGGCCGGAAATGGCGATGTACGGCACAAAGTACTGCATCTCTTCTGACCATGCTGAAGGCATTCTTAAAGTCCAGTTTGAGCAGGGCCTTTTCATCAGAAATGTTGGTGATGTATGCTCGTGCTGCATGGGCAGCCGCTTCACAGCCTTGGGGGATTCCAAATCCTAGCTGGATTGGTTTCAGCAATTCAGCCGCTTGCTGGCTGACAACCCTCGTAGCAGCCTTGGCAATCAGGCGTCGGAGAGTGTTGCCAACAGCGATTGGCCTGATTCCTTCGTCCTTCTTTTTGAGAGCACAGAGGGAGGCACCAAAAAAGAGAGGCCGGATGACCTCAGGTATATCACCAGCCAGGCACATGTTGACGAACCTTGTGAGTGCCATAAGAAGATCTTGTGCAGCATCACCAACCGCAGGATTTAACATTTGCTTGATGTGCTGAGGTTTTAACCCTGTAAAGCCGCCTGCTGACCCAGGTGGAAAAGAAAGGGCTGCTTTGTAGACCTCAGATTCACCAACGGTTAATGGGTCTGAAATGATGTCGGTTGATGGCGGAACGATGTTGTCGCCTTGTCGGGCTCTGGATGGGTGCTTGCTTTGCAGGGCCCGCGCTGTGGCTGAGTTTCGAGGAGCAATTTTCTCGTCACTGGTGAGGACTCTTATAGCACTTGCGGTATTTCCCTCTTCAATTTTCTTGGTGATTTGTGCTCTGATTTTGTACGTTTCCGGTATGTTGTTGTTACCATTTCTGCGGTGGGTGTGTTTTGCTCGGAGAGGCAGGCGAACTAGGTTATCCCCCCTTGGGTATTCATTTATCGCCCTCTGGACCGAGGAAGCAAGTGATTTGTCCCTCCTTGGAGGGACGGTGAGGCATACATTGCCAAACAGAAGGACATTATGCCACGCTTGAATGTTTTCCGGGGCATCATTAACCCTTTTCAGAAGGTTACAGAGTTTGGCTGCTGCATTTGGGCGGGCTGCTTTTGGGACGTGTGGTAATGTTCTAGCAGACGTCGCTATGATTGCTTGGGTGAGGTTTGCAGATGGGATTAGGTTAATAATCTCTTCCCTAACTGTCAATGGCAGCTGGCCATTGCTTCCCTTTGGAAGCTGGTGGGAACCACTGCATCTTACCTCGTTGAAGGTATGAAAGCGGATGACACCACCGTTGGAGTTTATGACGGTGTTTTTGTTGCATACTCGACAAAAACCTCTTTTAGGAGTAGTTATTGGCACATCAAGGCTTGTAGAGTCCTGCCCGACCGCTGGGACCCCTTCCATTTCAACTCAGTTGGGAGAGTTAAACTGTGCATTATTCTATAGAGGGGGCAAACACACTGAGTCATGGCCAAGCAACTGCCAGCAACTGGGTGTGGAGCCAGCAACTGGGTGTGAAGCCAGCAACTGGGTGTGGAGGCATCAACTGGGTGTGGAGGCATCAACTGGGTATGGAGGCATCAACTGGGTGTGGAGCCAGCAACTGGGTGTGGAGCCAGCAACGGGGTGTGGAGCCAGCAACTGGGTGTGGAGCCAGCAACTGGGTGTGGAGGCATCAACTGGGTGTGGAGGCATCAACTTGGTGTGGAGCCAGCAACTGGGTGTGGAGCCAGCAACTGGGTGTGGAGCCAGCAACTGGGTGTGGAGCCAGCAACTGGGTGTGGAGGCAGCAACTGGGTGTGGAGCCAGCAACTGGGTGTAGCGGCATCAACTGGGTGTGGAGGCATCAACTGGGTGTGGAGCCAGCAACTGGGTGTAGCGGCATCAACTGGGTGTGGAGGCATCAACTGGGTGTGGAGCCAGCAACTGGGTGTAGCGGCATCAACTGGGTGTGGAGGCATCAACTGGGTGTGGAGGCCGCGGCTGGGTGTGGAGCCAGCAACTGGGTGTGGAGCCAGCAACTGGGTATGGAGGCATCAACTGGGTGTGGAGCCAGCAACTGGGTGTGGAGCCAGCAACTGGGTGTAGCGGCATCAACTGGGTGTGGAGGCATCAACTGAGTGTGGAGGCCGCGGCTGGGTGTGGAGGCGCTGCCACCATTGTAACACGGGAGGGGGTGTTCTCTCTACCTTCTACTACCCCCTTTTTCTCTCTTTACCCGTATTCTTTACTTTAGTTCTTTACCAAGGGACCCCAAGACTTTTACTCGAGCCGACTCCACGCCACGTGGTCTCAAGACGATTTACCGACTTGAGAATCTACAACCCGTATGACGTGAATTAGACTTCTAGCAAATTTCTAGGATCTCCTTTCCGCCGCCACCACCAGATCAGTAACCAAATGAGCAATGATCGAGATCTGGATCGATCACGCTAATCAATCAACCTTGGGGCTTGATTCCCCACTAGTAATAACTACCCCTTGGATCTTACGTGTGTGGTTAACTAAAATCAACAGGAGTAATAATCCTGATTCGGTGTTAGAATCAGCGTCCAATTCAACTCAACCACGTGGGGACCACGTGACAAGGACAATTTCACAAAAATACAAAAGAAAAATGGAAATAATAAAAATGCACATTAAGCTAATTAATTTATTCTAAAACTAAGCAAGATCTAAATAGTTGGCACTCCCTCACTTGAACACTCCCTGACTGAATATTTAACGGCAATGAGTTGACTATTCCTAAGAAACTCCAAGCAACTTTTACCTTCTATAGGCAGCTAGATGTTGTGTTGCCTTGGGGAAGAGGTGAGATGGGGGGACCTCTCCCAGCTGCTTCTGAAACCACACTAATTGTCCTCTCTCTGATGCTCCTCTACCCAGACGCCTAGATCTGTATTCTTCCGCTAGTATCTAAGTTACTTTGCCAGGCTTAAGTTATAACAATTAACCTCTGTCGTACTGAATTTCCAGATTGGTTGATTTATTGTACTGAAGTTAAATTACACAAACATCTTAAGGAAGAGCTATTCCCAATTACAAAATAGCTATTTGACCTTTGAGAAATATGGACATGGAACCTCGTGACCTATGACCTCCGGTCACTCCGCATCACAGCCTAGTTCTCGCTCGTGACGTCACTGATGGTGACTTAAACTCCTTCTTCTAATAATTAGAATACTCTTGATTTTATAAGCAGTAATACTATACAATACAATTTGAATGCAAAATGACTGAAGGTTAATTTCTCTAAATAAGTGAATACTATAGGCTGATTCATTATACGTAACCTTGAGAACCCAGGTGATTATTTTCACCGCGAATTCTCTGGGGACAGGTCCCGAGGTCGCCACGCGGACTAGCTTCCCATTCTCCTTTGTGACTAAACATTCTGGAATCTTCTGGATAATTTTTACAACAAACCCAGTTTGTTACAGAGGCATCAACTGGGTGTGGAGGCATCAACTGGGTGTGGAGGCATCAACTGAGTGTGGAGACATCAACTGGGTGTGGAGGCCGCGGCTGGGTGTGGAGGCATCAACTGGGTGTGGAGACATCAACTGGGTGTGGAGGCCGCGGCTGGGTGTGGAGGCCGCGGCTGGGTGTGGAGGCATCAACTGGGTGTGGAGGCCGCGGCTGGGTGTGGAGGCATCAACTGGGTGTGGAGGCATCAACTGGGTGTGGAGGCATCAACTGGGTGTTTTGGAATTTTTAGTTATCGTAATAACTCTCTGAGAGACTAATACAGTTGTTTCAACACCTTCTTCTGAGAGTAGGAGAGGCGTGGGTAAACAGGGGCAGGGGGTTATGGGTAGGAAGAGGGAGTAAACGTGGACAGGAACGAAGGGGAGGGGGCAGGGGAGCAGACCAAGATGAAGGGAATGATTGGGGGAAGGGGGAGGGTTAGGTGCGAGATGGGGTGAAAGCTGTGGAAGAAGAAGGAAGGGGCGAAAAGAGGGGAAGAGACCCGAGTGCTGCTGGATACTTATTCTAAATAAATAAATGGAAATGTTTGCGTGTTTAAGGTTCGAAGGGGACGAGTAGGGAGATGGGGAGGACAGGGGAAGGGTGACTAAGATGGGGGAAGTTGAGGGAGGGAGAAAGATGGAGGAGAGGTGGGAGTTGGATGAGAAATGGGGGAAAGAGAGGGAAATGGGAAAGAGGGCGCATGTTCAGAAATGGGAAAAAGATGAGGATGGGGGAACAAGGCGTCAGGAATAAAAGAGTGGTGGAATGGGGAAGGAAGAGAAGGCAAGGGGAGAGGAGAGGAAGAGACAGGCTGACACAGGCTCCACAGGGTAACCTCCCCCCCCCCCCATAGTAATATTGTGTGATAAACCCAAAATACGTTGAATGATGTATATAAATTGTGATAACTAATTAAATAAAAACATATAAGGAATAAATGATTAAGGAATACATGAAATAGCTAAAATATAAAAAAATTAAGCATACTAAATTCATTGTTTATACACTGGACATATTAGCTTGTACCTCACACTGAAATTGATTCAATAATTTGAATGAAACACTGACAATGTACCCTGCATTATTTTTTGCTTCTGACATTATTTCTTGCAACCATTTGTGCAGCTAAAATGTTGTGCAATGATGTTTGCAAATGACGCAATCGTATGCAACCTTCCTTGCAATTGACATACGTCTTGCAACCTTCATTGTCACTGAATCTTTTCTCCTGCCTCAATTACAATCGAAAATTTCCCCTAAAAAACTTATTTGAAATTGGCACTGTTTCCAGCAGCATTTATTGCAACTCTCACTGTTTCCAGCAGCATTTATTGCAACTCTCACTGTTTCCAGCAGCATTTATTGCAACTCTCACTGTTTCCAGCAGCATTTATTGCAACTCTCACTGTTTCCAGCAGCATTTATTGCAACTCTCACTGTTTTCAGCAGCATTTATTGCAACTCTCACTGTTTCCAGCAGCATTTATTGCAACTCTTACTGTTTCCAGCAGCATTTATTGCAACTCTCACTGTTTCCAGCAGCATTTATTGCAACTCTTACTGTTTCCAGCAGCATTTATTGCAACTCTCACTGTTTCCAGCAGCATTTATTGCAACTCTCTCTGTTTCCAGCAGCATTTATTGCAACTCTTACTGTTTCCAGCAGCATTTATTGCAACTCTCACTGTTTCCAGCAGCATTTATTGCAACTCTTACTGTTTCCAGCAGCATTTATTGCAACTCTTACTGTTTCCAGCAGCATTTATTGCAACTCTTACTGTTTCCAGCAGAATTTATTGCAACTCTTACTGTTTCCAGCAGCATTTATTGCAACTCTCATTATTCCCTACAACTTTTTCGTAACCGACACTATAAATTGCAATCTTCATTCCAAACTATGGCTATTCCTTACAACCTCTCTTGGAAACAACCCGGTCCCCTGCAGTTTTTAATACAACATTTCTTATCCGCAGAGGAGCTCTTCCTGTAAGTGATATTGATTTATCACCGAAGATATAGTATTTGCTAAAATCTAATCCATCTAGAGTCTATCTAGCGAACTGGAGTTCGATAAACTATAGTTCTCAACTTGATATTTATTTAGAGTGTTGCCTTCACTTTACGGTCTCTTGAGCCATTGTATTTATGTGAATAATGGAATAATGTGCTTATTTTGTAGGGCCTAATGCTATTGTCATAAATAACAAATGAACTGCATTAACATTCTGTTTGAAAACAAAATTCAGCACAGTCCCCCAGCGCCTGGGAGAAATATTGCATTGTTCACGTGTGCATCACATATTGAGCACATGTGCACTCTTTGTGTTGATCGCATGTACACTCTTTGTGTTGATCACTTGTGTGCTCTTTGTGTTGATCAAATGTGCACTCTTGATCACATGTGATCACATGTACTCACCTACATGAGCTCATCTAGTTGTGCTTGCGGGGGTTGAGCTTTTGGGTATATGGTTCCGCCTCTCAACTATCAATCTATTGGTGTACAGATTCCTGAGCTTCTCGAGCTCTATCATATCTACATTTGAAACTGTGTATGGAGTCTGCCTCCACCACATCACTTCCTAGTGCATTCTATTTACTAACTACTCTAACACTGAAAAATTTCTTTCTAATGTCTCTGTGGCTCATTTGTGTGCTCAGCTTCCACCTGTGGCCTCTAGTGCATGTACCACCCATGTTAAATATTTCATCCTTGTCTACCCTGTCAATTGCCCAGAGAATTTTGTATGTGGTGATCATGTCTCGCCGAGCTCTTCTGTCTTCCAGCGGCATGAGGTGTAGTTCACTCAGCCTTTCCTATTAACTCGTGCCTCTTAGTTCTGGAACAAGCTTAGTGGCATACCTTTGAAATATTTCCAGCTTCGTCTTGTGCTTGACTAGGAACGGGCTCCACGCTGAGGCCGCATATTCTAGGATGTGCCTTACATACGTGGTATACAAGATTGACCACGTATGAATGATTCCTCAATATAATTCCACGATATACTGAATGATTCCTTACACAGGTTTCTGAAGGCAGTTCTGATGTTAGCCATCCTCGCATACCCTCCTCGCATTACTTTACATTTAGTTGGATTGAAGTTTAGTAGCTATTTGTTGGACCATTCCTTCAGATTGTTTAGGTCATCTTGTAGCCCCAGCTATCTGGTACAATTACAGCACAGCATCTACAACACATCTACAGCACAACATCTACAGTACAGCAGCCAGCAACAGAACCACATCGGCCCCCGGGTGTGCCGTGCGCGCCCGTGCCTGGCTCACCCAACGAGCGCCTAGGCCTAGCACACCCAACGAGCGCCCAGACCTGAGACACACAGCGCATTGCCCACAGCAGACTCACTCGCCCATCGCACGCCCACAGCTGACTCGCTGTGACTAACCGTGCCATCGCCTCTCGCCCAGCCTGACGCTGCCCAACGCCTGGCCTGGTGCCTTTTACCGCCTCTCGACTCTGCAGCACGACGTCGGACCTGCGACGACCTGATCATCCCCGACCTCGTTGAATGGGTTGCAGCACCAGCGGCCTTCAGCTCACGGAATGGGTATGGGGTGCATAATAAAGAAAGAAATTGAAATAGGCCTTCAGCTCTAGTTAAGTACCTTTGGTTATTTGTTTGGTAGAGTAAACTGTAGACTATTATGAGCACAATATAAACTTTGTGAACTTATGGACAACCTATATTTACTTAGACCTCGCTTGCACATCTACCCCCCTACGGTCTCCAGTCTTGCTCACTTTCAGAGAGTAACTTAGAGCATTTAGCCAGAACATTGCCTGAGAATACGTGATTGACCTCAGCTCTCGAAAGCTTCGATTCCATTTCCTCTTCAGCTGCCATTGACTCAGTACCAAACATGGCTCACACCTCAAGTGGCTCGAGTCTTAACTCTAGCACCGTAATGGTTCTTACCCAGTCTGTTGACATACACCCTTTTAGTGGAAAGGATCCAACCCTCCTGGAATCTTGGTTCTCTAGTGTAGAAGCTACAGTACGGGGCAAGGGTACTGCTGTCACAGATGCAGACTTTATCAGTATGGCAACGTCCACCCTTGACTATAAAACCGGAGATGCATATGTCATGGCAGAATCATACAACTTAAAGAAACTTATGAAGTAGGATGACTGTAAAAAATTATTTCGTAAGAGATATTCATCAGCTGTCGATCGTGACCCCGTTGGCATTGCTGGCGAAATAGCTTACGCAGTAATGCGCCCTGATGAGACACACAACGCTTTCGGCAGATGCCTAGATAAGCTACATAGCTCACTGAAATCAGTTTTGATGGGTTCTAGATGGGAAGCACAGGGAACTGGTTCCGATTTTAAACAAAACTGCAGAAACAATAGCTAGTGCATTTCATGATAACATAATTTGCAGGTATGGTCCACCTGGTTATTCTTTCTATTCTTTCTGACAACGACCTGGAACTAAATAATTCTGTTCTGGAACAACTGGCAAAATTGTACAACATCAAAAAGTGCAATATAATGCCTTATCAACCAGCTAGCAATGGCTTTGCTGAAAGAACAAATAAAAAAGTCCTTGACACACTCAGAGTATCAGTCAAGGGACAGAGGGGACAGTCACGAATGGGATGAACTTATGCCAATCGTCCAAAGCTCGATAAACTCCTCTGTCAGTTCCTCAATAGGAGATACAACTCACTTTGTGGTTTTTGTGACAAACATGAGATTCCCTAACGCTCTCATATTTCTCGCCTCCTGTGCCACTTTACAACTATGATGATTATGTTTAAGTCAAACAAAGAGACATTCAATTGGTATTCCAGAGAGTCAAGGAATACCTACCTAAAGCTGCTGGCGATTTCACTGGGTTACAAAACGCTCATGCTAAACCTACAAAAATAGGACCTGGATCTTTAGTAATGATCCTCAACCAGTGAAGAGATGGTCCCATGTACAAGCTGACTGAGAAGTTTCTTGGACCTTACAGAGTCCTTGAGCATATCACAGGTAACACGTACAAACTGGAAAACCTAGCTGCAGGTGAGTATGTAAATGAACACCTCAATCACATGAAATTAACACGACTGTCTGTTGACGAAGACAGCCCAGTACCCATAAATGATAATGTAGTGACTGACCCTATCGCTGTGACACCCAATCCGGTCGCAGACACGAACAATAGTACCGCTTCACCTGGTTCCCACACTTACAACCTTCGGTCCAGACCATTATTTCGACAGTATATCAACAGCAGTATGATGATTCACGCTTGTGTGACTGTGGCGTTCCAGTCTGTAAAGGACAATGGATGCGTTATATCAGCTCCCCGCTTCCTGACTGTCAGTATGAAGCAAAGGATGACTACGTTCGTGAATAACTAGAACCTAACATTCGTACTTTTATGTCTAGCTGTAAGGGAAATGCTTACAATATTATTAGCTAAGTAACAACCTTATTCCTACTATCTTCTACCCTTTTCAAATAACTTTTCTTAATAGTATGTATTTCTTAATAGTATGCTTAATAGCTTAATAGTAATATTTATGTGTTAATAACTTTTGTTAATAATTTTGTTAACAAATAACTTTTTATATTTTTTTGAATAATACACAGCATTGAAAGCAAGATTGCAATGTTGTTATGCGAGTGTGTGGATACAGAGCAGTGGAGTTCTATACAGAGGTGGAACAAGAGTATGGAGGTAAGAGGTTTCACCTATTGCATGCAAGCTCACAGCCTAGATGGACCAAAGTTATTATTAAGAACTATGGTATCCATGCTGATATTATGTATATTGAGGTACACCCCTAGATCATCTGGGCCATGCACAACAAGGGTCCTGAGGGAGTACCAAAAAACCAAGCAATTGATATGTGAGAGGGGGAGCTGACCCTTTTCATTACGATTCCGGGCCAAAGACCTTGCAGAATGGAACAGTATATTGGCAGCCCAGCTTTTATGACACCTGCCAACGGTGGACCCACAGAACCTGGCAGTGCGCTGATCGAACTAGTGTGGGGTGTTGCAGTGGCCTCCACGACACTAAGTTATGTCTGCAGAAGATTAGGAATAAGAACCCAGTAACACCCAAATGTGTCAATGCAGGCAACTCCACCACGCCTGGATCCGGCACTGCGCCTTGAGGCCTGCATAGCGTGGCCCAACAAGAACGACCCCTTAGGTCACAGGTGATCCGGTGACTGGAGAGACCCGGACTCGGGACCCAAGGCCTGGGCCAGGCCGGGCTGGGGCTCCATCACCCCGATCATGTCTCGGCCTGGGGCTTCAGTGGGGCAGGCCCCAGCCACCATCCCCCTATCCCTGAGGCCATCCCACCTCTTCCCCACCGGGAAACCCACCCATCATACCCCACTCCCTAACCCCCCCCCAGACCTTCCCACCACCCAACCCCCATCCTCTGAACCAGATCTCCTCACCGTCCCCAACCACAACCTGTCCTCTTTAAAAGAACGTCGCTTTTGGCCGTTTGCCCGTATGGCCGAATTTGGACGTAATTTGAAAATGAAAAAAAAATGAAAATAAATTTGGGAATTTTTTTTCAACAACAGTAAGTTAAGGGTCCTCTGATAGGTTAGGTGGGCAGGAAATTCTCATAAAGTTTTAAAACGTTATGAAAAACGTTAATTTAAAGTGTCCTCTCCTAACCTCTGCACGTACGCCGGACGACTCAAATAGAAAACGGAACAGAACGTCACTTTTGTGAGTCGTATTCATTTCAAATTACGTCCAAATTTGGCCATAGCGCGCATACGAGCCAAAAGTGACGTTATTTTTAAGAGGATGGGTTGCCAACCCCACCTCCCACTCCAAGCGCACCAGGCATCCACTCTACCCCACAATCCAATCCCCCCCTGTCACCCAGGAGGCCGCCACCTGACTCGTATCACATCCATACTTGATCTAGTGATACAGAATCATAAACTTTTCATACAAATAATACGCAAGCAAACGGAACTTAAGACCGCCATTAGTCAGATCAAGAATTCCAGGAACAAATTCTTGATATCCTGAGGAAGTAGATGTCATCAGGTCCTGGAGCAAGGTGATACAGCAAGTGTGTCCAGGTAAATGACAGCAGACACAATGATACCATCACATCAGAGCATGCAAGCAGACACGATGATATCATGACACCAGTGAGCGCAGCAACACCGGATTATACAGCAGCACCAGTACAGTGCAGCAGCGGTGAACACTGCAACGACACCAATGAATATAGCAATACCAGTGTGCACAGCAACACTAGTGCACACTACCGCCAGTCAGCATGGAATACATAACACAAGTGAAATAACAACACCGCATCTCATACAAACAACCTCAAGATGGATAATCAAATCAAGAACTTCTCACTATACTACAATGGAACTGCAATCGGAGTCCGCAAAAGAATTACTGACATCGTACAGTACGTTCTGAACACCAACCTGACGTCAGAGTGCTACACGAGACCCTGGTCGGTGCTGACTTGAACCCAAGATTTAGGCGGTTATCAGAAGTTCTCCCTGCCCGCTGGGGAAAGAAAACGGGGGGTCTCATCACTTTTGTAAATAACAACATTCCCACACAGATTATTGATGACCTCCACATGGGGGATGAGTATGAATCACTGGGGTAACCCTATCACTTAAATAATGCCCTACATATAATCAACCTATATTGTGCCACAGAGTAAACTTGACCTTGACACACTACCTGAATTTGTTAATGAAGAACCTACCCTGCACATTACCTATTGTTGGTGACCTTCATGCCAGACACCCACACTTTGGTGCCAACTGTCATCAGCCCAATGTCATGGACGGAAACTGTCACTCTATGTCACGGGGGAGTGAAAACCTCAGAGTCCTGGGTGATAACAGCCAACTCACTTCAGAGGAGGAAGATTGGACTATGCTTTCGCTGAATGCACAGGACACGGATGCCAGTACGCACATTGTGCACAGTTTATGTAGTGCCACTGGGCACTGATTACCACCGTCGACATGAGGAAGAAAAGGAAATAGACAAAAGAAAAAAGGTTATCACTCGACCAGATATGACGGGATGAGTGACTGGTTCAACGGAATACCAATCGCAGAAGACACTAATAAATTTGTTGATGATCTTAATAATACTAAATTGAGAGCTGTATTAGACTCGCCCGTACGACTGGGCGAAGCAACCCTCAGAAAGAATAAAATAAAAGCAATGGTTTTGATGAACGATTACATAAAGATGTAAATGCAATGTAAGGACATGAGTAGAGAGTACCTGGAGACATCCCACTACGCAACCAAGAGTTGTTTAAAACTGATGTGTCAAATCAGCCAGGGAAGAAAGTATAAGGAGCGGGACAGACAATGGCTTGGTTCACGCTTTATTGGAAGAGAAACGTCTGAAAGACAAGTATGGGCGAAAATTTCAGATAGATAAGGGGGGAAGCAGAGCTGGCCGTGCGGCTCACAAAGACCCCACAGGGTAAGGCTGAAGCAACTAATTCACAACGTGATGATTCAGCAATCCTCCTCCTCCCTCCCCGCAAAAATATACAGGGAACAGCTCCTGCGCATAATGACAGGAGGGGAATAGATAACAAGAGACACTCTAAGTGAAAACGAGTATGGGGAACCAATCACAGCCAAGGAAGTAAGTAGGGGCTATGAAAAAGGGTCAAAAGTACAGCACCTGATGAGGATGGCGGTCACCTACGAACTTATTTTTTAATGCACTGTGTGAA
>WNGS01167474.1:127597-140753 GCA_020271785.1 Procambarus virginalis | reverse complement strand
TACAGCAAGTGCTGTCCAGGTAAATGACAGCAGACACAATGATACCATCACATCAGAGCATGCGCAACAGACACGATGATATCATGACACCAGTGAGCGCAGCAACACCGGATTATACAGCAGCACCAGTACACGTAGCAGCAGCGGTGAACACTGCAACGACACCATGAATATAGCAATACCAGTGCACAGCAACACTAGTGCACACTACCGCCAGTCAGCATGGAATACATAACACAAGTGAAGATAACAACGCATCTCATAACAAACAACCTCAAGATGGATAATCATATTAAGAACTTCTCACTATACTACAATGGAACTGCAAGGAGTCCGCAAAAGAATTACTGACATCGTACAGTACGTTCTTGAACACCAACCTGACGTCAGAGTGCTACACGAGACCCTGGTCGGTGCTGACTTGAACCCAAGATTTGGCGGTTATCAGAAGTTCTCCCTGCCCGCTGGGGAAAGAAAACGGGGGTCTCATCACTTTTGTAAATAACAACATTCCCACACAGATTATTGATGACCTCCACATGGGGGATGAGTATGAATCACTGAGGGTAACCCTACACTTAAACAATAATGCCCTACATATAATCAACCTATATGTGCCACAGAGTAAACTTGACTTTGACACACTACCTGAATTTGTTAATGAAGAACCTACCCTGCACATTACCTATTGTTGGTGACCTTCATGCCAGACACCCACACTTTGGTGCCAACTGTCATCAGCCCAATGTCAATGGACGGAAACTGTCACTCTATGTCACGGGGAGTGAAAACCTCAGAGTCCTGAGTGATGAACAGCCAACTCACCTCAGAGGAGGAAGATTGGACTATGCTCTCCTGCTGAATGCACAGGACACGGATGCCAGTACGCACATTGTGCACAGTTTATGTAGTGACCACTGGGCACTGATTACCACCGTCGACATGAGGAAGAAAAGGAAATAGACAAATAAAAGATTAAGGTTATCACTCGGACCAGATATGACGGGATGAGTGACTGGTTCACGGAATACCAAATCGCAGAAGACACTAATAAATTTGTTGATGATCTTAATAACTAAATTGAGAGCTGTATTAGAGCTCCGCGCCGTACGACTGGGCGAAGTAACCCTCAGAAGAAGAAAATAAAATGGTTTGAGAACGATTACATAAAGATGCTAAATGCAAATGTTAGGGACATGAGTAGAGAGTACCGGAGACATCCCACTAACAGCAACCAAGAGTTGTTTTAAAACTGAGTGTCAAATAGCCAGGGAAGAGAAGATTAAGAGCGGGACAGACAATGGCTTGAGTTCACTAGCTTTATTGGAAGAGAAACGTCTGCAAGACAAGTCTGGGCGAAAATTCAGATAGCTAAGGGGGAAGCAGAGCCTGGCCTGCGGCTCACAAAGACCCCCAGGGTAAGGCTGAAGAACTAATTCACAAGTGAATGATGCAGCATCCTCCTCCTCCCTCCCCGCAAAAATATACAGGGAACAGCTCCTGCGGCATAATGACAGGAGAATTAGGATAACAAGAGCACAGACCAGTAATGACGAGTATGGGGAACCAATCACAGCCAAGGAAGTAAGGGGGGCTATGAAAAAGGGCAAAAGTACAGCACCTGATGAGGATGGCGTCACCTACGACTTATTTAATGCACTGTGTGAAGTGTCTGGGAATCCACTACTCAACCTGTTTAACAAGTCCTTCCTAAGTGGAGTATTGCCCACACAATGGAAACACGCAATAATTGTTCCCATACCGAAGTCCAGTGACCCTGGCAATTATCAGTCCTAATTATAAGACCTATCAGTCTCATGTCATGCACTTGCAAGATGCTTGAAAGGATCGTTCTAAACCGACTGTTGCACCAAATAGGCAAGCTAGGAGGGAAGGGGTTCAATAGATTTGTTAAAGGACGGAGCACAGCAAATTGTATACCTAATTGCCTGGCTAATGACACGGCTAGGTACTCTGTATTTGTTGACATCAAAGGAGCTTTCGACAAAACACAGGTGATTGCGATCCTGGATGAGCTTCCATGCATAGGGGTCAAGGGAAGATTCTTGAAATGGATTGAAGACTACCTCACAGGGAGGAAAGCCAAGGTCTGCTTCAATAGAGCAGTCTCAAGAACAATGAATATGGAACTCGGGACCCCCCAAGGCGGAGTCTTAAGCTCACACTATTCAGTGTACTTATGAACGCCATAGCAAATATTGAATTTCCGGGGAAGGATGCAACAAGTGAGGTATGCAGATGATGTACTAATACAAGCCTCAACCCGTCCTCGCAAATTCGTGTAGTCAATATTGACTTATTAAATAAGTGCATAGGTGACATACTTAACATAATAGTTTCCCTTGAAAAGCTTCATAGAAAACACCAACCTTACCTTACCTACTTAGTATGTTAAAATAAGCATCTTATTGCTTCGTAATTACAATTATTACCTAACCTATACCTATAATAGGTTAAGTAACAATTGTAATTACGAAGCAATAAGATGCTTATTTTAACATACTAAGTAGGTTAGGTAAGGTCGGTGTTTTCTATGAAGCTTTTCAAGGGAAACTATTATGTTTAGTATGTCACTTATGCACTTATTTAATAAGTCAATATTGACTATACGAATTTGCGAGGACGGGTTGCACCCTTGGGAAAAATTAGGCAGACCATTGAACTCCTTGGAAAGAAATGTATTGAATTCGGTTTCACTCTCTCCACAAACAAGACAAAAGCATACTCTCATCACAAGCGGGAGAAAACGAAGAACTACAAATTAATGGTGTAACACTTTAATGGTAGATAAAGACAGACTATTTAACACAAGGGGCACACGCACTAGGGGATACAGGTGGAAACTGAGTGCCCAAATGAGCCACAGAGATATTAGAAAGACTTTTTTTAGTGTCAGAGAGGTTGACAAATGGAATGCATTTGGCAGTGATGTGGTGGAGGCTGACTCCTTACACAGTTTCAAATATAGATATGATAGAGCCCAGTAGGCTCAGGAACCTGTATACCAGTTGATTGACAGTTGAGAGGAGGGACCAAAGAGCCAGAGCTCAACCCCCGCAAGCACAAATAGGTGAGTACTCGAATGGGGTTGACCACTATCGGTAACTGGCGTCACTGTCGGCTCTAACAAAAGGAAAAAAGAGGAACTCAACCAGCTAATAGGAACATGCAAAAATCGACTCAGGGCACTGAAAGTTATGACCTGGAATGGACATGGAGCCTCTATTGCCGTGCTTAAAATGATGTACACAGCCTATGTGCGTTCCGTCGTAGATTTTGCAGCACCAGTTTTTGTGCGCCCACTCCCAACGCGATATGAGAAGGCTTGAAAGCATACAAAATGAAGCCATGAAAATCATTCTTGGAGTTCCAAGAACTGTCAAAACGTCTAATCTACGAGAGGAGTTGTCCCTCCCCAGTGTTAAAAGCAAATTAAGGAACTGGATGCTAAGCTTGAAATTAGGATAGCCAGAGATCCCCATTACAATGATATTGCCAAGAAAAAAATAAGCTCTGTGTTACTTACAGGTGGAAACTGGAGAAACAAAACATGGCATCACAGATCAGTCTGCTACCTCGAAGAGCTTCACCTGCTTGAGAAAGCCCGTGAGCTCCTGTCTGTAGAGAGGTTACCTCCCTGGGAGGATGACTCATGCAGGATCATCATCAATGAAATGGCAACGAAAAAATCCAACATGATACCATAAGAAATGAGGCACAAGTATCTCGAGGAAATTTTTAAAGAAGCCGGAAATGAACTAGATCAAAACAACACTAATGGGTCATCAAATCCTGTCAATGGCAGGGCTGGTGCAGCTATACACTCTAATTAAGGATAATGCTTTTTAACGCAGAAATTAATCAAAAACGCATATTGAGAAAATGCCTTTTCCACGCAAGCGGAGCTAACTGCCATTGTTATGGCGTTAAGATTCCTTGAACGAAACACTAATGGCGCAGTGATTTGCACTGATTCATAAGCAGCACTGCAAACTGTACACACACTATCTCAATTGCTCGTGGTCAGTAGATATTAATATTTTACAACAAAACGAGGAAAAAGCAAAGCTGTTTGTATTCCTCCTCACTACAAGAGAGCTACAACCACACCAAAACAACCACAAATACCATCAGCAAACATTGAGAGGAACGAGTCTATTCCCTCAGGGACATTATTTACATATATCAGGAACAGTATAGGTCCACGTACATGTGCACTCTTTGTGTTGATCACATGTGTACTCTTTGTGTTGATCACATGTGCACTCTTTGTGTTGATCACATGAGTACTCTTTGTGTTGATCACATGAGTACTCTTTGTGTTGATCACATGAGTACTCTTTGTGTTGATCATAGGTGCATTCATGGTGTCGATCACATGTGTACTTATTTTTGTTCATCACATGTGCACTCCGTGTAGATCACATATGCACTCTTTGTGTTGATCACATGTGCATTCTTTGTGTTGATCACATGTGTTGGAAATTTTCCAACACTAATCCATCATTTTTTTTATTATAATACATCATTTTTGTATTAACTTTATTATTAACTAACACTACTAATTTGTAGAACTAATTAAATTAATGTTTCTATTACGAAGCAATATTTACCAAATTCTTCCTACAGTCAGAGTGACGCCGGGGGGGTATCGACAGACTAAAACATGAATCTCTCCACATTTAGTTGCATCTAAACAGTGTTTAGTTAATTATTTCCCTTTACCAAGGATAATCTTTTATTTAGTTGTTTATTTATATAGCATATTACTGCCTACTGAACTCGGTAATTTAGGTGTAATAACAACTACTGTGGAAAATATTGAAAAGTAAAACAATTTATATAATATTCCTTTCATTTATTTTGTGCAGTCTTAATAAGCTGACTTGCACTATGCAAAAAATGTATTGCACCTTAATTTAATTATTAGTGGCAAACACTTGTCACAATTCCTTACTTTCCCTCATTAATAATAAGTAAATAAAATACTTTAAGCTCGAGATCACTTTGAGCGTTCTGCGCGTGCGTATCGCAGCCAGGTAAGGAGACTCCATTCCTACTAGAGACGCCATTAGCAACGTGCAACAGAGAGCAACGTCTCGATCTTGTCCAGTGTCTTTAATTTTCCCTCCTACAACCACGAGAGCGGTGCCACGTTATCTTGGCACATCACGGCAGTGTCCAAGGAACTAATCCTTACTCCAACCCACAATTGACGTCTTATCACGGCAGCTGAAGACGAGGGACCTGGAATCGTTCCTTAATCAACGGACACTTAACCCGGCAACTAAGTATTCTATTTGTATTACTGTGTCACATATTACACCTAAATAGTTGTCGTTAGGCTGAGAAATTGACATAAAAATCCAGTACGTGTACTCTGTAGCTGTGTTCATTAATTTGTATAGCAATGTATTTGTCCTTAATATCTGTAGAAGAATTCTACAGTAACAGATATATCGTTTAATTTATTAGGAAGAATTCCTTACGATTAGATACGTCTGTAATTAGCTACATAGGAGATCTCTACATTGTAATTGCCTTCCAGCTCCGAGTCCACGTCACGCAAGGAGCTAGGCTATCCCACGACCACCTTCATGTGCAACAATTTCCTCGACGCAACACGTCGTCGGTGGAGGGTGGCAACCGATTTTACATCTCTTATTTTACAGCTAAGCTGTCTCCTTTAGTTGAATTAGATAACCAACAAATATAGATACTTTAATGATCTCCTAATGAGATCAATATTACTAACCAATTATTTTAGTAATATTAGTCAATATTATTGTAGTATCTTGAGGTGCGTTTGCCTCTAATTACTATTACCTAATTCATTCAATATTCATTTACATTTAATTAATTCAGTGACGAACCAGCACTGAAATCATGTTTGGGATATATTAATCTTTTCGCATGTAACCCCCCATTTTGGGTGTGAGGATTTGACTCATAATACAGTCACTTTAATAAACAGTGCTTTATTAATTAAGAACCTCCATATGACACTAGTTCCTGGAGTAAAATATACCACGAGCTCTACCCTGTGTTCCACTTTTTCTCAAAAAGTGGTGGTCCTTCGTAAGCTATCGAAAATGGTATTAATTTAAATGATTTACATGAGCCACGTTTTTCCGAAACATGTGCACTCAATGTTGATCACATGTGCACTCTTTGTGTTGACCACAGGTGCACTCTTTGTGTTGACCACAGGTGCACTCTTTGTGTTGACCACAGGTGCACTCTTTGTGTTGACCACAGGTGCACTCTTTGTTGACCACAGGTGCACTCTTTGTGTTGACCACAGGTGCACTCTTTGTTGACCACAGGTGCACTCTTTGTGTTGACCACAGGTGCACTCTTTGTTGACCACAGGTGCACTCTTTGTGTTGACCACAGGTGCACTCTTTGTTGACCACAGGTGCACTCTTTGTGTTGACCACAGGTGCACTCTTTGTTGACCACAGGTGCACTCTTTGTGTTGACCACAGGTGCACTCTTTGTGTTGACCACAGGTGCACTCTTTGTTGACCACAGGTGCACTCTTTGTGTTGACCACAGGTGCACTCTTTGTTGACCACAGGTGCACTCTTTGTGTTGACCACAGGTGCACTCTTTGTTGACCACAAGTGCACTCTTTGTGTTGACCACAGGTGCACTCTTTGTGTTGACCACAGGTGCACTCTTTGTGTTGACCACAGGTGCACTCTTTGTTGATCACAGGTGCACTCTCTGTGTTGACCACAGGTGCACTCTCTGTGTTGACCACAGGTGCACTCTTTGTGTTGACCACAGGTGCACTCTTTTTGTTGACCACAGGTGCACTCTTTGTGTTGACCACAGGTGCACTCTTTTGTTGACCACAGGTGCACTCTTTGTGTTGATCACACATGCACCCTGTGTTGATCGCATGTGCTCTCTTTGTGTTGATCATACGTGCACTATGTGTTGATCACATGTGAACTCTGTGTTGATCACATGTGCACTCTTTATGTTGATCACATGTGAACTCTGTGTTGATCATACGTGCACTATGTGTTGATCACATGTGAGCTCTGTGTTGATCACATGTGCACTCTTTATGTTGATCACATGTGAACTCTGTGTTGATCACATGTGCACTATGTGTTGATCACACGTGCACTGTGTTGATGCCGGAAAATCCGACACCATTTAATAATATTACATACAGGCAGATAATATTGCTGCGTTGTATACACAAGTTACCCATAGAAATGTAACTTGTAATGGAATTTTCCGTCTATAGAAACGGGATATCATTACCACATACTATTATAATTCACCAGCTATTGTTTGGGAATTATTCTTAAATACATTAGTCTTTGGACTTTTACCATTATAAATCATCTCATTTTAATTAATTTAATTATTAGTATCAAAATAGAGTAAATGTAACCATTCTGTCAGTTATTGTCATCTGTACAAAGTGAGGGAGGCGTCAGTAGTAGGAGGAGTGGTCAGCCATTGTTATTAAGACCACAGAGTCGTGGAGCAATTCGGCTCCTATCAATTCTCTTGGACGATAAATTCAATATAACCCCCCCCCTAATGTGCAAGAATCGAATTGTGAGATTATTGCAGAAATACAGTCCACTTAACATCATACCAATTGCTATCGAAGTATATAAATTAACGTAAATATATATTCTATATAAATTCATATAAATTAAATATAAATCTCACAGGTCGGTCCCCACAGTTGATCATATGTGCACTCTTTGTGTTGATCACTATTATGACCTCATGCTCCACAGCATCGCTGGAATCCATAGCCTGGCCAATAATCAATATAAGTCAAGGGTATAGAAACGGCTAACATTTATACTCCAGTTTACTGGGGCATATAACATAGGTCACTGTCATGGGTTGTGTCATAGTTTGTGTGTTACAGAGACCTGTCAAGAATTTGGTGATTGTGGATCTTTAAATGTTGTCTAGGGGAATAGATAATTTTACTTGAGCCTAGGGGAAATCAAGGAGTAAGGAAAACAGCCTAGTACAAAGACACAAATTAATATGTAAAAGACACACGATAATATATATTTAACAATGTGATTTCCTTACAACACAAGGTTATGTTGAAGTAAAATAACCCCCCAAGTGGGCTCTGGCTACCCTATGGCTCACAATCCCAAACCTGGAATCTTGCACACAGTCACCATATCTACCAACCGATGTCATATATTTGCACCTCTAGGAAACCTGGACTCTCTCTTATAAAACATCATCAAAGACTGCATAACAACTCCACCCTATCTTGCGATCCTGATAACTAGTAATGATGGCTTATCTGACTGTACAGCCGGAGAAAATTCTCCCGATAGCAAGGTCTGGTCATCAACTTATCCACCTCCTCTTACGTCAAGATGGCGTCCCCCTCTCTTGCGTCATCACCCCTTAATACTCTATTCTTTACATTTGCAATCAAACTCTTTATTGACTTTATTTACCATATTCCCATGCATGCTTTTTGTTTGAGTCCATTTTTCCCTTACATAGTTAGGCTATACCGGTTCACATTATTCCAAAGAATCTCCAGCTGAGAAGGTGCTACTTTGCTGGGCGGAGTATTACTGGTGACTCGCGGCCTCTCTGATCTCAGCTGTTGATTTATTCTAATAAACACTCTCCACTGTGTCCACCAACAATTTATAATTGAAACTAACCTCCACAGGAGGTAAGGTTCGTAACAGTCACCATAAAAAGAATAAGAAAACTGCAGTTCTCTACAACTCACATTCTATCAAATTATCTAGCTTCTTAAAGTTTTGCAAGATCCTCAACAGGCCTCATAACTGTATACCCCTCTGCTCTAGCGGACACCAGATTCTATCCTGGCGAAGTGGGACACTAGCACCTATGTTGCTGATAATAGAAATACAGAATAGTGGTGTAATAAATCATTAATCATTGAAGTTGAGGAACCAATATCAAACACAGCACAATGGCATCACTTAAGATCCTCAGGTACCCACCTCAATAATAAATATTAAAGCACCTACCACCTGGCATAAATGATGTACATCGGTAGAAACTGATCCAATAAAGGTACACAGAATACATATATACTAGTATGTCAAATAATCTTATGAAATTGACACGCAGGTCAAGAGCAAGACGCCACATATCCTCCTCCCTGGTAAGAGCAAAGGGCAGTGACCGCTCAGAGGCCCAGCAGGCCAGGAGAGACACTGTTTCCAAATCTACAAGTCAGCCGACTCTCTTGTTTCACATATCAAAAGCTCATATCCAGACATTTCTCACTCAATAACTTCTAAATCATAACATAGATAATCAAGTGTTATAATATACAACTTTACATGAGAATACATATCAATAAATCATACATAAGAGATTATATATCATGATATATAAATAAGTCAACAGAGAATTCATATTAGCAAGACATGGTAACACTGGCTGGAGACTGAACGCAAGGGGGAGGAGAGGGGAGGGGGAGTTAAGGAAGGATTTCAAGACGTTACCAGTCAGCCGTTATACATTAGTATACCTGAAATAAAGTATAACATCATGTTCCAAAACCTTGCCTCTGTGGTATACATCTCACAGTACTAGAATATAAATTACTAACATAAGAAGAAGAACAGAATGCAATGAACAGTAATGAAATTGATATTTCACAGTATATATGCTAGTCATACAGTTAATATCTAAATGTATATATTCTACATCATAATACATATATCAAGTCCTATACAGCAATACGTAGATTTCCATACTATAAGCATCTAATGGTGTTTTCCAGGCTACAGACCATTATGCTTCTGCTATTTACTATACTTCCCATATATCCACAAATACATAGCACATACAATTGATACTGAAACATAATATGCATAGGCATATTAAACATACATTGGCTATACGTATTAATTACTAAGATAATGTTAAAAGGAGATTTTATAGATATAATAATATTTGTGATCATATGCTAATCAGCTAGGATATCACTATACATTTTGAACACATCATACACCAGCTACAGTATGATCATACTGGTGTATGTGAGGTCATAACAATTGTTGTTATGTGTTGTATCACATATGCACTCTTTGTGTTGATCACATGTGTACTCTGTTTTTTTTTCTTTTTTATCGATAAAGCACAATAAATACAAAAAAAAAGTCTGACAAAAACTGTACAAGCAGTGATCCATGAAAGCAAAACGCATATTGAGATCCATGATGATCCATGAAAACAAAAGCCAGGGAGTATACAAAGCAAGCACAAGTACTATTGCTATTTATTCGGGAACTCCAGCGCCGGGAAGTGCAAGCAGTAAGCCTCCCAAATCAGCTGGATAGTCTTCGTCTGGCAAATGTCTCCTCTGCTTTATCCGTGACTTTGCAGAGTTGCGGGTTGCGGAATGTGGCGGTGATGCTTTGGGGGCGTTGGATTTCAAGTTTGTGGCGCGTAGGTCTTGTTTGCGTCTAGACTGGTTTTACGTCCATAAGGATGAGGAATCGGTTTTTTTCTTTTCAAACGCTTCCGGTGAGTTTTCCGATCATTTTATGATTGTTCTGCGTGTTGGGGTTAGGAGTCAGGCGGGTGTTGGTCGGAGCTGGTGGAAGCTCAATTGTGGGCTGCTCGGGTTGGGTGTCTGGGGGTTGGTAATTTGTTTCGGGAGAGGTGGGCTTTGCTGGCTGCTCGGAAGGGTGGGTTTTTCTCCGTTCTGGAGTGGTGGGAATTGTGCAAGGGGAAGTGTCATGCTTTTTTTGTTGAGATTTTTGGGAGGTTGTTCATTTCTGTTTGGACTGGAAAGCTGTCTGGTTCGCAAAATGAGGGTCTTGTGTGATTTCTCCCGAAGCCACCAAATTTTTTTTTTTTTTTTTGCGAATTGGCGGCCGATCACGTTGCTCAACGTTGAGTATTAATTTATTTCTAACTGTTGCCTTCGGGCTGTGGTGGGGTCGGTAGATTCGGTTGGGCTGTTTTGTGGGGTCCCTAGTAGGTCTTTGGAACAGTGCAATTCCCTCTTTCGGGATGTGCTTCTGTATTTATCGGGGTCAGGTGCGTGGGCTTCTATGGTCAGCTTTGATTGGTCGAAGGCTTTCGATAGGGTGCCGATCGGATTTGTTTTACAGGTGTTGGAGCAGTTGGGTTTCCCTCCCCGGTTTGTGGGGTGGGTTCGGATGTTGTATGTGGGTTGGGTTCAGATGTTGTATGTGGGTGTTGTAGTAGGGTGTGTGTCAATGGGTTCTTTAGTGCCCAGTTTACAATACGGCGATAGGTTCGGCAGTTTGCCCATTTTCTGTGCTCCTGTATGTGGTGTTCCAGAAGCCTATTTTCGTGCGGTGCGTGCGAGTTGTTTGGTGGTAGCGCCTAGTTTGCCGAATGGTTTGGTTTTGAAGGTTAGTGGGAATGCGGATGACACTGTCCTGTTTGTCGCCTCTGAGGGTTCTGTTCTGTGGTGCAGGATCTTGTGCTTGGTTTTGACTGGCCCTGGAGCTGTTGGTATAGGGATAAATCGTTCCTAGGGGGTAGGGGGGGTGGGCTTCGTGTTTGGTATGGGTGGGTCCTGGTTTCCTCTCATGTCGTCTCTGCATGTTTTGTGGATTACTTGGTTTTGCATGTATGAGCAAACTTTGTCTTTTAATTTGGATGCGGTCTTGCAGGTGATGAGTGGGTCGGTGGGTTTGGACTTTCCAAACGGGCTCTCTCGGATTTATCAACGTTGCCACATTCTTTTAACCTTGTACGGTTTTGTCGCGGGCCAGGTTTATCGCACAGTGTTTCCCGTTGGGACTGGCGGCGCATGCGCGATATTGAGTGTACGGGTTACAGGTATGTCTGGATGTGGGTGGTATCACCCAATTCACTGATTCTTTGTGTTTGCGGTGTGGGGAAGGGTGGGGGTTGAGATTCCGGATGGTTGTTTAAGTCTGCTAGCTTTGCTCTGGGTGTCACTTCGCAGGGGGCTATCACCATCCCCCCAACAAGGGGGAGGTGTTTAAACTCCTTCTTTCTTTATTTTTGTTCGATGCGTTTCAGCTTTTTGGTGGACCTTGAGGTATGTCGGGATGTTGCTCTGGTTACCCCTTTCGTATATCTCTTGGGCACGTCATGATTGTGACTGCCCAAGCACTTGGGCACTTTGTCGGTTCCCGGGGTTTATGTCTTTTGATTGTAGGGAGGAGTATGGGGCTCTTTTTTTTCTCGGGTGGTTCCCAGGGTGGAGGGTCTGGATACCCCTGTTTCGTTTGGGGGATTATTCTGGTCTGTGTTGCGTGGGCCGTGTATTGCCCCAGGTCCGTCGAGAGTTGGTTTTTCGTTTATTGCACGAATCGTTGCCTACAAATGCGCAGTCTGTTGTATGTTGGGGTTCGGTGTGCTCGGATGATGGTGTGCGCGTTTATGGGAATGCAAAACGCAATTGCCAGTGTTTTTATTTTTGCCCGCATTCATAGGTTTGGTGGACTGATTACGTGGACACTGTGGAGGCTTTCTGTGGTCCTGGGGTGTGAGTGATTTGGTTGCGTTTTTTTGTTTTTTTTTTCGTTCCTCTGGGTTTGCGTCGGGTTCGGAATACGCTCGGTGTCTTTAGTGGCCGATTATATCTTTGTTTGTGGGTCGGGTAGGGATGGTAGGGGGTACGAGGCTGGGTGCGAACCTTAGGTTTTTTGCGGGAGCGTTTGTGTTTCACGATGTGGTGGTTGAGGCGGGCTTTTGCCTCGGGTGTTTGCAGTGTGGTTTACGCGCACGTATGTCAGGGGTGCTGCTGTGGTGTTAGGGGTTGGGCTGGGGGTGGGGTACGGGTGTTGTCTGCATTCGATGGTTATGTGTGTAGCGTGTTCCTTGGGTTGTGGCTGTGTATTGGGGTGTTGGTTTGTCTGTTGCGGGTGTTGTGAGTGGTGTGTATTTATTTTTTTCTTTTGTTATTGTGATTTGTTGGTTTTAACTTGGGTTGTCTGGTGTTTCTGTTGCAAGCCACTGCTTCGGCGTGCGTTGTGTATGGCCGGGGTTGATTCCTGTGTGGTGTGGTTGGCGCATCTTTCGTCTGTGGGGGTCGGGTTTGTGTGCGTGTTGCTGTGTGGGTTGTTTTTTCTTTCGCGTCTGTGTGGAGCTGGTGGCCGGTTTTCCAGCCCGTTGGTGGGGT
>WNGS01167474.1:21437-38387 GCA_020271785.1 Procambarus virginalis | reverse complement strand
CACCAGGCGAGGGTTGTGGTGAGGGTCTCACCAGGCGAGGGTTGTGGTGAGGGTCTCACCAGGCGAGGGTTGTGGTGAGGGTCTCACCAGGCGAGGGTTGTGGTGAGGGTCCACCAGGCGAGGGTTGTGGTGAGGGTCCACCAGGCGAGGGTTGTGGTGAGGGTCCACCAGGCGAGGGTTGTGGTGAGGGTCCCACCAGGCGAGGGTTGTGGTGAGGGTCCACCACCAGGCGAGGTTGTGGTGAGGGTCTCACCAGGCGAGGGTTGTGGTGAGGGTCCCACCAGGCGAGGGTTGTGGTGAGGGTCTCACCAGGCGAGGGTTGTGGTGAGGGTCCACCAGGCGAGGGTTGTGGTGAGGGTCTCACCAGGCGAGGGTTGTGGTGAGGGTCCCACCAGGCGAGGGTTGTGGTGAGGGTCTCACCAGGCGAGGGTTGTGGTGAGGGTCTCACCAGGCGAGGGTTGTGGTGAGGGTCTCACCAGGCGAGGGTTGTGGTGAGGGTCTCACCAGGCGAGGGTTGTGGTGAGGGTCCACCAGGCGAGGGTTGTGGTGAGGGTCCACCAGGCGAGGGTTGTGGTGAGGGTCTCACCAGGCGAGGGTTGTGGTGAGGGTCCACCAGGCGAGGGTTGTGGTGAGGGTCTCACCAGGCGAGGGTTGTGGTGAGGGTCACCAGGCGAGGGTTGTGGTGAGGGTCTCACCAGGCGAGGGTTGTGGTGAGGGTCCACCAGGCGAGGGTTGTGGTGAGGGTCCCACCAGGCGAGGGTTGTGGTGAGGGTCCACCAGGCGAGGGTTGTGGTGAGGGTCTCACCAGGCGAGGGTTGTGGTGAGGGTCCCACCAGGCGAGGGTTGTGGTGAGGGTCTCACCAGGCGAGGGTTGTGGTGAGGGTCCACCAGGCGAGGGTTGTGGTGAGGGTCTCACCAGGCGAGGGTTGTGGTGAGGGTCCACCAGGCGAGGGTTGTGGTGAGGGTCTCACCAGGCGAGGGTTGTGGTGAGGGTCTCACCAGGCGAGGGTTGTGGTGAGGGTCTCACCAGGCGAGGGTTGTGGTGAGGGTCTCACCAGGCGAGGGTTGTGGTGAGGGTCCACCAGGCGAGGGTTGTGGTGAGGGTCTCACCAGGCGAGGGTTGTGGTGAGGGTCCACCAGGCGAGGGTTGTGGTGAGGGTCTCACCAGGCGAGGGTTGTGGTGAGGGTCCCACCAGGCGAGGGTTGTGGTGAGGGTCTCACCAGGCGAGGGTTGTGGTGAGGGTCTCACCAGGCGAGGGTTGTGGTGAGGGTCTCACCAGGCGAGGGTTGTGGTGAGGGTCTCACCAGGCGAGGGTTGTGGTGAGGGTCTCACCAGGCGAGGGTTGTGGTGAGGGTCTCACCAGGCGAGGGTTGTGGTGAGGGTCTCACCAGGCGAGGGTTGTGGTGAGGGTCTCACCAGGCGAGGGTTGTGGTGAGGGTCTCACCAGGCGAGGGTTGTGGTGAGGGTCTCACCAGGCGAGGGTTGTGGTGAGGGTCTCACCAGGCGAGGGTTGTGGTGAGGGTCTCACCAGGCGAGGGTTGTGGTGAGGGTCTCACCAGGCGAGGGTTGTGGTGAGGGTCTCACCAGGCGAGGGTTGTGGTGAGGGTCTCACCAGGCGAGGGTTGTGGTGAGGGTCTCACCAGGCGAGGGTTGTGGTGAGGGTCTCACCAGGCGAGGGTTGTGGTGAGGGTCTCACCAGGCGAGGGTTGTGGTGAGGGTCTCACCAGGCGAGGGTTGTGGTGAGGGTCTCACCAGGCGAGGGTTGTGGTGAGGGTCTCACCAGGCGAGGGTTGTGGTGAGGGTCCACCAGGCGAGGGTTGTGGTGAGGGTCTCACCAGGCGAGGGTTGTGGTGAGGGTCTCACCAGGCGAGGGTTGTGGTGAGGGTCTCACCAGGCGAGGGTTGTGGTGAGGGTCTCACCAGGCGAGGGTTGTGGTGAGGGTCTCACCAGGCGAGGGTTGTGGTGAGGGTCTCACCAGGCGAGGGTTGTGGTGAGGGTCTCACCAGGCGAGGGTTGTGGTGAGGGTCTCACCAGGCGAGGGTTGTGGTGAGGGTCTCACCAGGCGAGGGTTGTGGTGAGGGTCTCACCAGGCGAGGGTTGTGGTGAGGGTCTCACCAGGCGAGGGTTGTGGTGAGGGTCCACCAGGCGAGGGTTGTGGTGAGGGTCTCACCAGGCGAGGGTTGTGGTGAGGGTCTCACCAGGCGAGGGTTGTGGTGAGGGTCTCACCAGGCGAGGGTTGTGGTGAGGGTCTCACCAGGCGAGGGTTGTGGTGAGGGTCTCACCAGGCGAGGGTTGTGGTGAGGGTCTCACCAGGCGAGGGTTGTGGTGAGGGTCTCACCAGGCGAGGGTTGTGGTGAGGGTCTCACCAGGCGAGGGTTGTGGTGAGGGTCTCACCAGGCGAGGGTTGTGGTGAGGGTCTCACCAGGCGAGGGTTGTGGTGAGGGTCTCACCAGGCGAGGGTTGTGGTGAGGGTCTCACCAGGCGAGGGTTGTGGTGAGGGTCTCACCAGGCGAGGGTTGTGGTGAGGGTCTCACCAGGCGAGGGTTGTGGTGAGGGTCTCACCAGGCGAGGGTTGTGGTGAGGGTCTCACCAGGCGAGGGTTGTGGTGAGGGTCTCACCAGGCGAGGGTTGTGGTGAGGGTCTCACCAGGCGAGGGTTGTGGTGAGGGTCTCACCAGGCGAGGGTTGTGGTGAGGGTCCACCAGGCGAGGGTTGTGGTGAGGGTCTCACCAGGCGAGGGTTGTGGTGAGGGTCTCACCAGGCGAGGGTTGTGGTGAGGGTCTCACCAGGCGAGGGTTGTGGTGAGGGTCTCACCAGGCGAGGGTTGTGGTGAGGGTCTCACCAGGCGAGGGTTGTGGTGAGGGTCTCACCAGGCGAGGGTTGTGGTGAGGGTCCACCAGGCGAGGGTTGTGGTGAGGGTCTCACCAGGCGAGGGTTGTGGTGAGGGTCTCACCAGGCGAGGGTTGTGGTGAGGGTCTCACCAGGCGAGGGTTGTGGTGAGGGTCTCACCAGGCGAGGGTTGTGGTGAGGGTCTCACCAGGCGAGGGTTGTGGTGAGGGTGCCACCAGGCGAGGGTTGTGGTGAGGGTCTCACCAGGCGAGGGTTGTGGTGAGGGTCTCACCAGGCGAGGGTTGTGGTGAGGGTCTCACCAGGCGAGGGTTGTGGTGAGGGTCTCACCAGGCGAGGGTTGTGGTGAGGGTCTCACCAGGCGAGGGTTGTGGTGAGGGTCTCACCAGGCGAGGGTTGTGGTGAGGGTCTCACCAGGCGAGGGTTGTGGTGAGGGTCTCACCAGGCGAGGGTTGTGGTGAGGGTCCACCAGGCGAGGGTTGTGGTGAGGGTCTCACCAGGCGAGGGTTGTGGTGAGGGTCTCACCAGGCGAGGGTTGTGGTGAGGGTCTCACCAGGCGAGGGTTGTGGTGAGGGTCTCACCAGGCGAGGGTTGTGGTGAGGGTCTCACCAGGCGAGGGTTGTGGTGAGGGTCTCACCAGGCGAGGGTTGTGGTGAGGGTCTCACCAGGCGAGGGTTGTGGTGAGGGTCTCACCAGGCGAGGGTTGTGGTGAGGGTCTCACCAGGCGAGGGTTGTGGTGAGGGTCTCACCAGGCGAGGGTTGTGGTGAGGGTCTCACCAGGCGAGGGTTGTGGTGAGGGTCTCACCAGGCGAGGGTTGTGGTGAGGGTCTCACCAGGAGGGTTGTGGTGAGGGTTCACCAGGCGAGGTTGTGGTGAGGGTCTCACCAGGCGAGGGTTGTGGTGAGGGTCTCACCAGGCGAGGGTTGTGGTGAGGGTCTCACCAGGCGAGGGTTGTGGTGAGGGTCTCACCAGGCGAGGGTTGTGGTGAGGGTCTCACCAGGCGAGGGTTGTGGTGAGGGTCTCACCAGGCGAGGGTTGTGGTGAGGGTCTCACCAGGCGAGGGTTGTGGTGAGGGTCTCACCAGGCGAGGGTTGTGGTGAGGGTCTCACCAGGCGAGGGTTGTGGTGAGGGTCCCACCAGGCGAGGGTTGTGGTGAGGGTCTCACCAGGCGAGGGTTGTGGTGAGGGTCTCACCAGGCGAGGGTTGTGGTGAGGGTCTCACCAGGCGAGGGTTGTGGTGAGGGTCTCACCAGGCGAGGGTTGTGGAGGGTCTCACAGGCGAGGGTTGTGGTGAGGGTCCACCAGGCGAGGGTTGTGGTGAGGGTTCAACCAGGCGAGGGTTGTGGTGAGGTCTCACCAGGCGAGGGTTGTGGTGAGGGGTCCCCCAGGCGAGGGTTGTGGTGAGGGTCCCACCAGGCGAGGTTGTGGTGAGGGTGCCACCAGGCGAGGGTTGTGGTGAGGGTCTCACCAGGCGAGGGTTGTGGTGAGGGTCTCACCAGGCGAGGGTTGTGGTGAGGGTCTCACCAGGCGAGGGTTGTGGTGAGGGTCTCACCAGGCGAGGGTTGTGGTGAGGGTGCACCAGGCGAGGGTTGTGGTGAGGGTGCCACCAGGCGAGGGTTGTGGTGAGGGTGCCACCAGGCGAGGGTTGTGGTGAGGGTCTCACCAGGCGAGGGTTGTGGTGAGGGTCTCACCAGGCGAGGGTTGTGGTGAGGGTGCCACCAGGCGAGGGTTGTGGTGAGGGTCCCACCAGGCGAGGGTTGTGGTGAGGGTCCCACCAGGCGAGGGTTGTGGTGAGGGTGCCACCAGGCGAGGGTTGTGGTGAGGGTCCCACCAGGCGAGGGTTGTGGTGAGGGTCCCACCAGGCGAGGGTTGTGGTGAGGGTGCCACCAGGCGAGGGTTGTGGTGAGGGTCCCACCAGGCGAGGGTTGTGGTGAGGGTGCCACCAGGCGAGGGTTGTGGTGAGGGTCCACCAGGCGAGGGTTGTGGTGAGGGTCCACCAGGCGAGGGTTGTGGTGAGGGTGCCACCAGGCGAGGGTTGTGGTGAGGGTCTCACCAGGCGAGGGTTGTGGTGAGGGTCCACCAGGCGAGGGTTGTGGTGAGGGTGCCACCAGGCGAGGGTTGTGGTGAGGGTGCCACCAGGCGAGGGTTGTGGTGAGGGTCCCACCAGGCGAGGGTTGTGGTGAGGGTCCCACCAGGCGAGGGTTGTGGTGAGGGTCTCACCAGGCGAGGGTTGTGGTGAGGGTCTCACCAGGCGAGGGTTGTGGTGAGGGTGCCACCAGGCGAGGGTTGTGGTGAGGGTGCCACCAGGCGAGGGTTGTGGTGAGGGTCCCACCAGGCGAGGGTTGTGGTGAGGGTCCACCAGGCGAGGGTTNGGTTGTGGTGAGGGTCTCACCAGGCGAGGTTGTGGTGAGGGTCTCACCAGGCGAGGGTTGTGGTGAGGGTCTCACCAGGCGAGGGTTGTGGTGAGGGTCCACCAGGCGAGGTTGTGGTGAGGGTCTCACCAGGCGAGGGTTGTGGTGAGGGTCTCACCAGGCGAGGGTTGTGGTGAGGTCTCACCAGGCGAGGGTTGTGGTGAGGGTGCACCAGGCGAGGGTTGTGGTGAGGGTCTCACCAGGCGAGGGTTGTGGTGAGGGTCCACCAGGCGAGGGTTGTGGTGAGGGTCTCACCAGGCGAGGGTTGTGGTGAGGGTCTCACCAGGCGAGGGTTGTGGTGAGGGTCTCACCAGGCGAGGGTTGTGGTGAGGGTCCACCAGGCGAGGGTTGTGGTGAGGGTCTCACCACGAGGGTTGTGGTGAGGGTCTCCACCAGCGAGGGTTGTGGTGAGGGTCTCACCAGGCGAGGGTTGTGGTGAGGGTCTCACCAGGCGAGGGTTTGTGGTGAGGGTCCACCAGGCGAGGGTTGTGGTGAGGGTCTCCACCAGGCGAGGGTTGTGGTGAGGGTCCACCAGGCGAGGGTTGTGGTGAGGGTCTCACCAGGCGAGGGTTGTGGTGAGGGTCTCACCAGGCGAGGGTTGTGGTGAGGGTCTCACCAGCGAGGGTTGTGGTGAGGGTCTCACCAGGCGAGGGTTGTGGTGAGGGTCCCACCAGGCGAGGGTTGTGGTGAGGGTCTCACCAGGCGAGGTTGTGGTGAGGGTCTCACCAGGCGAGGGTTGGTGAGGGTCTCACCAGGCGAGGGTTGTGGTGAGGGTCTCACCAGGCGAGGGTTGTGGTGAGGGTGCCCCCAGGCGAGGGTTGTGGTGAGGGTCTCACCAGCGAGGGTTGTGGTGAGGGTCTCACCAGGCGAGGGTTGTGGTGAGGGTCTCACCAGGCGAGGGTTGTGGTGAGGGTCTCACCAGGCGAGGGTTGTGGTGAGGGTGCCACCAGGCGAGGGTTGTGGTGAGGGTCTCACCAGGCGAGGGTTGTGGTGAGGGTCTCACCAGGCGAGGGTTGTGGTGAGGGTGCCACCAGGCGAGGGTTGTGGTGAGGGTCTCACCAGGCGAGGGTTGTGGTGAGGGTGCACCAGGCGAGGGTTGTGGTGAGGGTCTCACCAGGCGAGGGTTGTGGTGAGGGTCTCACCAGGCGAGGGTTGTGGTGAGGGTCTCACCAGGCGAGGGTTGTGGTGAGGGTCTCACCAGGCGAGGGTTGTGGTGAGGGTCTCACCAGGCGAGGGTTGTGGTGAGGGTGCCACCAGGCGAGGGTTGTGGTGAGGGTCTCACCAGGCGAGGGTTGTGGTGAGGGTGCCACCAGGCGAGGGTTGTGGTGAGGGTCTCACCAGGCGAGGGTTGTGGTGAGGGTCTCACCAGGCGAGGGTTGTGGTGAGGGTCTCACCAGGCGAGGGTTGTGGTGAGGGTCTCACCAGGCGAGGGTTGTGGTGAGGGTCTCACCAGGCGAGGGTTGTGGTGAGGGTCTCACCAGGCGAGGGTTGTGGTGAGGGTGCCACCAGGCGAGGGTTGTGGTGAGGGTCTCACCAGGCGAGGGTTGTGGTGAGGGTGCCACCAGGCGAGGGTTGTGGTGAGGGTCCACCAGGCGAGGGTTGTGGTGAGGGTGCCACCAGGCGAGGGTTGTGGTGAGGGTCTCACCAGGCGAGGGTTGTGGTGAGGGTCTCACCAGGCGAGGGTTGTGGTGAGGGTCTCACCAGGCGAGGGTTGTGGTGAGGGTCTCACCAGGCGAGGGTTGTGGTGAGGGTGCCACCAGGCGAGGGTTGTGGTGAGGGTCTCACCAGGCGAGGGTTGTGGTGAGGGTCCACCAGGCGAGGGTTGTGGTGAGGGTGCCACCAGGCGAGGGTTGTGGTGAGGGTCTCACCAGGCGAGGGTTGTGGTGAGGGTCTCACCAGGCGAGGGTTGTGGTGAGGGTCTCACCAGGCGAGGGTTGTGGTGAGGGTCCACCAGGCGAGGGTTGTGGTGAGGGTCCACCAGGCGAGGGTTGTGGTGAGGGTGCCACCAGGCGAGGGTTGTGGTGAGGGTCTCACCAGGCGAGGGTTGTGGTGAGGGTCTCACCAGGCGAGGGTTGTGGTGAGGGTCCACCAGGCGAGGGTTGTGGTGAGGGTGCCACCAGGCGAGGGTTGTGGTGAGGGTCTCACCAGGCGAGGGTTGTGGTGAGGGTCCACCAGGCGAGGGTTGTGGTGAGGGTCCACCAGGCGAGGGTTGTGGTGAGGGTCCACCAGGCGAGGGTTGTGGTGAGGGTGCCACCAGGCGAGGGTTGTGGTGAGGGTCTCACCAGGCGAGGGTTGTGGTGAGGGTCTCACCAGGCGAGGGTTGTGGTGAGGGTCTCACCAGGCGAGGGTTGTGGTGAGGGTCTCACCAGGCGAGGGTTGTGGTGAGGGTCTCACCAGGCGAGGGTTGTGGTGAGGGTCTCACCAGGCGAGGGTTGTGGTGAGGGTGCCACCAGGCGAGGGTTGTGGTGAGGGTCTCACCAGGCGAGGGTTGTGGTGAGGGTGCCACCAGGCGAGGGTTGTGGTGAGGGTCTCACCAGGCGAGGGTTGTGGTGAGGGTCTCACCAGGCGAGGGTTGTGGTGAGGGTCTCACCAGGCGAGGGTTGTGGTGAGGGTCTCACCAGGCGAGGGTTGTGGTGAGGGTCTCACCAGGCGAGGGTTGTGGTGAGGGTCTCACCAGGCGAGGGTTGTGGTGAGGGTGCCACCAGGCGAGGGTTGTGGTGAGGGTCTCACCAGGCGAGGGTTGTGGTGAGGGTCCACCAGGCGAGGGTTGTGGTGAGGGTCTCACCAGGCGAGGGTTGTGGTGAGGGTCACCAGGCGAGGGTTGTGGTGAGGGTCTCACCAGGCGAGGGTTGTGGTGAGGGTCTCACCAGGCGAGGGTTGTGGTGAGGGTCTCACCAGGCGAGGGTTGTGGTGAGGGTCTCACCAGGCGAGGGTTGTGGTGAGGGTGCCACCAGGCGAGGGTTGTGGTGAGGGTCTCACCAGGCGAGGGTTGTGGTGAGGGTGCCACCAGGCGAGGGTTGTGGTGAGGGTGCCACCAGGCGAGGGTTGTGGTGAGGGTCTCACCAGGCGAGGGTTGTGGTGAGGGTCTCACCAGGCGAGGGTTGTGGTGAGGGTCTCACCAGGCGAGGGTTGTGGTGAGGGTGCCACCAGGCGAGGGTTGTGGTGAGGGTGCCACCAGGCGAGGGTTGTGGTGAGGGTGCCACCAGGCGAGGGTTGTGGTGAGGGTCTCACCAGGCGAGGGTTGTGGTGAGGGTCTCACCAGGCGAGGGTTGTGGTGAGGGTCCACCAGGCGAGGGTTGTGGTGAGGGTCCACCAGGCGAGGGTTGTGGTGAGGGTCTCACCAGGCGAGGGTTGTGGTGAGGGTGCCACCAGGCGAGGGTTGTGGTGAGGGTCTCACCAGGCGAGGGTTGTGGTGAGGGTCTCACCAGGCGAGGGTTGTGGTGAGGGTGCCACCAGGCGAGGGTTGTGGTGAGGGTCCCACCAGGCGAGGGTTGTGGTGAGGGTCTCACCAGGCGAGGGTTGTGGTGAGGGTGCCACCAGGCGAGGGTTGTGGTGAGGGTCCCACCAGGCGAGGGTTGTGGTGAGGGTCCCACCAGGCGAGGGTTGTGGTGAGGGTCTCACCAGGCGAGGGTTGTGGTGAGGGTCCACCAGGCGAGGGTTGTGGTGAGGGTGCCACCAGGCGAGGGTTGTGGTGAGGGTCTCACCAGGCGAGGGTTGTGGTGAGGGTCCACCAGGCGAGGGTTGTGGTGAGGGTCTCACCAGGCGAGGGTTGTGGTGAGGGTCTCACCAGGCGAGGGTTGTGGTGAGGGTCCACCAGGCGAGGGTTGTGGTGAGGGTCCACCAGGCGAGGGTTGTGGTGAGGGTCCACCAGGCGAGGGTTGTGGTGAGGGTCTCACCAGGCGAGGGTTGTGGTGAGGGTCTCACCAGGCGAGGGTTGTGGTGAGGGTCTCACCAGGCGAGGGTTGTGGTGAGGGTCTCACCAGGCGAGGGTTGTGGTGAGGGTCTCACCAGGCGAGGGTTGTGGTGAGGGTCCCACCAGGCGAGGGTTGTGGTGAGGGTCTCACCAGGCGAGGGTTGTGGTGAGGGTGCCACCAGGCGAGGGTTGTGGTGAGGGTCTCACCAGGCGAGGGTTGTGGTGAGGGTCACCAGGCGAGGGTTGTGGTGAGGGTCTCACCAGGCGAGGGTTGTGGTGAGGGTCTCACCAGGCGAGGGTTGTGGTGAGGGTCTCACCAGGCGAGGGTTGTGGTGAGGGTCTCACCAGGCGAGGGTTGTGGTGAGGGTCTCACCAGGCGAGGGTTGTGGTGAGGGTCTCACCAGGCGAGGGTTGTGGTGAGGGTGCCACCAGGCGAGGGTTGTGGTGAGGGTCCCACCAGGCGAGGGTTGTGGTGAGGGTCCCACCAGGCGAGGGTTGTGGTGAGGGTCCCACCAGGCGAGGGTTGTGGTGAGGGTCTCACCAGGCGAGGGTTGTGGTGAGGGTCTCACCAGGCGAGGGTTGTGGTGAGGGTCTCACCAGGCGAGGGTTGTGGTGAGGGTCTCACCAGGCGAGGGTTGTGGTGAGGGTCCACCAGGCGAGGGTTGTGGTGAGGGTCCACCAGGCGAGGGTTGTGGTGAGGGTGCCACCAGGCGAGGGTTGTGGTGAGGGTCCACCAGGCGAGGGTTGTGGTGAGGGTCCACCAGGCGAGGGTTGTGGTGAGGGTCCACCAGGCGAGGGTTGTGGTGAGGGTCCCACCAGGCGAGGGTTGTGGTGAGGGTCCCACCAGGCGAGGGTTGTGGTGAGGGTCCACCAGGCGAGGGTTGTGGTGAGGGTGCCACCAGGCGAGGGTTGTGGTGAGGGTCCACCAGGCGAGGGTTGTGGTGAGGGTCCACCAGGCGAGGGTTGTGGTGAGGGTCCACCAGGCGAGGGTTGTGGTGAGGGTGCCACCAGGCGAGGGTTGTGGTGAGGGTCCACCAGGCGAGGGTTGTGGTGAGGGTCCACCAGGCGAGGGTTGTGGTGAGGTCCCACCAGGCGAGGGTTGTGGTGAGGGTCCACCAGGCGAGGGTTGTGGTGAGGGTGCCACCAGGCGAGGGTTGTGGTGAGGGTCCACCAGGCGAGGGTTGTGGTGAGGGTGCCACCAGGCGAGGGTTGTGGTGAGGGTCCACCAGGCGAGGGTTGTGGTGAGGGTCCCACCAGGCGAGGGTTGTGGTGAGGGTCCCACCAGGCGAGGGTTGTGGTGAGGGTCCACCAGGCGAGGGTTGTGGTGAGGGTGCCACCAGGCGAGGGTTGTGGTGAGGGTGCCACCAGGCGAGGGTTGTGGTGAGGGTCCACCAGGCGAGGGTTGTGGTGAGGGTCCCACCAGGCGAGGGTTGTGGTGAGGGTCCACCAGGCGAGGGTTGTGGTGAGGGTCCCACCAGGCGAGGGTTGTGGTGAGGGTGCCACCAGGCGAGGGTTGTGGTGAGGGTCCCACCAGGCGAGGGTTGTGGTGAGGGTGCCACCAGGCGAGGGTTGTGGTGAGGGTCCCACCAGGCGAGGGTTGTGGTGAGGGTGCCACCAGGCGAGGGTTGTGGTGAGGGTCCCACCAGGCGAGGGTTGTGGTGAGGGTCCCACCAGGCGAGGGTTGTGGTGAGGGTCCCACCAGGCGAGGGTTGTGGTGAGGGTCCACCAGGCGAGGGTTGTGGTGAGGGTCCACCAGGCGAGGGTTGTGGTGAGGGTCCCACCAGGCGAGGGTTGTGGTGAGGGTCCACCAGGCGAGGGTTGTGGTGAGGGTCCACCAGGCGAGGGTTGTGGTGAGGGTCCCACCAGGCGAGGGTTGTGGTGAGGGTCCCACCAGGCGAGGGTTGTGGTGAGGGTCCCACCAGGCGAGGGTTGTGGTGAGGGTCCCACCAGGCGAGGGTTGTGGTGAGGGTCCCACCAGGCGAGGGTTGTGGTGAGGGTCCACCAGGCGAGGGTTGTGGTGAGGGTCCCACCAGGCGAGGGTTGTGGTGAGGGTCCCACCAGGCGAGGGTTGTGGTGAGGGTGCCACCAGGCGAGGGTTGTGGTGAGGGTCCACCAGGCGAGGGTTGTGGTGAGGGTCCACCAGGCGAGGGTTGTGGTGAGGGTCCCACCAGGCGAGGGTTGTGGTGAGGGTCCACCAGGCGAGGGTTGTGGTGAGGGTCCACCAGGCGAGGGTTGTGGTGAGGGTCCCACCAGGCGAGGGTTGTGGTGAGGGTCCACCAGGCGAGGGTTGTGGTGAGGGTCCACCAGGCGAGGGTTGTGGTGAGGGTCCCACCAGGCGAGGGTTGTGGTGAGGGTCCACCAGGCGAGGGTTGTGGTGAGGGTGCCACCAGGCGAGGGTTGTGGTGAGGGTCCACCAGGCGAGGGTTGTGGTGAGGGTCCCACCAGGCGAGGGTTGTGGTGAGGGTCCCACCAGGCGAGGGTTGTGGTGAGGGTCCCACCAGGCGAGGGTTGTGGTGAGGGTCCCACCAGGCGAGGGTTGTGGTGAGGGTCCCACCAGGCGAGGGTTGTGGTGAGGGTCCCACCAGGCGAGGGTTGTGGTGAGGGTCCCACCAGGCGAGGGTTGTGGTGAGGGTCCCACCAGGCGAGGGTTGTGGTGAGGGTCCCACCAGGCGAGGGTTGTGGTGAGGGTCCCACCAGGCGAGGGTTGTGGTGAGGGTCCCACCAGGCGAGGGTTGTGGTGAGGGTCCCACCAGGCGAGGGTTGTGGTGAGGGTCCACCAGGCGAGGGTTGTGGTGAGGGTCCCACCAGGCGAGGGTTGTGGTGAGGGTCCCACCAGGCGAGGGTTGTGGTGAGGGTCCACCAGGCGAGGGTTGTGGTGAGGGTCCACCAGGCGAGGGTTGTGGTGAGGGTGCCACCAGGCGAGGGTTGTGGTGAGGGTCCACCAGGCGAGGGTTGTGGTGAGGGTCCACCAGGCGAGGGTTGTGGTGAGGGTCCCACCAGGCGAGGGTTGTGGTGAGGGTCCACCAGGCGAGGGTTGTGGTGAGGGTCCCACCAGGCGAGGGTTGTGGTGAGGGTCCCACCAGGCGAGGGTTGTGGTGAGGGTCCACCAGGCGAGGGTTGTGGTGAGGGTCCCACCAGGCGAGGGTTGTGGTGAGGGTCCCACCAGGCGAGGGTTGTGGTGAGGGTCCCACCAGGCGAGGGTTGTGGTGAGGGTCCACCAGGCGAGGGTTGTGGTGAGGGTCCCACCAGGCGAGGGTTGTGGTGAGGGTCCACCAGGCGAGGGTTGTGGTGAGGGTCCCACCAGGCGAGGGTTGTGGTGAGGGTCCCACCAGGCGAGGGTTGTGGTGAGGGTCCACCAGGCGAGGGTTGTGGTGAGGGTCCCACCAGGCGAGGGTTGTGGTGAGGGTCCCACCAGGCGAGGGTTGTGGTGAGGGTCCCACCAGGCGAGGGTTGTGGTGAGGGTCCCACCAGGCGAGGGTTGTGGTGAGGGTCCCACCAGGCGAGGGTTGTGGTGAGGGTCCACCAGGCGAGGGTTGTGGTGAGGGTCCCACCAGGCGAGGGTTGTGGTGAGGGTCCCACCAGGCGAGGGTTGTGGTGAGGGTCCCACCAGGCGAGGGTTGTGGTGAGGGTCCCACCAGGCGAGGGTTGTGGTGAGGGTCCACCAGGCGAGGGTTGTGGTGAGGGTCCACCAGGCGAGGGTTGTGGTGAGGGTGCCACCAGGCGAGGGTTGTGGTGAGGGTCCCACCAGGCGAGGGTTGTGGTGAGGGTCCACCAGGCGAGGGTTGTGGTGAGGGTCCCACCAGGCGAGGGTTGTGGTGAGGGTCCCACCAGGCGAGGGTTGTGGTGAGGGTCCCACCAGGCGAGGGTTGTGGTGAGGGTCCACCAGGCGAGGGTTGTGGTGAGGGTCCCACCAGGCGAGGGTTGTGGTGAGGGTCCCACCAGGCGAGGGTTGTGGTGAGGGTGCCACCAGGCGAGGGTTGTGGTGAGGGTCCCACCAGGCGAGGGTTGTGGTGAGGGTCCCACCAGGCGAGGGTTGTGGTGAGGGTGCCACCAGGCGAGGGTTGTGGTGAGGGTCCCACCAGGCGAGGGTTGTGGTGAGGGTCCCACCAGGCGAGGGTTGTGGTGAGGGTCCCACCAGGCGAGGGTTGTGGTGAGGGTCCACCAGGCGAGGGTTGTGGTGAGGGTCCACCAGGCGAGGGTTGTGGTGAGGGTCCCACCAGGCGAGGGTTGTGGTGAGGGTCCCACCAGGCGAGGGTTGTGGTGAGGGTCCACCAGGCGAGGGTTGTGGTGAGGGTCCCACCAGGCGAGGGTTGTGGTGAGGGTCCACCAGGCGAGGGTTGTGGTGAGGGTCCCACCAGGCGAGGGTTGTGGTGAGGGTCCACCAGGCGAGGGTTGTGGTGAGGGTCCCACCAGGCGAGGGTTGTGGTGAGGGTCCCACCAGGCGAGGGTTGTGGTGAGGGTCCCACCAGGCGAGGGTTGTGGTGAGGGTCCACCAGGCGAGGGTTGTGGTGAGGGTCCCACCAGGCGAGGGTTGTGGTGAGGGTCCCACCAGGCGAGGGTTGTGGTGAGGGTCCCACCAGGCGAGGGTTGTGGTGAGGGTCCCACCAGGCGAGGGTTGTGGTGAGGGTCCCACCAGGCGAGGGTTGTGGTGAGGGTCCACCAGGCGAGGGTTGTGGTGAGGGTCCCACCAGGCGAGGGTTGTGGTGAGGGTCCCACCAGGCGAGGGTTGTGGTGAGGGTCCCACCAGGCGAGGGTTGTGGTGAGGGTGCCACCAGGCGAGGGTTGTGGTGAGGGTCCCACCAGGCGAGGGTTGTGGTGAGGGTGCCACCAGGCGAGGGTTGTGGTGAGGGTCCCACCAGGCGAGGGTTGTGGTGAGGGTCCCACCAGGCGAGGGTTGTGGTGAGGGTCCCACCAGGCGAGGGTTGTGGTGAGGGTGCCACCAGGCGAGGGTTGTGGTGAGGGTCCCACCAGGCGAGGGTTGTGGTGAGGGTGCCACCAGGCGAGGGTTGTGGTGAGGGTCCCACCAGGCGAGGGTTGTGGTGAGGGTCCCACCAGGCGAGGGTTGTGGTGAGGGTGCCACCAGGCGAGGGTTGTGGTGAGGGTGCCACCAGGCGAGGGTTGTGGTGAGGGTCCCACCAGGCGAGGGTTGTGGTGAGGGTGCCACCAGGCGAGGGTTGTGGTGAGGGTCCCACCAGGCGAGGGTTGTGGTGAGGGTCCACCAGGCGAGGGTTGTGGTGAGGGTCCCACCAGGCGAGGGTTGTGGTGAGGGTCCCACCAGGCGAGGGTTGTGGTGAGGGTCCACCAGGCGAGGGTTGTGGTGAGGGTCCACCAGGCGAGGGTTGTGGTGAGGGTGCCACCAGGCGAGGGTTGTGGTGAGGGTCCCACCAGGCGAGGGTTGTGGTGAGGGTCCCACCAGGCGAGGGTTGTGGTGAGGGTCCACCAGGCGAGGGTTGTGGTGAGGGTCCCACCAGGCGAGGGTTGTGGTGAGGGTCCCACCAGGCGAGGGTTGTGGTGAGGGTCCACCAGGCGAGGGTGTGGTGAGGGTCCCACCAGGCGAGGGTTGTGGTGAGGGTCCACCAGGCGAGGGTTGTGGTGAGGGTCCCACCAGGCGAGGGTTGTGGTGAGGGTCCCACCAGGCGAGGGTTGTGGTGAGGGTCCCACCAGGCGAGGGTTGTGGTGAGGGTCCCACCAGGCGAGGGTTGTGGTGAGGGTCCCACCAGGCGAGGGTTGTGGTGAGGGTCCCACCAGGCGAGGGTTGTGGTGAGGGTCCCACCAGGCGAGGGTTGTGGTGAGGGTCCCACCAGGCGAGGGTTGTGGTGAGGGTCCCACCAGGCGAGGGTTGTGGTGAGGGTCCCACCAGCGAGGGTTGTGGTGAGGGTCCCACCAGGCGAGGGTTGTGGTGAGGGTCCCACCAGGCGAGGGTTGTGGTGAGGGTCCACCAGGCGAGGGTTGTGGTGAGGGTCCACCAGGCGAGGGTTGTGGTGAGGGTCCCACCAGGCGAGGGTTGTGGTGAGGGTCACCAGGCGAGGGTTGTGGTGAGGGTCCCACCAGGCGAGGGTTGTGGTGAGGGTCACCAGGCGAGGGTTGTGGTGAGGGTCCACCAGGCGAGGGTTGTGGTGAGGGTCCCACCAGGCGAGGGTTGTGGTGAGGGTCCCACCAGGCGAGGGTTGTGGTGAGGGTCCACCAGGCGAGGGTTGTGGTGAGGGTCCCACCAGGCGAGGGTTGTGGTGAGGGTCCCACCAGGCGAGGGTTGTGGTGAGGGTCCACCAGGCGAGGGTTGTGGTGAGGGTCCACCAGGCGAGGGTTGTGGTGAGGGTCCCACCAGGCGAGGGTTGTGGTGAGGGTCCCACCAGGCGAGGGTTGTGGTGAGGGTCCCACCAGGCGAGGGTTGTGGTGAGGGTCTCACCAGGCGAGGGTTGTGGTGAGGGTCCCACCAGGCGAGGGTTGTGGTGAGGGTCCACCAGGCGAGGGTTGTGGTGAGGGTCCCACCAGGCGAGGGTTGTGGTGAGGGTCCCACCAGGCGAGGGTTGTGGTGAGGGTGCCACCAGGCGAGGGTTGTGGTGAGGGTCCCACCAGGCGAGGGTTGTGGTGAGGGTCCCACCAGGCGAGGGTTGTGGTGAGGGTCCCACCAGGCGAGGGTTGTGGTGAGGGTCCCACCAGGCGAGGTTGTGGTGAGGGTCCCACCAGGCGAGGGTTGTGGTGAGGTCCCACCAGGCGAGGGTTGTGGTGAGGGTCCCACCAGGCGAGGGTTGTGGTGAGGGTCCCACCAGGCGAGGGTTGTGGTGAGGGTCCCACCAGCGAGGGTTGTGGTGAGGGTGCCACCAGGCGAGGTTGTGGTGAGGGTCCCACCAGGCGAGGTTTGGTGTGAGGGTGCCACCAGGCGAGGGTTGTGGTGAGGGTCCCACCAGGCGAGGGTTGTGGTGAGGGTCCCACCAGGCGAGGGTTGTGGTGAGGGTCCACCAGGCGAGGGTTGTGGTGAGGGTGCCACCAGGCGAGGGTTGTGGTGAGGGTCCACCAGGCGAGGGTTGTGGTGAGGGTCCCACCAGGCGAGGGTTGTGGTGAGGTGCCACCAGGCGAGGGTTGTGGTGAGGGTGCCACCAGGCGAGGGTTGTGGTGAGGTCCCACCAGGCGAGGGTTGTGGTGAGGGTCCCACCAGGCGAGGGTTGTGGTGAGGGTCCCACCAGGCGAGTTGTGGTGAGGTCCCACCAGGCGAGGGTTGTGGTGAGGGTCCCACCAGGCGAGGGTTGTGGTGAGGGTGCCACCAGGCGAGGGTTGTGGTGAGGGTGCCACCAGGCGAGGGTTTGTGTGAGGGTCCCACCAGGCGAGGTTTGTGGTGAGGGTCCCACCAGGCGAGGGTTGTGGTGAGGGTCCCACCAGGCGAGGGTTGTGGTGAGGGTCCCACCAGGCGAGGGTTGTGGTGAGGGTCCCACCAGGCGAGGGTTGTGGTGAGGGTCCCACCAGGCGAGGGTTGTGGTGAGGGTCCCACCAGGCGAGGGTTGTGGTGAGTGCCACCAGGCGAGGTTGGTTGAGGGTCCACCAGGCGAGGGTTGTGTGAGGGTCCCACCAGGCGAGGGTTGTGGTGAGGGTGCCACCAGGCGAGGGTTGTGGTGAGGGTCCACCAGGCGAGGGTTGTGGTGAGGGTCCCACCAGGCGAGGGTTGTGGTGAGGGTGCCACCAGGCGAGGGTTGGGTGAGGGTCCCACCAGGCGAGGGTTGTGGTGAGGGTCCCACCAGCGAGGGTTGTGGTGAGGGTCCCACCAGGCGAGGGTTGTGGTGAGGGT
>WNGS01167473.1:5883-21681 GCA_020271785.1 Procambarus virginalis | reverse complement strand
GAAGGGGTATTAATAAGACTTTAAAAATAATGGACATATGTTAGATGAATATTTAGCACTAATAATGTTGAAACATTAATGGAAAGTGTATGTGTTTTTATATTGAGCTCATAGGATGTCAGACGTATCATTCATTGATGTGAAATTCTGACTTTTGGGGGAGTTGGCCAAACTCAGCATATTATAAATAATGACCAAACATACCTAGAAAAATATCATGCATTGTGTATTGTTTTGCTAGTTGGACTGTGATTGTATTTGTACAAATAGCACAATTATTATACTTGTGCAAGTAGTGTATTATAAATGTGCAGGGTTTGTTTTTGCATACGTTGTATGATGACTGCAACTATGTATTGATTATATTCCCACGAATTGTGGTATTGTTTTGTGTGAGTTGTGTTTTTAATTTTTACATGGTTTTGTATGTGTATTTGTCGAATTGAGTAGTTGTGTTCATATTTGGGCTAGTCGATGTTTTGATTTTATTTTTTGTGTTGCAAGTTGTTTATTGAATGTGCATGTGTTTGTAACTGCATACGTTGAACTTACATTGTGCTGGTTGTGTATTTGACATATTTGGGCTAGTTATGTACCTGCATGTATTTGTGCTGGATATGTATTTGTGGTATTGTGTATATTGAAGAAAGATGTGTAATAATTGTGCAAGTTGTATGTATTAACCTGCGAATGTTGTTGTGTAATTGTATAGGGACGAATTGTTTATAGTTATTAACCTTCGTGTATTGATTGTCATTGTGTCAATTTGTAATTATTAGCAAAGTTTGCATTGTATTAATTGTGCATATACGTGTATTAATTACACAATTTTGTAATAATTGTCCATGTTTTACAATTGTTTTTTGCGATAGTATATTTATGCAAGTTGTGTTTTTAATATGCTGAAGTGGAACTGGGACAACTGTATTTTTTTTGTGAATTGTGTATTTGTGTAGGTTTTCTATATGTTATCTGAAAAATAAATCTTCATGTGAAAGTGTATTTGGTTTATGAGACAATGTGTGGGTATTTTGTGAAAATTATGTATACGGAATATGGAATTTTTAGTGAAACGGCATTTTTGATTGTAATTGAGCATATATGCAATTTGTTATATTTATGCAAATACCATGCTTGTGTAAATGTTGTAATTAGAATACTATATATGCAATAATTTGTGTAAATGGTGTATTTTGTGTGCAACTGACATATTTTGTATGTAAATGCCATTTTTGTTTATAAATGTCATATTTTTATGTTGATGGCTCTTTGCGTGTAAATGACTACTTTGATTGTAAAATATATTTTTGTGCATAAATGTCCATATCTAGTGGTTGGATACTGGTTGGTTGAGGTTCCTGGGAGTTCTTCTCTCCCCAACCCGGCCCAGGCCAGGCTTCGACTTGTTAAGTTTGATCTCACCAGTTGTTACTTGGAGCGGCCCCCGCAGAGCCACATACCCACCACAGCCCGCTGATCCGGTACTTCTCTAGGAAACTATCCAGTTTTTCTCTTGAAGATGTCCACGCGTGTTTCCGGCAATATTTCTTATAGTTCGCTGGGAGGACTGAAAAACCCGCGGACCTCTGATGTTTATACAGTGTTTCTCTGCTTGTGCCTTGGCACCCTCGCTCTTCACTGGTTCAATCTTTTGCATTTTCTTCCATATTCCATCTAATGTGTAAATCTTGTATATTCTGTGTAAACGAAATATTGTGTGGAATTGCTTTGTGCTTAAATGCTATAATTGAGTGTCATGTGTTTGTGTGTCCTTTTATACTGTGTGTTTTTTTGATTGTGTGTATTTATTAGTGTAATACAAGTGGTGCATTTTGGTTTGTATGATGTTTAAATTAATACATATTTTGAGCGCCTTTAACACAACCTTAGTTTTTTATGAATAATTACTAATGTATTTTTTGCAATGGGACATATACACTGTGGTTATCCATATGAATAATATGTAGGCGGATATTTGAAAATATTTTTAACTCTGGAATAATATGAATACCTTTTTTTTTTTTTTTGAGATATATAATGCACGTTTTGCTGATAGGTGTGCATTAATATGAATTAGCAGTACAAATAATTAAGATTACTTATGTGAATGAGCTGTGGGATTACTGAAAGCTTATTCTAAATACATTTTAGAGATTCATATGGCATAAATTACATATGATTAATGGTGCAATGGTGGCAAAACGGGCTATTCTATATGCATGTATGTGTTGTGGAGTATGTGTATGTGTGTATGTGGTATGTAGTTGATGTATTAATGTAGTGTATGTATGTATGATGTATGTATGAATGTATGTATGTATGTATGTATGTATGTATGTATGTATGAATGTATGTATGTAAGTATCTATGTATCTATGTATTATGTATATGTATTATGTATGTATCTATGTATAGTAGTATGTATCTATGTATCTATGTATCTATGTACGTATGCTTGTATATATGTATGTATTTCTGACTGTGGTTTAGAAACAAGTTAGCTGATTTGTGTAGCAGGATTGGGATTTCGAGGTCTAGGAATGATTAACCTGTGAATATGCTGGCTACGATGCAGCTGTGTTGCAAGATGATGAATTGCGGTTCGACGTTTGGTATGTGATGGATGTGAGGACGGCTGAGCACACGAACTGGGACAGCTGAACTGCCAGATGTACGATTCTGCTTAAACTGCGGTACAACATTTGGGTCGCTATTTCAGTTTTTGATGAAGTTAGGTTAGGTGGAGGATGGATAGTCTACCATTTTTTGAATAATAACATTAATACACTACAAATAAGTAGATGCCAAGGCCTCATTGCGCATCATTGTGACGTCACACATAGTTGAAAGTCGGGTTTGGTGTTGGCCTTGACACGTATCTGTTAATGACAGCCAATTTTTGTAGCGAGTTAATCTTATACTCGCTCCATTATCTCATTATCTTAATAGCATAACTAATTAGCACTAATTAAGAAGCTACAATCCTTTCCCTAAATACAGGTAATACTCTTCTCATCTTGTTGGAGGGAGCTGAGGCGTAGTCACCATATAAGCAAGCGATATGAGGAATAGCAGACAGTGCAATTTCCAGTCAATAATGTAGCACTCGGCGTAGGCAGTTCTAATCGTCTCCAAGACGCTACAACTTCGACACACAGCAGACAGCAGACTAGGACCGCATCCAGCTACAACGCTCTCCCACATAGAGCTCCACGACTCCGGCCTCACTCAGCTCTCTGCTCTGCTCCAAGCTCCGTCTCAACGTCGACAACACTGCTGTATCCAGGACTACTAAATAAATATGAAACTTACTAAAAATTGTGTATCTAATCTACCCAACAACGTAACATAATCGTTCGTTACAATTTCATCCCTATACTGCGACAGCTTTTTGTGACCTCATGCGTCGCTAAAGCAACGGATCTTATTGCTATAGAATGCGTTTGTTTATTATAGGTTAGGTTAGGTTGGTTTGATAGGGCCGAAGAATTGAATAACAGAAAAATATGAGCAATGAGCGAAAATATGAGCAAAAAGGCATTAGGAAAATACTGCAAGATATAGGAGCAAAGCCTGTGATGACACTGACAGAGCACAGTTAAGGTATTGCGAAAGATTAAGAGAGATTGTGCTAATGTGTACCCTCCTTACAACCGCATTGGGAGGCTAAAAGCAACGCACCCATTGGTGGATCAAACCGCACTGGGGATGATGACGTCAGAATGAAGGTAACTGCAGAAGGCCTATTTAAAACATACGATGCAGCTTCTGCTGAATCTAGTTAATATATATGTTCACTGAATGAGTATTTTGATTTGTTACCTGCTACAGTAAGGTGTGGGGATAATGTTTTTGTTACCTGCTACAGTAAGGTGTGGGGTAATGTTTTTGTTACATGCTACAGTAAGGTGTGGGGATAATGTTTTTGTTACCTGCTACAGTAAGGTGTGGGGATAATGTTTTTGTTACATGCTACAGTAAGGTGTGGGGATAATGTTTTTGTTACCTGCTACAGTAAGGTGTGGGGATAATGTTTTTGTTACATGCTACAGTAAGGTGTGGGGATAATGTTTTTGTTACATGCTACAGTAAGGTGTGGGGGATAATGTTTTTGTTACATGCTACAGTAAGGTGTGGGGATAATGTTTTTGTTACCTGCTACAGTAAGGTGTGGGGATAATGTTTTTGTTACCTGCTACAGTAAGGTGTGGGGATAATGTTTTTGAGAGATTGTGAGATGTACACAGGACTAGCAGTGAAGGAGGAATTAATTTCTGAGTGTTGGTGTTACCGTTTTTTTTTTAATTATATATTTGCGTGCACTTGGGAATACTACTGAATTCCTGTTGAAGTCTCCATGTCTGGGAGGGGTCTGTTTCATACGAATGGAAGGTAGTGGCTTTTCATTTTATTTCCCTATGGCACAATAAACGATCCTTGAAGAAAGATTGACAAAGCTTATATTATATTCTCTAGAAAGACGAAGAATTCGGGGGTGACATGATAGAGGTGTGAGTGAATAGACATAACAGAGGGGAATATTAATTGAATATTAAACGTATCAATATGAGACAGAATACGAAACAATGGGTATTAATTGGATAAGTTTTAGATTTTGGAAAAAGACCTGGGTAAATACTGGTTCGGGAACAGGAGTGAACGTTGTAATACACGCTACTTCATGCTCTGGGCTGTTTCCCCTTGTTTCATACGAATAAGAGGTAGTGAATTTCATTAATTTCTATGTTCAATAAACGACCCTGGCTGGACATTATAAATATAAAGCTCCCAGATAAGGAAGGGGATAAATAGGGAAAAATAGATAGGAGAAGGTGAGGCCAAGTCGTGTCCCTCGCCATTTGTAACGAAAACATGAGGCCAAGTCATGACCGCTGAAAAAAGCAAAACGGTCACGACTTGGCCTAACTTCCACTACTCTCCACACCAGGGGAGGAAGGCCAGAGAGCAGGACCTCCACACCAGGGAGGAAGGCCAGAGAGCAGGACCTCCACACCAGAGGAAGGCCTGGGAGCAGGACCTCCACACCAGAGGAAGGCCTGGGAGCAGGACCTCCACAACAGAGGAAGGCCGGGGAGCAGGACCTCCACACCAGGGGAGGAAGGCCAGAGAGCAGGACCTCCACACCAGAGGAAGGCCTGGGAGCAGGACCTCCACACCAGAGGAAGGCCTGGGAGCAGGACCTCCACACCAGGGGAGGAAGGCCTGGGAGCAGGACCTCCACACCAGGGGAGGAAGGCCAGGGAGCAGGACCTCCACGCCAGGGGAGCAAGACCTACACACCAGGGGAGCAAGACCTCCACACCAGAGGAAGGCCTGGGAGCAGGACCTCCACACCAGAGGAAGGCCTGGGAGCAGGACCTCCACACCAGGGGAGGAAGGCCAGGGAGCAGGACCTCCACGCCAGGGGAGCAAGACCTACACACCAGGGGAGCAAGACCTCCACACCAGGGGAGGAAGGCCTGGGTGCAGGACCTCCACACCAGGGGAGGAAGGCCAGGGAGCAGGACCTCCACACCAGGGGAGGAAGGCCTGGGAGCAAGACCTCCACGCCAGGGGAGCAAGACCTACACACCAGGGGAGCAAGACCTCCACACCAGGGGAGGAAGGCCTGGGAGCAGGACCTCCACACCAGGGGAGGAAGGCCTGGGAGCAAGACCTCCACACCAGGGGAGGAAGGCCTGTGAGCAGGACCTCCACGCCAGGAGAACAAGACCTCCACACCAGGGGAGGAAGGCCATGGAGCAAGACCTACACACCAGGGGAACAAGACCTACACACCAGGGGAGGAAGGCCTGAGAGCAAGACCTCCACACCAGGGGAGCAAGACCTACACACCAGGGGAGGAAGGCCTGAGAGCAAGACCTCCACACCAGGGGAGGAAGGCCATGGAGCAAGACCTACACACCAGGAGAACAAGACCTCCACACCAGGGGAGGAAGGCCTGAGAGCAAGACCTCCACACCAGGGGAGCAAGACCTACACACCAGGGGAGCAAGACCTACACACCAGGGGAGCAAGACCGCCACACCAGGGGAGGAAGGCCTGGGAGCAAGACCTCCACACTAGGGGAGGAAGGCCTGGGAGCAGGACCTACACACCAGGGGAGCAAGACCTCCACACCAGGGGAGGAAGGCCTGGGGGCAGGACCTCCACACCAGGGGAGGAAGGCCTGGGGGCAGGACCTCCACACCAGGGGAGGAAGGCCTGGGAGCAAGACCTACACACCAGGGAACAAGACCTACACACCAGGGGAGGAAGGCCTGAGAGCAAGACCTCCACACCAGGGGAGGAAGGCCTGGGGGCAGGACCTCCACACCAGGGGAGGAAGACCATGGAGCAAGACCTACACACCAGGGGAACAAGACCTCCACACCAGGGGAGGAAGGCCTGAGAGCAAGACCTCCACACCAGGGGAGGAAGACCATGGAGCAAGACCTACACACCAGGGGAGCAAGCCCTCCACACCAGGGGAGGAAGGCCTGGGAGCAGGACCGCCACACCAGGGGAGGAAGGCCTGGGAGCAAGACCTCCACACCAGGGGAGGAAGGCCTGAGAGCAAGACCTCCACACCAGGGGAGGAAGGCCTGGCAGCAGGACCTCCACATCAGGGGAGGAATGCCTGGGAGCAGGACCTCCACACCAGGGGAGGAAGGCCTGGGAGCAGGACCTCCACACCAGGGGAGGAAGATCTGGGAGCAAGACCTCCACACCATGGGAGGTTTTGCCATTTTGCCCATTTGTCTCTGCCATAATATCTTATCTATCAAATGGGTGATAGATAAGATAAGCTTACCAAAAATGGCCCACTAGATACTCAGATTAGTCGCCGAAGCTTCAGCGTTCAAGCAAGCTCGGCATCTCACCCATTTGATAGATAAGATACATGATATCTTATCCAACACTTCATCCAACCATATACACATCTCTACAGATGTGAGATCTGCTCTATGTAAGGTCAAGCCGAGGGAAGATATAAAACAGACTACAAGTTGAGTTGGAACACTTCCTTATTAATCACTTACGTGCTAATTTCTAAGGGGGCCACTTGGTCAACCCTTACTCTGCCATCCAGGTCAGAAGTACTTCTGACTCTTGTCATGATGGTACCAAACCACTTGGACTGGACGGTAGAGCGACGGTCTCGCTTCATACAGGTTGACGTTGAATCCCCGACCGTCCACAAGTGGTTGGGGCACCATTCCTTCCCCTCCTTCACCAAATCCTTATACTAACCCCTTCCAAGTGCTATATAGTCGTAATGGCTTGGCTCTTTCCCCCCTGATAGTTGCCTTCCCTTGTCATGACCTAGCCTGTACCAATTACGACAGGATACGCTGTTGTCATTCTTTACTGTCAAATAATTTATTTCCAGTACTACAATTTCACTTTTGGCCATTTATATTGTAATGCAATTATATACACATGAATGGTACTATATATTATTCTTGGTATATTATTAGTGTTCTATTATGAGGTGTTGTTAGTAAGTGTTAACTGCTCGTTTAGGCCTATAGGCATGCTATCGTCATTGCCCCCTTCCCTTGCCTGTGTGTGTTACATTACAACCAGTCTGGTGAGGTTGGTAGACGTCCGGTAGTATACATATGTATGTATGATAATATTTTTGGTATACTATATTGATGTGTAGGGAACATCTGTGTATGTTCCAGAGTCGTGTGATATACGTTGCAAGTTAGTCATGTTTATTTATGTGCAAACATTCACTGTGCATGGTTGATTTGTAATATAATTTTATTGGAGGTGTTGTGGTTTCTGTTCTTGGTTCATGGTTGTACCACCGGTCCAGGTGTCGTCTTATAATAATGTTTATTTCTGTGTTGCTATATCCATTGTTCACCAGCACCTGAGTTATTCTTTCAAACTCCCTACTCACGTTGCTCCATTCAGAGCAGTGGGTAAGAGCTCGACGAATATAAGAAACGAAACCTGCCCGAAACGCATTGCGTAATAGTGGCTTTAGGCATTGTATGTACTAGCTCTATCTATAAATCCATCCATTAATGTAACATCACTTGTATGTATGTACCTTAACTGAATAAACATATTTATTTATTTATTTATTATAAGCGTTGAGAAACTTGCTTTATATTACACACAGAAATCACAATTGCGTGATGCATCATATGAACAAATCCACAACGGCCGTGTCGAGGATTCGTACCTGCGTCCGAGAGCATCCCAGACGCTGCCTTAATCGACTGAGCTACGACATGGTATATGAAGTAAGTAAGTAAGTAATTATCAAAAGAAGGCACCAAACCGGGAAGGCTATGTAGCACCATCAAATGTGCGGAATAATCAGAGGGCGCTAAATATATCACCAAGGATGCCAATACGAGAACAAAAACGCATAAGGCGAACGATATCAAAAGTATCCGAGTCACCAAGAATTCTATCGAGGGACAAGTGACTGCGAGGGGCGATCGGAAAGCAAGACACACGCTCGTCCCGGAAGTCAGGGCATTCAAGAAGGACATGCACGACCGTAAGAGGGACAATGCAATTAGGACAATAAGGAGCAGGGCGGTGCTCCATCAAGTGACCATGGGTTAAGCGAGTATGCCTATACGCAACCTCGCCAGAGCAGTTTCCCACCGCCGGTTACAGTGGTAGGAGGATGGCCACGAGGAAACACAACATTTAAGAGTACGGAGTTTGTTACCAGTAACAGACGACCAAGAAGCCTGCCAATGGGTAAGGATGGAGGAATGGATACCGGGTAAAAGTCGAATATGGAATACCTTTACGAGAGACGGGACAAGAGCGGACAGCTTCCTTGGCGCAGCATCCGCACGTCATTTAAGACACACCAATATGGCTGGGAACCCAACAAAACTCAACCGACTTAAACCTACTGTGAACAAGAAACAGCCAATGCTGGATCTCGACAACTACCGGATGAACCGAATTAAAGGACCCGAGAGCCATGAGGGCACTACGAGAGTCAACAATAACTACAAAGGAAGACTGCATGGTATATGAATTGCAACCAGAAATTCTACTGAATTTTATTGCATCCTGCAGCCTCTCCGAGGCACAAACCAGGATTTTACACACTTCCCCATGCACTCGAGCTATGCCAATAGGCCGTTCTCCCTCTTCGCCTTACTTCATTACAACAGAAATCACAATTGCATGATGCATCAAATGAACAAATCCACAAGCGCCATGACGAGGATTCGAACCTACGTCCGAATTTCTGGTTATTTCTTCTTATACCATGTCATAGCTCAGTCGATTAAGGCAGCGTCTATGATACTCTCGGATCAGGTTCGAATTCTCGTCATGGCCCTTGTGGATTTGTTCATTTGATTTTATATCTCGTGGGGGTTCAAATTTCATCATGGCCCTTGTGTTTGTTCATTGTCTTATATCTTTTGGGCACTCACTCCTACCGTTTAGGCATATCCAGTTTGTAGGCTTATATATAAGCTGGGCTAGAGATGATTTTTTGTTATTAGTACATCCAGGAATGGCAGACTGTTATTTCACTGTTCACCCATGAACATAAAAAAGAAGAAAAAACAATTAAAAAAATAATCCATAAAGGAGAAAAAAGCATAACTCCTAACCAAAAATAGACGTAATCATATTCTATAAAACAAAGAAGACTACCTACCTCCTTATTAAAAACAGCCCAAGCTGACAGAGACCAGCTTCGGGCCCATAGTTGCCAATGAAAGCACGCCGTCAGCAGGGACCACATCACCACCACCGGAATCCTCAACAGACGCAGGAGAAAGAGGAGGGGACTATCTGAGGCTACATCACGCGAAGCCTCAACCTGATTGCCAGGGAGGGCCCCTTGCTGTGTGAGCGCTCCCTCGAAGCATGCTTTTGGCAAAGAGCAGGGGAGCACAACGCCCCCTCATGGAACACACCACCAGGAGTAGCAGAAGGCGGCACCGCAACACGTGCATCAGAAACGCTATCATCTTTGAGGACAACCCCGGGAAGATGACGTAAACACCAGCCGCAGAAAGCACACCCCTCCTCGACAAGAGGCATTGGCACCACACCCACATCCACCACGGAAGAACCAGGAACCGGATGCACCTCCACATCCACCGGAAGCTGAAGACGTGAAGCAGTGGCAGCTAGGTCCTCCATGTAAGCTGGCAGGGGAGACAACAGGCTCAGACGGAACAGCAGGCACAGCCACCGCAGGTAAGCCACCAGGAAAACCCGCAGGTCGAGGACCCACCGGGGAGGCAGCCCACACACTTAAGGGGGAAAAAATCCCCCCTCCCGAAAAAGTGAAGAGGTCTCCATGCGAGGAACACGAGATCTGGCTGCGTCGTGGCCCTCCTCACCACACCGATAGCAATTGTGAGCCTGACCATGAAAGAAAACTCGCAGATAGACGCCACAGCACAAAACCTTGGAAGGAATGGAGCCCGTGATACGCATTTGATGCGTACGGATACCCAGACGAAACCCCGCAGCCGCCCTGCACTCAAAACGTTGTACCGATGACACAGCACAGTACCATAGCGTGCAAACACCGAGGATAGCTCCACCTCGGGAAAGGTGACAGACACACTGTGAATGCTCACAAAAGTCAGGGGAGGGGGCCCCATGGATCTGAGACCGCCACCGATAAAGCCGTACCATGAAGGAGAACCGTCCACTCATTCCAACGTTCCATGAACCGCACATATACAGGTGACGTGGCAAACGTCACCGCCACAAGGAAAGGCGAAAACTTCTCCAGACTGAGAAGATCCGTAACCTGCACGTCCAACATCTCCAGGAGCGCAACCACCTCTTGCTCCAAATCGACCGCAGCAGAGAAATCCAAACGCACAGTATTCACACGGCGCATGCGGCCACCACCAGCCGCCGCCATAATGCTAGCCACTGCCTCGGTCAGCAGGCGCTCCACACCAATGGGCAACCACCACTATGCAGCGTCAAACAGCCACTGGCAGGCCAAGCCCGATGTCCACCCCCTCTGGTGACAGAGGAGCACATCCAGAGTAGGCGATAGTGTGACGAAGGGAATTGTGGTAAATTTAAAAGAAATAATAGTCAGATACCACACAAACATCACCTATAACAGCGCAATGTAGCGCACTGAATGTAAGGGAAAATTAGTCACACAGTAAGATCGATGCAAAGAACCCGAGATCTCCTGAAGATAAGGAAATGGTGGAAAAATAATAACTGCTCTAGATTTAACTCATATGTCACCTGCTGAACGTAAACAGGTACGGGAAGTCCTCCGTAATTTTCCTAGGTTATTTGCGACTGAGGATGAGGAAATAGGGTACCTGCTTCAAGTCGAACACACCATTCCCACAAGTGACAATTCTCTGGTCCAGACATGTCAGTGGAGTCTCGCAGAACAGGCGAAACAACTTGCCCTGACCCGGACACTTGTCGCGCTATTGCTGAAATGTCAACACCAAAGACAAAAACGGACGTGAGAAGATTCCTGGGTGCAGCTGGGTATTTCCGTCGACAAATAGAAGGTTTTGCGAGAACGTCAGCTTCACTGACGAATCTCACTAAGAAAAACGTTAAGTTTGTATGGACGTGAGAGCATGATGAAGCCTTTGAGAAGTTAAAATCACAATTGAGTTCTACTCCAGTTTTAGCAATTCCTAACTTTGAGAAAGATTGGGAAGTCCACACTGATGCAAGCGGCATTGCCATAGGTGGTTGTTTAATTCAGCGTGACTCGGAGAATAACCCGTACCTGGTAGCTTATTTTAGTAGGAAAGTGAAAGGACCGGAAGTAAGGTACTCGGCCACTGACAAGGAAGCGTTAGCTGTAGTAGATAGTGTGAGGTATTTTGAATCTTATTTGTTTCAGTGTTACTTCATAATTTATACTGATCATCGAGCATTGACCCACATTTTTAAGAAAAAGACACGTTGCCCGAGAATGACAAAGTGGGGTCACGAACTGTCGGCACACTCGTTTCAGATACTGTACAAGCCTGGTCCATCTCATGTTGTGCCTGATGCGTTAAGTCGGAACATTGTTACCATCAATATGAATGTAAACATTGAAACAATTGCGAGCGATAAAATGAGAGAACTTCAGATGAAGGAACAGCGAATGAAAGAAATTATTGAACATCTGGAAGGTGGGACGATCATTGGTGCGGTGGTCACGGTACTGTGTACGTTTAGGGGTGATCCTGGACGGCATGGGTTCGAATCCTGGCCGTGTCAAAGAGTTCTTAGTGATATATGGCTTGCGCGTTCATGTAGCTTTCTCACACATGTTTGACTCAGTGCGGCCCGTGCATGTGCCAGAATTTGATGAAAAACTGTACCCAAATGGATCCATGAGTGTCGTCGGGGGTTGATCAGTCAGGGAGCTTAGTTAATAAGCACCAAGACTAACCTATCCTTATAGACGATCATTGGTGCGGTGGTCACGGTACTGTGTACGTTTAGGGGGTGGACGGTATGGGTTCGAATCCTGGCCGGGTCAAAGAGTTCTTAGTGATATATATATATATATATATATATACACACAAAGTATGGGGCTGGTAGAAGAAATATTAGTGTTCAGTGGGAATCCACAAGTCTTCTCTGAATACTCCTTATTTTCTTCTCCGAGGCTATGGGTCCCCTCATTTGTACCAGGGNTCCTACAGGGGATGAAAAATATTCCTACAGGGGATGAAAAATATTCCTACAGGGGATGAAAAATATTCCAACAGGGGATGAAAAATATTCCTACAGGGGATGAAAAATATTCCTACAGGGGATGAAAAATATTCCTACAGGGGATGAAAAATTAAACGCATATTATTATAATAAAATAATTATATAAATTTTTAATAATTAAATTTTCTTCCTCTATCATCAAGACATACGAGAGAAGAACGTTTTCTAATAATGAAAATAGACATTATTATTAATTTTTATTTTAATTATTATTTACTCCATTGGATTTATTTCCATGGTTTCCCCTCTAGAAATACCTTATGATACGGTCACGATTATAAATTTATTGTATATTGATTTTTGTGATACAGTTCCCAGGCGATAATTTCAAAATACGTCAACAAATTTCTTAATACGTTCAACACTTCTTTCATAAGCTGAAGTTTCCTAGGCACGTGAGTGATGCTGTGAGGGGTATCTTGGTCTGTGAGTGATGCTGTGAGGGGTATCTTGGTCTGTGAGTGATGCTGTGAGGGGTATCTTGGTCTGTGAGTGATGCTGTGAGGGGTATCTTGGTCTGTGAGTCTTGCTGTGAGGGGTATCTTGGTCTGTGAGTGATGCTGTGAGGGGTATCTTGGTCTGTGAGTCTTGCTGTGAGGGGTATCTTGGTCTGTGAGTCTTACTGTGAGGGGTATCTTGGTCTGTGAGTCTTGCTGTGAGGGGTATCTTGGTTTGTGAGTCTTGCTGTGAGGGGTATCTTGGTCTGTGAGTGATGCTGTGAGGGGTATCTTGGTCTGTGAGTCTTGCTGTGAGGGGTATCTTGGTCTGTGAGTCTTGCTGTGAGGGGTATCTTGGTCTGTGAGTCTTACTGTGAGGGGTATCTGGTCTGTGAGTCTTGCTGTGAGGGGTATCTTGGTCTGTGAGTCTTGCTGTGAGGGGTATCTTGGTCTGTGAGTCTTGCTGTGAGGGGTATCTTGGTCTGTGAGTCTTGCTGTGAGGGGTATCTGGTCTGTGAGTCTTACTGTGAGGGGTATCTTGGTCTGTGAGTCTTGCTGTGAGGGGTATCTTGGTCTGTGAGTGATGCTGTGAGGGGTATCTTGGTCTGTCAGTGATGCTGTGAAGGGTATCTTGATCTGTGAGTCTTGCTGTGAGGGGTGTCTTGGTCTGTGAGTCTTGCTGTGAGGGGTATCTTGGTCTGTGAGTGATGCTGTGAGGGGTATCTTGGTCTGTGAGTGATGCTGTGAGGGGGTATCTAGGTCTGTGAGTGATGCTGTGAGGGTATCTTCGTCTGTAAGTGATGCTGTGAGGGTATCTTCGTCTGTGAGTGATGCTGTTAAGGTTATCTTGGTCTGTGAGTGATGCTGTGAGAGGTATCTTGGTCTGTGAGTGATGCAATGAGTGTTATCTTGCTCTGTAAGTGATCCTGTGAGGGTTATCTTGATCTGTGTGTGATGCTGTGAGGGTTATCTTGGTCTGTGAGTGATGATGTGAATGTTATCTTGGTTTGTGAGTCATGCTGTAAGGGTTATCTTGGTCTGTGAGTTATGCTGTGAGGCTAGATCTTGGAATGTGAGTGATGTTGTGAGAGGAAGATTTTGGACTGTGAGTGATGTTGCGAGAGGGAGACCATGGCCAGTGAGCAAGGGTGTGAGGGTGGTGCTGGCCTGTGCGCAAGGGTGTGAGGTGATGTTGGACTGTGAGCAAGGGTGTGAGGGAGATGCTGGCCTGTGAGCAAGGGTGTGAGGGGTGGTGTTGGCCTGTGAGCAAGGGTGTGAGGGTGGTGCTGGCCTGTGAGCAAGGGTGTGAGGGTGGTGCTGGCCTGTGAGCAAGGGTGTGAGGGTGGTGCTGGCCTGTGAGCAAGGGTGTGAGGGTGGTGCTGGCCTGTGAGCAAGGGTGTGAGGGTGGTGCTGGCCTGTGAGCAAGGGTGTGAGGGTGGTGCTGGCCTGTGAGCAAGGGTGTGAGGGTGGTGCTGGCCTGTGAGCAAGGGTGTGACCCTCCAAACACACACCGAAACTACGACGTTGGTACAACGTTTGAACAAGTTTTAACACCTCCTAAACAGTTATAACAAACCAATATAGCAAGTTGTAACAGCGTTCTAATACGTCATAAACACGTTAAGCCAAGATGTAACAACTTTATTACAAGTTGTAACAAGCGGAAAATAGAGACAGTTTCGGTTTGTGTTTCCAGGGGAGGGAGGTGCTGGCCTGTGAGCAAGGATGTGTGGGAGGTGCTGGCCTGTGAGCAAGGATGTGTGGGAGGTGCTGGCCTGTGAGCAAGGATGTGTGGAGGTGCTGGCCTGTAAGCAAGGATGTGTGGGAGGTGCTGGCTGTGAGCAAGGATGTGTGGGAGGTGCTGGCCTGTGAGCAAGGATGTGTGGGAGGTGCTGGCCTGTGAGCAAGGATGTGTGGGAGGTGCTGGCCTGTGAGCAAGGGTGTGAGGGTGGTGCTGGCCTGTGAGCAAGGGTGTGAGGGTGGTGCTGGCCTGTGAGCAAGGGTGTGTAGGTGGTGCTGGCCTGTGAGCAAGGGTGTGAGGGTGGTGCTGGTCTGTGAGCAAGGATGTGAGGGTGGTGCTGGCCTGTGAGCAAGAGTGTGAGGGAGGTGCTGGGCTGTGAGCAAGGGTGTGAGGGTGGTGCTGGCCTGTGAGCAAGGATGTGATTTTGGTGCTGGCCTGTGAGCAAGGATGTGTGGGAGGTGCTGGCCTGTGAGCAAGGGTGTGAGGGTGGTGCTGGCCTGTGAGCAAGGATGTGATTTTGGTGCTGGCCTGTGAGCAAGGGTGTGAGGGTGGTGCTGGCCTGTGAGCAAGGATGTGAGGGTGGTGCTGGGCTGTGAGCAAGGGTGTTAGGGAGGTGCTGGGCTGTGAGCAAGGATGTGAGGGTGGTGCTGGGCTGTGAGCAAGGGTGTTAGGGAGGTGCTGGGCTGTGAGCAAGGGTGTGAGGGTGGTGCTGGCCTGTGAGCAAGGGTGTGAGGGTGGTGCTGGCCTGTGAGCAAGGGTGTTAGGGAGGTGCTGGGCTGTGAGCAAGGGTGTTAGGGAGGTGCTGGGCTGTGAGCAAGGGTGTGAGGGTGGTGCTGGCCTGTGAGCAAGGATGTGAGGGTGGTGCTGGGCTGTGAGCAAGGATGTGAGGGT
>WNGS01167472.1:18955-44248 GCA_020271785.1 Procambarus virginalis | reverse complement strand
GTCTCACCCACAGTATGGGCACACTTGTCTCCACCACAGTATGGGCACACTTGTCTCACCCACAGTATGGGCACACTGGACTCTCCCACAGTATGGGCACGCTGGACTCTCCCACAGTATGGGCACGCTGGACTCTCCCACAGTATGGGCACGCTGGACTCTCCCACAGTATGGACACGCTGGACTCTCCCACAGTATGGGCACGCTGGACTCTCCCACAGTATGGGCACGCTGGACTCTCCCACAGTATGGCACGCTGGACTCTCCCACAGTATGGACACGCTGGCCTCTCCCACAGTATGGACACGCTGACCTCTCCCACAGTATGGACACGCTGGACTCTCCCACAGTATGGACACGCTGGCCTCTCCCACAGTATGGACACGTTGACCTCTCCCACAGTATGGACACGCTGGACTCTCCCACAGTATGGGCACGCTGGACTCTCCCACAGTATGGACACGCTGGACTCTCCCACAGTATGGACACGCTGGACTCTCCCACAGTATGGGCACGCTGCCCTCTCCCACAGTATGGACACGCTTGACTCTCCCACAGTATGGACACGCTGGACTCTCCCACAGTATGGACACGTTGACCTCTCCCACAGTATGGACACGCTGGACTCTCCCACAGTATGGACACGCTGGACTCTCCCACAGTATGGACACGCTGGACTCTCCCACAGTATGGACACGCTGGACTCTCCCACAGTATGGACACGCTGGACTCTCCCACAGTATGGGCACGCTGCCCTCTCCCACAGTATGGACACGCTGGCCTCTCCCACAGTATGGACACGCTGGACTCTCCCACAGTATGGACACGCTGGACTCTCCCACAGTATGGGCACGCTGCCCTCTCCCACAGTATGGACACGCTGGACTCTCCCACAGTATGGACACGCTGGACTCTCCCACAGTATGGACACGTTGACCTCTCCCACAGTATGGACACGCTGGACTCTCTAACAGTATGGGCACGCTGCCCTCTCCCACAGTATGGACACGCTGGACTCTCCCACAGTATGGGCACGCTGGCCTCTCCCACAGTATGGACACGCTGGACTCTCCCACAGTATGGACACGTTGACCTCTCCCACAGTATGGGCACGCTGGACTCTCTCACAGTATTGGCACGCTGGACTCTCCCACAGTATGGACACGTTGACCTCTCCCACAGTATGGACACGCTGGACTCTCTCACAGTATGGGCACGCTGCCCTCTCCCACAGTATGGACACGCTGGACTCTCCCACAGTATGGGCACGCTGGCCTCTCCCACAGTATGGGAACGCTGGCCTCTCCCACAGTATGGGCACGCTGGACTCTCTCACAGTATGGGCACGCTGCCCTCTCCCACAGTATGGACACGCTGGACTCTCCCACAGTATGGGCACGCTGCCCTCTCCCACAGTATGGGCACGCTGCCCTCTCCCACAGTATGGACACGCTGCCCTCTCCCACAGTATGGACACGCTGGCTTCTCTCACAGTATGGACACGCTGGACTCTCCCACAGTATGGACACGCTGGCCTCTCCCACAGTATGGACACGTTGACCTCTCCCACAGTATGGACACGCTGGACTCTCCCACAGTATGGGCACGCTGGACTCTCCCACAGTATGGACACGCTGGACTCTCCCACAGTATGGACACGCTGGACTCTCCCACAGTATGGGCACGCTGCCCTCTCCCACAGTATGGACACGCTGGCCTCTCCCACAGTATGGACACGCTGGACTCTCCCACAGTATGGACACGCTGGACTCTCCCACAGTATGGGCACGCTGCCCTCTCCCACAGTATGGACACGCTGGACTCTCCCACAGTATGGGCACGCTGCCCTCTCCCACAGTATGGACACGCTGGACTCTCCCACAGTATGGACACGCTGGACTCTCCCACAGTATGGACACGTTGACCTCTCCCACAGTATGGACACGCTGGACTCTCTCACAGTATGGACACGCTGGCTTCTCTCACAGTATGGACACGCTGGCTTCTCTCACAGTATGGACACGCTGGCCTCTCCCACAGTATGGACACGCTGGACTCTCCCACAGTATGGACACGCTGGACTCTCCCACAGTATGGACACGCTGGCCTCTCCCACAGTATGGACACGCTGGCTTCTCTCACAGTATGGACACGCTGGACTCTCCCACAGTATGGACACGCTGGCCTCTCCCATAGTATGGACACGCTGCCCTCTCCCACAGTATGGACACGCTGGCTTCTCTCACAGTATGGACACGCTGGACTCTCCCACAGTATGGACACGCTGGCCTCTCCCACAGTATGGACACGCTGGCCTCTCCCACAGTATGGACACGCTGGCTTCTCTCACAGTATGGACACGCTGGCCTCTCCCACAGTATGGACACGCTGGCTTCTCTCACAGTATGGACACGCTGACCTCTCCCACAGTATGGACACGCTGGCCTCTCCCATAGTATGGACACGCTGCCCTCTCCCACAGTATGAACACGCTGGCTTCTCTCACAGTATGGACACGCTGGACTCTCCCACAGTATGGACACGCTGGCCTCTCCCATAGTATGGACACGCTGGCCTCTCCCACAGTATGGACACGCTGGCCTCTCCCACAGTATGGACACGCTGGCTTCTCTCACAGTATGGACACGCTGACCTCTCCCACAGTATGGACACGCTGGCCTCTCCCATAGTATGGACACGCTGACCTCTCCCACAGTATGGACACGCTGGCTTCTCTCACAGTATGGACACGCTGGACTCTCCCACAGTATGGACACGCTGGCCTCTCCCATAGTATGGACACGCTGGCCTCTCCCACAGTATGGACACGCTGGCTTCTCTCACAGTATGGACACGCTGGACTCTCCCACAGTATGGACACGCTGGCCTCTCCCACAGTATGGACACGCTGGCTTCTCCCACAGTATGGACATGCTGGACTCTCCCACAGTATGGACACGCTGGACTCTCCCACAGTATGGACACGCTGGACTCTCCCACAGTATGGACACGCTGCCCTCTCCCACAGTATGGACACGCTGGACTCTCCCACAGTATGGACACGCTGGACTCTCCCACAGTATGGACACGCTGGCCTCTCCCACAGTATGGACACGCTGGCTTCTCTCACAGTATGGACACGCTGGACTCTCCCACAGTATGGACACGCTGGCCTCTCCCATAGTATGGACACGCTGGCTTCTCTCACAGTATGGACACGCTGGCCCCTCCCACAGTATGGGCACGCTGGCCTCTCCCACAGTATGGACACGCTGCCCTCTCCCACAGTATGGACACGCTGGACTCTCCCACAGTATGGACACGCTGGACTCTCCCACAGTATGGACACGCTGCCCTCTCCCACAGTATGGACATGCTGGACTCTCCCACAGTATGGACACGCTGGACTCTCCCACAGTATGGATACGCTGGACTCTCCCACAGTATGGACACGCTGGCCTCTCCCACAGTATGGACACGCTGCCCTCTCCCACAGTATGGACACGCTGGCCTCTCCCACAGTATGGACACGCTGGACTCTCCCACAGTATGGACACGCTGGCCTCTCCCACAGTATGGACACGCTGCCCTCTCCCACAGTATGGACACGCTGGCCTCTCCCACAGTATGGACACGCTGCCCTCTCCCACAGTATGGACACGCTGGACTCTCCCACAGTATGGACACACTGGACTCTCCCACAGTATGGACACGCTGGCTTCTCCCACAGTATGGACACGCTGCCCTCTCCCACAGTATGGACACGCTGCCCTCTCCCACAGTATGGACACGCTGGACTCTCCCACATTACCCGAGGTCACGGGTAATCCTCGTAACCAACTTAGGAATCAAATGGGTAAAAAATATTGTGTTGATAAACTCTACGTTTTTCTGGCATCACATTTCACTATCTGATTAATTGTTAGTGTACTGCACATTGATCTGAGAAAATATATTTACAGTATTTATTTCTTATTTATTTATTCATTGGAGCTGTGATGAGGATTCGAACCTACGATACAGCATGTTAATATAATTTCTCTGTGTATTGAAAGACGAAGTGTCAGAGGTAGAATTCCTTTACGATAGAGTCAAAGTGGGGGGTGTGGGGGAATTGTGAGAAACCCTGGTTCGACTTCCTCAAGGAACCCTCGTGGGTGCAGTAGTATTCCAGGTTGCAATCCTTTTGACCATGCCGTGGCTTAGTTGTCTAAGATGAGTGGTTGCGAATACCCAGAGCATAGGTTTGAGTTTTCATCACGGCTCCTATGGACTTTATTTTGATACATCACGTTAATATGAGTTCTCTGTGTACATTGGATGTACTCTGTGTACTCTGTGTACATTTTATCTTATGTAAATATTAATTTGTGAATACATGTATTTGCTAAGTTCCCCCATTTTGTCCTATCTTGAAATCCAGGTTTATCAACTGTTTCAGTGTCCCCATTCTCTTCTAGATTATGTCACATAGCATATTTAATTTCCAGCAGGACATGATCACTCGTTCCACAGGGAGGAAGGTACTGGATGTCGTCTTTCCTGGTGAATATTAGATCCAGTACTGTTAAAACATCCCCTTCCCTCATTCTTGTGGCCTTCTTGACGTGTTGATATATGAATGTCTCCAGAATTAGGTTTACCAAATCTACCTGTAAAATGTCCTCCGTTCTTGCCTCGTAGGCCTCCCAGTCTATTGCTTTAAAGTTGAAGTCCCCCAGTACCAACAATCGTGCTTTATCTTTATCTGTGTTTACTATAATATTTCTCATGACCACCATTATGAGGCCCTCTCGTTTCTCATCTAGTTCCTCCTTTGTCCATGTGTTGCTCGCTGGTGGGCTGTAGTCATTTACGGTTATCAGTTTATCATCCTGATTCCAAACCTGCAATGCCAATATGTCAACTTCTCGAGGGTTTTAGATTTTTAACTCTCTTACCTTCAGGTGTTCTTTCACCAGCACAGCCACTACTCCCCCCTTCCTAGTTTTCCTGTCACGTCTCCAGACGGAGTAACCCCCTTGGGAATACGACCTCATTTAAAATATTTTCTTCAAGTAACATCTCTGTTAATGTTACAATATCTGGGACCTTAAGCTGAATTATATCTTTTAGCTCCAGTATTTTTTATCTCACTCCATATAAATAATTCTCACTCCATATTATAAGCAGTCTCCGTGGTGTAGTGGTAAGACACTCGCCTGGCGTTCCGCGAGCGCTATGTCATGGGTTCGTATCCTGGCCGGGGAGGATTTACTGGGCGCAATTCCTTAACTGTAGCCTCTGTTTAACGCAACAGTAAAATGTGTACTTGGATGAAAAAACGATTCTTCGCGGCGGGGATCGTATTCCAGGGACCTGCCCGAAACGCTACGCGTACTAGTGGCTGTACAAGAATGTAACAACTCTTGTATATATCTCAAAAAAAAAAAAAAAAAAAAAAAAAAAAAAAAAAAAAAAAAAAAAAAAAATATAGGTAGGTATATACAATTTTCAGGAACATGTTCCATTTTGCTTTGTCCTTTACTCCCCCCTTCCTCTAATGCTCGTGTTGCTTTGTTTGTATGTACCATTTACTGCTACCTATGTCCCGTACTACCGGGACACAGGGTCCCGGTAGTATAGGCGGGTTTGTTCTCGACGCACAATCGAGAATTCCGGGTTCGAATCCTGGGCTGGATAGAAATGGTTGGGCACATTTCTTTTCACCTAATGCCACCTAGCAGTAAGTAGGTACTCAGGAGTTAGTCAGCTTGTTGTGGGGTTGCATCCTGGGCGGGGTCAGTAATTCTGCTTTGGGGGGGCGATAATAACCAAAACGTGTATGAATACACTATGGCTTCCTGTCCCCCAAAACAGTGAATTATTATTATATTATTTCACTGACCTTCCAGTCCCTGTCACTTTGTAGATTTTTTTTTTATTTCTCAGTTAGATGTTTCGCTTCATCGAGGTTTACCTGAGGGCCATTAACCCTAGTGGCTTCGACGAGGACAGGAAGCCTGCGGCTTGTCAAAGGTTTCCCCATTTGCCTTGGTGATCCGCCTTGATGAGCCGGCCTGGTCCCTTGACTGGGTTGCTTCAATTCCTTAACCTCCTCCATTTCGGTGGCCCCTTTCAGTTCTGGGTTGCTTCGGTGAGCATTGTTTTGCTTTCTCTGGCTTCTGGTTGGCAGGTGGGGATGCTTCTTGGGCACCTTCGACGCCGCGGCTTTTGTTCTTATGGTCCTTGTGGGTGTTTTGTTGCGGTGCTGCCAACTCTTCCTTTTCTGTCTAGGAATGGGTCAGTTGGCTTCCGGTGGGGTCCTCTGGTGGTGGACGCTTGATTGTTTCTGTCGGAGGTGCATCGTGGCAGGTGTTGTTGCCGTTGTTTTAGATTCAGCTACTCAGAACAAGAAGTTTCAGGAGCACGAGCTCTGATAAGCCCGTAAGTGGAGGCTCTTTGGAGCCATTATCTGTATCAATAACTGATACTAGAGATCTGGGGATTGATGGGGTCTTCATGGTGGTTTTCAGCCCTGGAGGGCTGGCTATACCAGTTATGGAGTTGGTGGGGGTTAGTGTATACCTCTAGGTCTTCCAATTTTTCTTTACCTGAGACTTTGGCTGAGGTGCTGTCTTTGTAGTTTGGTGAGGTGGCCTCATGAGGAAATCTTGTACCGAGTTGGTGTCGTATTTGTGATGCGGCAGTGGAGCTCCTACTAAGATTTCCTCGTCTGAGGAGTCTGTAATATCCGTAGTTGGTGTTTTTGTCTTTCGCCTCGCAGCCTGAGGTAGGCTCAGGTGTCGTGGATTGGTGGTAGAAACTATTTCAGAAGCGTTCGTGGTGCTGTTAGCATTTGTAGACAGCACGTCTTCTAGCGCGGCTGCTGAGACTGTGATGGTAGGAGTGTTGGGAGCTGGAGAGGGAATTACCTCGGTGCCGCCCGGGTCTTGGGTGGTTCTGGAGTCTGTGTTGAAATCAATCTCGTGGTCGTCCTGGTGGTAGTCTCCGGAGTAGTAGTAGAGGCAGTGAAACTTGCCCCAGGGGCTATGATTGGGGTCCAGACCATTGGCTAGGTATAATATGTTCAGTTCACTGACAAAACAGTGGTTGTCTGGTCCGGCAAGCCTTTCCACTAGTCTAATAAGATCAGGGAAAAATGCCTGCACGTGATGCAGAGGGCTGCGAAGGAGCCTGTGGGGTCTTGGGTCCCCATAGTGAAGGCTGGGTCGCCTGGTTGGAGGAGCCACTCTTTGATAAGGCTGGAAAGTCTTCTGGTCGGTTGGTGGGAGCTGAGGTGGTGGGTTGAGCACCTGGGGCTCTGGTCGAGGAGGTAGAAGGGTTGTTTCTCTTGGCTTCAACCTGGGCCTTGATGTTTTCCTGTCTGCGGGGGCAGCGGTAGGGAATTGCGGGGTGATTGCCATCACAGAGCAAGCAGCGATGGACTGTTGCCTTGCATATGGAGTAGTGATGGTCCAGTGCGCACAGGCTGCACCTCTGGACAGGGTGCTGACATTTGTTGGTCGGGTGGGAGAGCTCGTAGCACTTAAAGCACTGCTGGATCTCATGGTATCGTTCCTTTTTTACTTGGTGGGGTGGTATTTTAAAGTCGAAGCAGTAGAACTCTTGTATGGTAGCCTGGGTGGCCGCAGCTATGGTGGTGAAGTAATCTTCATTGATGATTTGTCGGTGTTGCAGAACTCTAGGTTAAATACACACAGGTTCGGATCCTCGACATTGTCCATAATCTTATGTTGCGGTCGGTCAGCGATCCACTAGCTGGTCCTGCTGGTAAAAACAGTTCTTCCGACCAGGAACTGACGTGTGAAGTGAGGATGTAGGTGGTACTCCTACGGCATCGTTGGTCAATAGTTTGTCTAGATCGTCCTCACATGAAAACAAGAACACGATATCATCACCTTCCCGTTTAATGTCAATGGGTGTGATGCCGGTAACGTCCTTCAGGACCTTAACAATATTGCTTCTCCCGAAATCATGACCGTCAAGGGGGAAGGGTGGGGGGTAGCTCTAATCTTTAGATGTTTTGGTCGCATTGTGTCCACACCCTCAGCGGGTCGCATTGTGTCCACACCCTCAGCGGGTCGCATTGTGTCCACACCCTCAGCGGGTCGCAATGTGTCCACACCCTCAGCGGGTCGCAGTGTGTCCACACCCTCAGCGGGTCGCAGTGTGTCCACACCCTCAGCGGGTCGCAGTGTGTCCACACCCTCAGCGGGTCGCATTGTGTCCACACCCTCAGCGGGTCGCAGTGTGTCCACACCCTCAGCGGGTCGCAGTGTGTCCACACCCTCAGCGGGTCGCATTGTGTCCACACCCTCAGTGGGTCGCAGTGTGTCCACACCCTCAGCGGGTCGCATTGTGTCCACACCCTCAGCGGGTCGCATTGTGTCCACACCCTCAGCGGGTCGCATTGTGTCCACACCCTCAGCGGGTCGCAGTGTGTCCACACCCTCAGCGGGTCGCAGTGTGTCCACACCCTCAGCGGGTCGCATTGTGTCCACACCCTCAGCGGGTCGCATTGTGTCCACACCCTCAGCGGGTTGCATTGTGTCCACACCCTCAGCGGGTCGCAGTGTGTCCACACCCTCAGCGGGTCGCAGTGTGTCCACACCCTCAGCGGGTCGCAGTGTGTCCACACCCTCAGCGGGTCGCAGTGTGTCCACACCCTCAGCGGGTCGCAGTGTGTCCACACCCTCAGCGGGTCGCAGTGTGTCCACACCCTCAGCGGGTTGCAGTGTGTCCACACCCTCAGCGGGTCGCAGTGTGTCCACACCCTCAGCGGGTCGCAGTGTGTCCACACCCTCAGCGGGTCGCAGTGTGAATGCATGATACAGGCATCACCTGACATGTGCAGTGTCAGGTGACAGCTTTATGCTGCTGCCTTCAGGTCACCGGTTCTGTTTTGGTGGTCTCTTTATGGTTCGCTCTAACTTCCCTGGTTCTCTGTTCCAGGGCCGTCTTAACAGCATCATGGGCCCCTGGGCCAGGGCCGTCTTAACAGCATCATGGGCCCCTGGGCCAGGGCCGTCTTAACAGCATTATGGGCCCCTGGGCCAGGGCCGTCTTAACAGCATTATGGGCCCCTGGGCCAGGGCCGTCTTAACAGCATTATGGGCCCCTGGGCCAGGGCCGTCTTAACAGCATTATGGGCCCCTGGGCCAGGGCCGTCTTAACAGCATTATGGGCCCCTGGGCCATGGCCGTCTTAACAGCATTATGGGCCCCTGGGCCAGGGCCATCTTAACAGCATTATGGGCCCCTGGGCCATGGCCGTCTTAACAGCATTATGGCCCCTGGGCCAGGGCCGTCTTAACAGCATTATGGGCCCTTGGGCCAGGGCCGTCTTAACAGCATTATGGCCCCCTGGACCAGGGCCATCTTAACAGCATTATGGGCCCCTGGGCCATGGCCGTCTTAACAGCATTATGGGCCCCTGGGCCATGGCCGTCTTAACAGCATTATGGGCCCCTGGGCCAGGGCCGTCTTAACAGCATCATGGGCCCCTGGGCCAGGGCCATCTTAACAGCATCATGGGCCCCTGGGCCAGGGCCGTCTTAACAGCATCATGGGCCCCTGAGCCAGGGCCGTCTTAACAGCATTATGGGCCCCTGGGCCAGGGCCGTCTTAACAGCATTATGGGCCCCTGGGCCAGGGCCGTCTTAACAGCATTATGGGCCCCTGGGCCAGGGCCGTCTTAACAGCATCATGGGCCCCTGGGCCATGGCCGTCTTAACAGCATTATGGGCCCCTGGGCCATGGCCGTCTTAACAGCATTATGGGCCAGGGCCGTCTTAACAGCATCATGGGCCCCTGGGCCAGGGCCGTCTTAACAGCATTATGGGCCCTGGGCATGGCCGTCTTAACAGCATTATGGGCCAGGGCCGTCTTAACAGCATCATGGGCCCCTGGGCCAGGGCCGTCTTAACAGCATCATGGCCCCCTGGACAGACCAGTGTGCTGGGCCCAAACGACAACAACTCACAGGAATACAAAGTAAATGGTTGATAATATTAAACATATATTTTTCTTATTGGTACTCCGACAAAACTGGTGTTAAAACATTAACAACATGCTGTAGAGCAGCAACTAATTAACATAATAAACATTTGAACAATACATAAGGTTAAAAAGCACAATAATACTCAGTGAGCTTCACAGGTTAGAGAGCTCAGTATCATATTACTACGAACTTCTTATTATAACAAGCATTTGCGTCATTTCTTTTCAAAAAATTGCTTATTGCTTTATTATTGGCTTGAAGTCATTGGTCTTCAGGATGTCATTTTCCACGCACATGAGTGAAAGCCAGTTTACACGATGCTGATCCATTGTGCTACGAAGCAGATTTTTTTATAAGTTTCAGTCTTGATGAAGAACGTTCTCCTGTATCTGGACACATACTCTTGGCTTTAATTCATATTCACTAATTTGTCTCTAGTTTCCTGAAGACAGGTTTTCATAGACTCAAGAAGATTCGTGACAATAAGGATGTTCACAGCCTTTAATTATAGGACCTTGTTTCTTTTTGTTCATTCTTCTAGCATGTCATTCCAAAGAATTCTCCCCGGGGACTGAAGGATTTAGTCCCCGTCGTGAAGTGGTAACACACTCGCCCTGGTGTTTCGTGAATGCTTTGGTCTGGATTCGTATTCTGGCCAGGGAGGATAAGGATTTGGCACCATCCTTAACTGTAGCCTCTGTTTACCCAGCAGTGATTCGTACCTGATTGTTAAACGATTTGGCGGGTCGTATTCCGGAGAAAATTAGGATTAAGACCTGCCCGAAACGTTATGTGTGCTAGTGGCTGTACAAGAATGTAATAACTCTTGTACATAAAGAAAATTGAGAAAGATTGTTTCCATGTTTTCATTTTTTGCTCAATCCCTCTGCCTCTCGCCTTGTATTCACTTGCTGTTTGTTGTCAGCTGATAGAGAATCCAGTACATGTTTTATTTTCTCGAAACCTCCCACACAGAGCATGAGCAGCATCAAAATGTGCTGACCATCGTGTGTCAGACAGACGCTCGACCACAAATCTTTTCCTAAAGANAGTATGGACACGCTGGACTCTCCCACAGTATGGACACGCTGGCCTCTCCCACAGTTAGACACGCTGGCTTCTCCCACAGTATGGACACGCTGGACTCTCCCACAGTATGGACACGCTGGCTTCTCCCACAGTATGGCACACGCTGGCCTCTCCACAGTATGGACACGCTGGCCTCTCCCACAGTATGGACACGCTGGCCTCTCCCACAGTATGGACACGCTGTCCTCTCCCACAGTATGGACACGCTGGCCTCTCCACAGTATGGACACGCTGCTAGCCTCCCACAGTATGGACACGCTGTCCTCTCCACAGTATGGGCACGCTGGCCCCTCCCACAGTATGGACACGCTGGCCTCTCCCACAGTATGGACACGCTGGACTCTCCCACAGTATGGACACGCTGGCCTCTCCCACAGTATGGACACGCTGGCCTCTCCCACAGTATGGGCACGCTGCCTCTCCCACAGTATGGACACGCTGGCCTCTCCCACAGTATGGACACGCTGGCCTCTCCCACAGTATGGGCATGCTGGCCTCTCCCACAGTATGGACACGCTGCCCTCTCCCACAGTATGGACACGCTGGCCTCTCCCACAGTATGGGCACGCTGCCCTCTCCCACAGTATGGACACGCTGGACTCTCCCACAGTATGGACACGCTGGCTTCTCCCACAGTATGGACACGCTGGACTCTCCCACAGTATGGACACGCTGGACTCTCCCACAGTATGGACACGCTGGACTCTCCCACAGTATGGACACGCTGGCCTCTCCCACAGTATGGACACGCTGGCCTCTCCCACAGTATGGGCACGCTGCCCTCTCCCACAGTATGGACACGCTGGACTCTCCCACAGTATGGACACGCTGGCTTCTCCCACAGTATGGACACGCTGGACTCTCCCACAGTATGGGCACGCTGGACTCTCCCACAGTATGGACACGCTGGCTCTCCCACAGTATGGACACGCTGGCCTCTCCCACAGTATGGACACGCTGGCCTCTCCCACAGTATGGACACGCTGGACTCTCCCACAGTATGGACACGCTGCCCTCTCCCACAGTATGGACACGCTGGACTCTCCCACAGTATGGACACGCTGGACTCTCCCACAGTATGGACACGCTGGACTCTCCCACAGTATGGACACGCTGGCCTCTCCCACAGTATGGACACGCTGCCCTCTCCCACAGTATGGACACGCTGGACTCGCCCACAGTATGGACACGCTGGCTTCTCCCACAGTATGGACACGCTGGACTCTCCCACAGTATGGCACGCTGGCCTCTCCCACAGTATGGACACGCTGCCCTCTCCCACAGTATGGACACGCTGCCCTCTCCCACAGTATGGACACGCTGACCTCTCCCACAGTATGGACACGCTGACCTCTCCCACAGTATGGACACGCTGGCCTCTCCCACATTACCCGAGGTCACGGGTAATCCTCGTAACCAACTTAGGAATGAAATGGGTAAAAAATATTGTGTTGATAAACTCTACGTTTTTCTGGCATCACATTTCACTATCTGATTAATTGTTAGTGTACTGCACATTGATCTGAGAAAATATATTTACAGTATTTATTTCTATTTATTTATTCATTGGAGCTGTGATGAGGATTCGAACCTACGATACAGCATGTTAATATAATTTCTCTGTGTATTGAAAGACGAAGCGTCAGAGGTAGAATTCCTTTACAATAGAGTCAAAGTGGGGGGTGTGGGGGAATTGTGAGAAACCCTGGTTCGACTTCCTCAAGGAACCCTCGTGGGTGCAGTAGTATCCCAGGTTGCAATCCTTTTGACCATGCCGTGGCTTAGTTGTCTAAGATGAGTGGTTGCGAATACCCAGAGCATAGGTTTGAGTTTTCATCACGGCTCCTATGGACTTTATTTTGATACATCACGTTAATGTGAGTTCTCTGTGTACATTGAAATCTTATGTTAAAATTAATTTGTGAATACATGTATTTGCTAAGTTCCCCCATTTTGTCCTATCTTGAAATCCAAGTTTATCAACTGTTTCAGTGTCCCCATTCTCTTCTAGATTATGTCACATAGCATATTTAATTTCCAGCAGGACATGATCACTCGTTCCACAGGGAGGAAGGTACTGGATGTCGTCTTTCCTGGTGAATATTAGATCCAGTACTGTTAAAACATCCCCTTCCCTCATTCTTGTGGCCTTCTTGACGTGTTGATATATGAATGTCTCCAGAATTAGGTTTACCAAATCTACCTGTCCTCCGTTCTTGCTTCGTAGGCCTCCCAGTCTATTGCTTTAAAGTTGAAGTCCCCCAGTACCAACAATCGTGCTTTATCTTTATCTGTGTTTACTATAATATTTCTCATGACCACCATTATGAGGCCCTCTCGTTTCTCATCTAGTTCCTCCTTTGTCCATGTGTTGCTCACTGGTGGGCTGTAGTCATTTACGGTTATCAGTTTATCATCCTGATTCCAGACCTGCAATGCCAATATGTCAACTTCTCGAGGGTTTTAGATTTTTAACTCTCTTACCTTCAGGTGTTCTTTCACCAGCACAGCCACTATACTACCCCATTCCTAGTTTTCCTGTCACGTCTCCAGACGGAGTAACCCCCTTGGGAATACAACCTCATTTAAAATATTTTCTTCAAGTATCATCTCTGTTAATGTTACAATATCTGGGACCTTAAGCCGAATTATATCTTTTAGCTCCAGTATTTTTTATCTCACTCCATATAGGTAGGTATATACAATTTTCAGGAACATGTTCGTTTTTGCTTTGTCCTTTACTCCCCCCTTCCTCTAATGCTCGTGTTGCTTTGTTTGTATGTACCATTTACTGCTACCTATGTCCCATACTACCGGGACACAGGGTCCCGGTAGTATAGGCGGGTTTGTTCTCGACGCACAATCGAGAATTCCGGGTTCGAATCCTGGGCTGGATAGAAATGGTTGGGCACATTTCTTTTCACCTAATGTCTCTGTTCACCTAGCAGTAAGTAGGTACTCAGGAGTTAGTCAGCTTGTTGTGGGGTTGCATCCTGGGCGGGGTCAGTAATTCTGCTTTGGGGGGCGATAATAACCAAAACGTGTATGAATACACTCTGGCTTCCTGTCCCCCGAAACAGTGAATTATTATTATATTATTTCACTGACCTTCCAGTCCCTGTCACTTTGTAGATTTTTTTTTTATTTCTCAGTTAGATGTTTCGCTTCATCGAGGTTTACCTGAGGGCCATTAACCCTAGTGGCTTCGACGAGGACAGGAAGCCTGCGGCTTGTCAAAGGTTTCCCCATTTGCCTTGGTGATCCGCCTTGATGAGCCGGCCTGGTCCCTTGACTGGGTTGCTTCAATTCCTTAACCTCCTCCATTTCGGTGGCCCCTTTCAGTTCTGGGTTGCTTCGGTGAGCATTGTTTTGCTTTCTCTGGCTTCTGGTTGGCAGGTGGGGATGCTTCTTGAGCACCTTCGACGCCGCGGCTTTTGTTCTTATGGTCCTTGTGGATGTTTTGTTGCGGTGCTGCCAACTCTTCCTTTTCTGTCTAGGAATGGGTCAGTTGGCTTCCGGTGGGGTCCTCTGGTGGTGGACGCTTGATTGTTTCTGTCGGAGGTGCATCGTGTGCAGGTGTTGTTGCCGTTGTTTTAGATTCAGCTACTCAGAACAAGAAGTTTCAGGAGCACGAGCTCTGATAAGCCCGTAAGTGGAGGCTCTTTGGAGCCATTATCTGTATCAATAACTGATACTAGAGATCTGGGGATTGATGGGGTCTTCATGGTGGTTTTCAGCCCTGGAGGGCTGGCTATACCAGTTATGGAGTTGGTGGGGGTTAGTGTATACCTCTAGGTCTTCCAATTTTTCTTTACCTGAGACTTTGGCTGAGGTGCTGTCTTTGTAGTTTGGTGAGGTGGCCTCATGAGGAAATCTTGTACCGAGTTGGTGTCGTATTTGTGATGCGGCAGTGGAGCTCCTACTAAGATTTCCTCGTCTGAGGAGTCTGTAATATCCGTAGTTGGTGTTTTTGTCTTTCGCCTCGCAGCCTGAGGTAGGCTCAGGTGTCGTGGATTGGTGGTAGAAACTATTTCAGAAGCGTTCGTGGTGCTGTTAGCATTTGTAGACAGCACGTCTTCTAGCGCGGCTGCTGAGACTGTGATGGTAGGAGTGTTGGGAGCTGGAGAGGGAATTACCTCGGTGCCGCCCGGGTCTTGGGTGGTTCTGGAGTCTGTGTTGAAATCAATCTCGTGGTCGTCCTGGTGGTAGTCTCCGGAGTAGTAGTAGAGGCAGTGAAACTTGCCCCAGGGGCTATGATTGGGGTCCAGACCATTGGCTAGGTATAATATGTTCAGTTCACTGACAAAACAGTGGTTGTCTGGTCCGGCAAGCCTTTCCACTAGTCTAATAAGATCAGGGAAAAATGCCTGCACGTGATGCAGAGGGCTGCGAAGGAGCCTGTGGGGTCTTGGGTCCCCATAGTGAAGGCTGGGTCGCCTGGTTGGAGGAGCCACTCTTTGATAAGGCTGGAAAGTCTTCTGGTCGGTTGGTGGGAGCTGAGGTGGTGGGTTGAGCACCTGGGGCTCTGGTCGAGGAGGTAGAAGGGTTGTTTCTCTTGGCTTCAACCTGGGCCTTGATGTTTTCCTGTCTGCGGGGGCAGCGGTAGGGAATTGCGGGGTGATTGCCATCACAGAGCAAGCAGCGATGGACTGTTGCCTTGCATATGGAGTAGTGATGGTCCAGTGCGCACAGGCTGCACCTCTGGACAGGGTGCTGACATTTGTTGGTCGGGTGGGAGAGCTCGTAGCACTTAAAGCACTGCTGGATCTCATGGTATCGTTCCTTTTTTACTTGGTGGGGTGGTATTTTAAAGTCGAAGCAGTAGAACTCTTGTATGGTAGCCTGGGTGGCCGCAGCTATGGTGGTGAAGTAATCTTCATTGATGATTTGTCGGTGTTGCAGAACTCTAGGTTAAATACACACAGGTTCGGATCCTCGACATTGTCCATAATCTTATGTTGCGGTCGGTCAGCGATCCACTAGCTGGTCCTGCTGGTAAAAACAGTTCTTCCGACCAGGAACTGACGTGTGAAGTGAGGATGTAGGTGGTACTCCTACGGCATCGTTGGTCAATAGTTTGTCTAGATCGTCCTCACATGAAAACAAGAACACGATATCATCACCTTCCCGTTTAATGTCAATGGGTGTGATGCCGGTAACGTCCTTCAGGACCTTAACAATATTGCTTCTCCCGAAATCATGACCGTCAAGGGGGAAGGGTGGGGGGTAGCTCTAATCTTTAGATGTTTTGGTCGCATTGTGTCCACACCCTCAGCGGGTCGCATTGTGTCCACACCCTCAGCGGGTCGCATTGTGTCCACACCCTCAGCGGGTCGCAATGTGTCCACACCCTCAGCGGGTCGCAGTGTGTCCACACCCTCAGCGGGTCGCAGTGTGTCCACACCCTCAGCGGGTCGCAGTGTGTCCACACCCTCAGCGGGTCGCATTGTGTCCACACCCTCAGCGGGTCGCAGTGTGTCCACACCCTCAGCGGGTCGCAGTGTGTCCACACCCTCAGCGGGTCGCATTGTGTCCACACCCTCAGTGGGTCGCAGTGTGTCCACACCCTCAGCGGGTCGCATTGTGTCCACACCCTCAGCGGGTCGCATTGTGTCCACACCCTCAGCGGGTCGCATTGTGTCCACACCCTCAGCGGGTCGCAGTGTGTCCACACCCTCAGCGGGTCGCAGTGTGTCCACACCCTCAGCGGGTCGCATTGTGTCCACACCCTCAGCGGGTCGCATTGTGTCCACACCCTCAGCGGGTTGCATTGTGTCCACACCCTCAGCGGGTCGCAGTGTGTCCACACCCTCAGCGGGTCGCAGTGTGTCCACACCCTCAGCGGGTCGCAGTGTGTCCACACCCTCAGCGGGTCGCAGTGTGTCCACACCCTCAGCGGGTCGCAGTGTGTCCACACCCTCAGCGGGTCGCAGTGTGTCCACACCCTCAGCGGGTTGCAGTGTGTCCACACCCTCAGCGGGTCGCAGTGTGTCCACACCCTCAGCGGGTCGCAGTGTGTCCACACCCTCAGCGGGTCGCAGTGTGAATGCATGATACAGGCATCACCTGACATGTGCAGTGTCAGGTGACAGCTTTATGCTGCTGCCTTCAGGTCACCGGTTCTGTTTTGGTGGTCTCTTTATGGTTCGCTCTAACTTCCCTGGTTCTCTGTTCCAGGGCCGTCTTAACAGCATCATGGGCCCCTGGGCCAGGGCCGTCTTAACAGCATCATGGGCCCCTGGGCCAGGGCCGTCTTAACAGCATTATGGGCCCCTGGGCCAGGGCCGTCTTAACAGCATTATGGGCCCCTGGGCCAGGGCCGTCTTAACAGCATTATGGGCCCCTGGGCCAGGGCCGTCTTAACAGCATTATGGGCCCCTGGGCCATGGCCGTCTTAACAGCATTATGGGCCCCTGGGCCATGGCCGTCTTAACAGCATTATGGGCCCCTGGGCCAGGGCCATCTTAACAGCATTATGGGCCCCTGGGCCATGGCCGTCTTAACAGCATTATGGGCCCCTGGGCCAGGGCCGTCTTAACAGCATTATGGGCCCTTGGGCCAGGGCCGTCTTAACAGCATTATGGCCCCCTGGACCAGGGCCATCTTAACAGCATTATGGGCCCCTGGGCCATGGCCGTCTTAACAGCATTATGGGCCCCTGGGCCATGGCCGTCTTAACAGCATTATGGGCCCCTGGGCCAGGGCCGTCTTAACAGCATCATGGGCCCCTGGGCCAGGGCCATCTTAACAGCATCATGGGCCCCTGGGCCAGGGCCGTCTTAACAGCATCATGGGCCCCTGAGCCAGGGCCGTCTTAACAGCATTATGGGCCCCTGGGCCAGGGCCGTCTTAACAGCATTATGGGCCCCTGGGCCAGGGCCGTCTTAACAGCATTATGGGCCCCTGGGCCAGGGCCGTCTTAACAGCATCATGGGCCCCTGGGCCATGGCCGTCTTAACAGCATTATGGGCCCCTGGGCCATGGCCGTCTTAACAGCATTATGGGCCAGGGCCGTCTTAACAGCATCATGGGCCCCTGGGCCAGGGCCGTCTTAACAGCATTATGGGCCCCTGGGCATGGCCGTCTTAACAGCATTATGGGCCAGGGCCGTCTTAACAGCATCATGGGCCCCTGGGCCAGGGCCGTCTTAACAGCATCATGGCCCCCTGGACAGACCAGTGTGCTGGGCCCAAACGACAACAACTCACAGGAATACAAAGTAAATGGTTGATAATATTAAACATATATTTTTCTTATTGGTACTCCGACAAAACTGGTGTTAAAACATTAACAACATGCTGTAGAGCAGCAACTAATTAACATAATAAACATTTGAACAATACATAAGGTTAAAAAGCACAATAATACTCAGTGAGCTTCACAGGTTAGAGAGCTCAGTATCATATTACTACGAACTTCTTATTATAACAAGCATTTGCGTCATTTCTTTTCAAAAAATTGCTTATTGCTTTATTATTGGCTTGAAGTCATTGGTCTTCAGGATGTCATTTTCCACGCACATGAGTGAAAGCCAGTTTACACGATGCTGATCCATTGTGCTACGAAGCAGATTTTTTTATAAGTTTCAGTCTTGATGAAGAACGTTCTCCTGTATCTGGACACATACTCTTGGCTTTTAATTCATATTCACTAAATTTGTCTCTAGTTTCCTGAAGACAGGTTTTCATAGACTCAAGAAGATTCGTGACAATAAGGATGTTCACAGCCTTTAATTATAGGACCTTGTTTCTTTTGTTCATTCTTCTAGCATGTCATTCCAAAGAATTCTCCCCGGGACTGAAGGATTTAGTCCCCGTCGTGAAGTGGTAACACACTCGCCCTGGTGTTTCGTGAATGCTTTGGTCTGGATTCGTATTCTGGCCAGGGAGGATAAGGATTTGGCACCAATCCTTAACTGTAGCCTCTGTTTACCCAGCAGTGATTCGTACCTGATTGTTAAACGATTTGGCGGGTCGTATTCCGGAGAAAATTAGGATTAAGGACCTGCCCGAAACGTTATGTGTGCTAGTGGCTGTACAAGAATGTAATAACTCTTGTACATAAAAGAAAATTGAGAAAGATTGTTTCCATGTTTTCATTTTTTGCTCAATCCCTCTGCCTCTCGCCTTGTATTCACTTGCTGTTTGTTGTCAGCTGATAGAGAATCCAGTACATGTTTTATTTTCTCGAAACCTCCCACACAGAGCATGAGCAGCATCAAAATGTGCTGACCATCGTGTGTCAGACAGACGCTCGACCACAAAATCTTTCCTAAAGAAGATGTCAATACATTCCAGCGATNAATCACAAACCTACCCGAGTCACTCAAACATCAGCCACTACCTGGACCACATATGGACAAACATAAACAGCTCCCTTGTATCTGGTATAATCTACGACAGAACAACTGACCACTATCCTACCTTTCTCATAGCGAACATGGACAAACACCACCAAAAAGCAAGAAACTTTCATTTAGGCTACACATGAATCAGCTTTGGGCAATCTTACAGATGCATTCACAATATTAACTGGGATTCTGAATTCAATAATACCCAGGATATAAATTCATTAGCTAACCTCTTCCTCTCCAAAACTCTAAGCCTCTACAACCTTCATTGTCCCCTCTTACCAAGCAAGTAACTGACAAAAGATTAAACAATCCATGGCTCACAAGCGGCATTCTCAATTCAATCAACAAGAAACATGAATATGAAAAGAAACTTAGGATTGGCCTAGTTTCAAAGGAAGTAGCTAAAGGTACTCATCAATGCTTACCAGTATCATAAGAAAGGCAAAACTTGCATATTATGTGAATAGATTCAATGAAGCAAAAGGCAACATGAAAAGCACTTGGAAAACCATCTCTAGTATCCTAGGAACTAAACAACACTCACATAACCAAATAAAAAACTCTACAAGGATGGGGATATACCGTCAACTGATTTAGAAATGGCAAATGAATTTAATAGTTCTTTTCATCGGTTGGTGCTAATCTTGCCAGTAAAATCCCACAGACTCAGACACATATTAACACATATCTCTCAGGCAGCTATCCAAACTCTCTTCTCCTTTCACCAATCAGCCCGGAAGATGTTGTGTCCATCATACACTCTCTAAAAACCAGGCAGGGAACACCAGTGAAATTCCGTCCATTGTATACAAGAGAGCCTCCCATGCCCTTGCCCCACCCATAGCCCTACTGTTCAACAAATATATAGAGTGTCACACCTTCCCTGATATCCTCAAAAAAGCAAGAGTAACGCCAGTCCATAAAGGAGGCAATCCGGCGGACATAAACAATTATAGACCAATATCAAATCTACCCATTCTATCAAAAATATTTGAAAAAATTATTTACAAACAGCTCTATTCCTACCTCGTAAAATTCGACATACTCAGCCCCTGCCAGTTTGGCTTCAGGTCCCAAAAGAGCACCAACGATGCAATCATTAGTCTCCTTGACGTAATCTACTCAGCTTGACAAAAATGAGTTTCCGATTGGACTCTTCATTGACCTAAGAAAAGCTTTGATACTGTTAATCACAACTACCTCTTACTTAAACTCCAGCATTATGGAATCCGAGGCCTTGCCCTTGACTACATCCGATCCTATCTTAGTGACAGACACCAATATGTAACTATCAATGAAACAACTTCTTCCACTCTACCAATTACCGTTGGAGTGCCACAGGGCAGTATCTTAGGACCTCTTCTATTTCTATATATATAAACGATCTGCCTAATGTCTCTAATATTCTCAAACCTATATTGTTTGCTGACGATACTACTCTTATCTATTCAGACCTCAACCCACATACACTAAATAATGTTGTGAATAATGAATTAAAAAAAGTCCACTTATGGATGTCAACTAACAAACTAACATTAAACATCGAAAAGACTTACTACATCTTATTTGGAAGCAAATCATCAAATGCAATTCAGCTACAGATAGACAACATTAACATCAGTAATAAAAATGATGGCAAGTTTCTTGGCCTATTCCTAGACAAGAGACTCAACTTCAGCACCCACATTCAAACATAACTAAGAAAGTCTCTAAGACAGTTGGTATACTCTCCAAAATCAGATATTATGTTCCTAACTCTGCTCTCCTCTCTCTCTATTATGCTCTAATCTACCCCTATCTTAATTATGGTATCTGTGCATGGGGGTCTACCACTGCAAACCACCTTAAGCCCATCATCACCCAGCAAAAATCTGCTATCAGAATAATAACTAACTCTGCTTTCAGACAACACTCAGCTCCCTTGTTTAAATCCCTAAACTTGCTAAATATTAACTCCCTCCACACATTCTCTTGTGTCAACTACATCTACAAAACCCTGTTCTTAAATGCAAACCATGCTCTGAAACTCTCTCTGGACAGATGTAATAGGACCCATTATCACCACACCAGAAATAAATATCTCTTTGATATCCCCAGGGTCAAACTTAATCTGTGTAAACACTCTATGCAAATTAAGGGACCTAGTCTATGGAACTCACTCCCTAGTGAATTGAAAAACTGTAAAACTTTTGCCTTATTTAAAAACAAAACCAAAAAGTACTTAATTTCATCTTCTTAGTTTCCTACACTGAGCTTTATTTTTTGCTCTGTATCTAGTGTTACCCAATCTCCTAATTCTTATATATTTAACCCAAACAACCTTATCATTGTGTTCATTGCTGTCTTCCTTTATGTGCTAGCCATTTGCTGTATTGTGCCTACCAATTTTGTCAACTACCATTCAAGCTTTCATTGCAATCAATCTTAGCTACCTAAGTGCTTTATTATACTGTACCTACAATTTTCTCTCATCTTTTTTTTCTTTTTTCTTTTCTTGCCATGTAACTGTTATCATTTCTTTTTATAATTTTTGCTAGTATTTACCTACTAAAAATTTTCTTAGATTAAGGACCTGCCCGAAACGCTGCGCGTACTAGTGGCTTTACAAGATTGTAATTACCATATTATATATTCTCACATTCCCAATGTACCTTCTTGTATATGAATAAATAAAAATAAAAAATAAAAATAACTGTTTTAATAATGTAGAGTGCACACTATCTTTCTTGGGCGCATTTACAAAATCAACTGATAGATCCCAGTTTACACATTTCTGGAAAATTTGTTATAGAATTGTCTCTGAATTTGCATATCTTTTCGGTGTGCGAATAATTTTGTTGACACAGTTTACATTTGGTCAGGTCTACATCAGCAGATAATGAGAATTCCCAGAGATACTCGTAACCGCGTCTAAGCCGAGCAGTAGTAACATCTAGAAGTCTGCTGATTTTATTGGATGAACCATAGATGTGTGGCTCCTCTTGCATGATAGTATGATGATAGATGGAATTACTGGTGTCGATTTCACTTTGACTCAGATCTACAAAATTTTGTTGAAGTTCTCGGTGTACTGCTGCTCTCAGATTGCTCATTGACAATCCAAGGTTACACTCAATTTCTTCTTTAAAGGCAGATTCTTTGGCTAACTTATCAGCTCTATCATGCATTCGGAGGCCAACATGAAATGGAATCTGTCATCATCATTACTAATTTTGTTGTATTTGTGTCTGGCTTCAGACGAGCATGTTTTCAGTTATGGCTTAAAGAGTTGAGAGCAATTAAGGATGATAAGGAGTCACTTACAAGTAATGTATCAAGTTTGGAGACGTGTACACATTTCAGGCAAGGAGCAAGGCAAATAGTTCGGTCTGAAGGGTAGAGGCCCAGTTGTTTATACGGACTCCCCACTCAAATACAAGCCATCGCCCATTGTCAGAACAACTGCACTTCCAGCTGCACCCGTGGGGCGGTGTAGGGAACCATCAGTGTATATTATGTGAGAGAGAGAATGCTCTGTGGACAGAGCATCAATATGGCTTAACGCGTTGAACTTTGCCTCAAGACGAAGCTTGGGCTGATCTCTAATTTGCTTCTTGGGTGGAAAGGGAGGGATTAAAATTGGAAAGGGGTGTAATCTCCCACGGTGCAGGAAAGTGCCGTTGTTGTCTCTCTTGGTACAAATTATAAATCTGATACATTCTCAGTTCAGTTCCAGTTCTAGTTATCCATTTGGAACAATGTTGACCTTCAATAAAGAAATTCTGGAGGGTTTCTGTGCCAGGGTTAGGATGAGCTAGCCTAAGCATTTTTATATAAATTTGACAGTTAATTTCAGTAACACGTCTTCCCAGTACTCTGTCGTATAACACTTGAAAACTACTGACGGTTTTGGCCTCCACCACTTTCTCGCTGAACTTGTTCCGTCTACCACTCTGTTTGCAAAAGAAACTTTCAAATATTTTTACGGCACCTTTATTTCCTTAGCTTGAATCTGTGTCCTCTTTTTAATCATGTTGTTGGTTTCAGGAATTCCTCTTTGTCAATTTGGTCGACTCCTGTTAGTATTTTGTAAGTGGTGATTAAATCACCTCTTTTTCTTCTATCTTCAATACAGTTTTGGTATACTTAACGCCTCAAGTCTCTCTTAGTAAATATCGTTTTTCAGTTCCAGAACCCATTATGTAGCACGCCTTTGCACCTCTTCCAGCTTATTGATGGGCTTCTTGAGATATGGGCACCATACAACCTCTGTATATTCCAATTTTAGCCTCACAAAAGTCATGAACAGTTTCTTTAGTATTTCACCATCCATGTGATTTAAAAACTAGTCTAAAGTAGGAAAGCGACGCATACTTTCCTCTCACAATGTTCTTTAAGTGTTCCTCTGGTGACAGTTTGCCATCCAACACTAGTGTGTGTTTTTCATTCACTACTACGAAACTTTCCACATAAAATCCTAAATGACAAACAGCCAAATTGTACTCTCAGTTATGTGGCAAAACAGTCTATGGCGCCGATTATGGTGATCTATATCTCTACAGATGGCTCTGAACACTGAAACATTGTCTATGGTCGACAACAGTATGAGCAAGCTTGTCTCACCCACAGTATGGGCACGCTGGCCTCTCCCACAGTATGGACACGCTGTCCTCTCCCACAGTATGGGCACGCTGGCCCCTCCCACAGTATGGGCACGCTGGCCTCTCCCACAGTATGGACACGCTGTCCTCTCCCACAGTATGGGCACGCTGGCCTCTCCCACAGTATGGACACGCTGTCCTCTCCCACAGTATGGGCACGCTGGCCCCTCCCACAGTATGGGCACGCTGGCCCCTCCCACAGTATGGGCACGCTTGCCTCTCCCACAGTATGGGCAAGCTTGTCTCACCCACAGTATGGGCACGCTGGCCTCTCCCACAGTATGGACACGCTGGCCTCTCCCACAGTATGGACACGCTGGCCTCTCCCACAGTATGGACACGCTGGCCCCTCCCACAGTATGGGCACGCTGACCTCTCCCACAGTAAGGGCACGCTGGCCCCTCCCACAGTATGGGCACGCTGGCCCCTCCCACAGTATGGGCACGCTTGCCTCTCCCACAGTATGGGCACGCTGACCTCTCCCACAGTATGGGCACGCTGGCCCCTCCCACAGTATGGGCACGCTGGCCTCTCCCACAGTATGGGCACGCTGGCCCCTCCCACAGTATGGACACACTAGACTCTCCCACAGTATGGACACACTAGACTCTCCCACAGTATGTGCACACTAGACTCTCCCACAGTATGGGCACACTAGACTCTCCCACAGTATGTGCACACTAGACTCTCCCACAGTATGGACACACTAGACTCTCCCACAGTATGGACACACTAGACTCTCCCACAGTATGTGCACACTAGACTCTCCCACAGTATGGACACACTAGACTCTCCCACAGTATGGGCACACTAGACTCTCCCACAGTATGGGCACACTAGACTCTCCCACAGTATGGACATACTAGACTCTCCCACAGTATGGACATACTAGACTCTCCCACAGTATGGACACACTAGACTCTCCCACAGTATGGACACGGTGGCCTCTCCCACAGTATGGACACACTAGACTCTCCCACAGTATGGACACACTAGACTCTCCCACAGTATGGACACACTAGACTCTCCCACAATATGGACACACTAGACTCTCCCACAGTATGGACACACTGGACTCTCCCACAGTATGGACACACTGGACTCTCCCACAGTATGGACACACTGGACTCTCCCACAGTATGGACACACTAGACTCTCCCACAGTATGGACACACTGGACTCTCCCACAGTAAGGACACACACTGGACT